>JAVIWB010000985.1:0-189372 GCA_031893035.1 Dermolepida albohirtum | reverse complement strand
TAAATAGAATTTTCTTACTATCATAATATTCACATAATATTTGCAGGCTACTGAATAATTATGTTTAAAATTTCTAATGCTAAAATTAATTACGCTGCATGTACCGATAAGTTTGATTTTAAATATTGCGACTTTACAATTTTATTTATATTGTATTTGTATTTGCATCAATTATCGAATAGAATAACTTTCCAAAAATGCGGTAATATAATTTAATATTTTGAGCTGGTCACTACACATTCAATCGATTAGAAATTTGAATACACGTTCAAACTCAATTCCTCAATTTTCGCTACTTATTTTTATGTATACATATAAGCTTTTTTAATCTCTATAATTTATAAAACTCTGCATCAAAATTATTTCCTTCGTTTTATTCATTTTACAATTGTTCGTTACAATTTTTCAATTTGATTTTATAATTCATAAAATTCATGTACAAATAATTTACAAATTGGCAGTTCTGCTCTCTAGTTCTATTATATCAGTGCTTGAAAAGATATATGCATTACTAAATTTCTCTAATTACGTTCTAAAATTTGTCAAGGAGTATTTTTTGACAACCCTGTACGTCGCAAATTGCTTAATTCTGTCATGGATAAAAAATGTCTTTACAAAAAAAGAGTTCACACAAATTCAAATGTCAGATTGAATCTTGGTAAGTACGGAAAAGTATAATACCAGAAATTTATAATATGGACTTTAAGGGAAACACTAACCTTAATGGCCGTTAACACGTTATGGTTCTTCTTGCTCGTATGATGATCGATGAAATTGATTCACTATATTCGTTTGAACTGACCAAATGTAAATTTATATGTATTTGAAATAAAATGTAATATTACACACGAAGGGCCTGTTTGAATATTTTATTAGATAATGAATTTATAATAATAGAAATGTGTTATGTATTTTATAACGCGTCTTCCAATAAGACTCTCTTTGATATGTAAAAAAACGAGTATTTTTAAGCGAAATCATCGGATGTTTATTTAATTGTAAAGAGGAAGGTATGCCATTGATAATGGAAAACAATATCAGCCAAATGGCCGCCACTGCACGACGTTGTTGATGGTAGGTATTCGTGAGTTCTTACATTAACTGAATTTTAAAAAGTCTGAGGACCGGTGTAATATCGTTTATGGAATGCCCAATTCCAAAGATCGACGAATTGGACAAACCTGGGTTTTCCTCAACAGTATGGTTACAACAGCAAAATTTTCAGTTGTTCTTGAGCGACGTGCACGAATTCGATTCTTCACATCACTAACTTGTCCCAGTGTCATCGGCACCACGTTGTTGATGGTCGGTAGGCGTGAGTACTTATATTAACTGAATTTTAAAAGTCTGAGGACCGGTGTAATGTCGTTTATGGAATGCCAATTCCAAAGATCGACGAATTGGACAAACCTGAGTTTTCCTCAACACTATGGCTACAACAGAAATATTCTCAGTTGTTTTTGAGCGACGTGCATGAGTTCGATTCTTCACATCACTAACTTGTCGCAACAGCCCAAATTTTTTCACCAGTTTCAAAATTGCTGGCCGAGAAGGTGCTTCACGACAAGCTAAAAATGCTTTAGATTTGCGAATTGTGACCGCGAAATTTTCAC
This sequence comes from Dermolepida albohirtum, assembly GCA_031893035.1. Taxonomy (NCBI): domain Eukaryota; kingdom Metazoa; phylum Arthropoda; class Insecta; order Coleoptera; family Scarabaeidae; genus Dermolepida; species Dermolepida albohirtum. Next base: position 187,759 of record JAVIWB010000985.1, on the reverse strand, counting down.
CTGTTTTGTAGCGATATTTAATAATTTCAGTGCCTTGCTGAAGCGTATATCGTTCCACTTTTATTAATTGCGTAGTTTTTACTTGTCATCTGGGAAATAGTTACAGGTTGAGTCATGACAACTGTTAAAATGGCGAGCTATTGAAAATGAAATGTCTTATTGGAACACCTTTTATATAATATTATGACTATGTCATATCATCCGCTGTTATGCATGTAAAGACGTATAAACGTTTTCTGCGAGAGAAAGTGCCCATCCAATTGGAAGCGCATTAGATCATCAAAGAAACCAATGTGATATATTCAAAGTTTTGACTTATTGTGTTTAGAAACATATGTATCGTACATATATAATATTTTGTTATATTTATATTATCGCTGTTCATAAAATATATTGCAATATTATTTAAATTTTTCTTTTAAATCGTTAGTACGTCACGTTTATGACGATTTGTGAGATTCGTAAATTTTTGAACTGTGAAATGCCGTAATAAATTATGTTTTCTGGCATGAAAGGACATCAGTTTTAATCACGAAGTCGTGACAATTCATAGTGACAGAATTAGTTCGAAAAGTGCAATAAAAAATATTACGGTTAACATCAATACTCACCTATGTTCAGCAAATATTACGAGGGCGTTGAAGAAAGGTGCTATTTCCCACATAAATCCAGTATTTTGTGCAAACGTCTCAATGGGGCCTTCATTGCCTGTATAAAAAAATACTGGTCCACCATTCACCCAGTAAGAGTCATTAACTAAGTATTTCAAATTAAAACTTGCATTACTGGCGAAACTGAGAAACAATAAAAATAAATGAAACAGTAAATAATAAAATTGCAAAAATAAAATTAAAAACAGGAAGATTTTTAGTTATAAGAAAATGAAATAAAGAGTTTTTTCAAAAAATATAAAAAGCAACTGTACAGTCTATGATGCAAACTTGAAGCAAGTTCAAATACACCATTTTGATTACCACTCTCGAACAAATGGAGATATACAAACATTCTCTATTAAAATCATCACTATACAATCAACAAAAGAAAGAGGTAAGAGAGCCTCTTCCTTTTGTTCATTGATCGTCACGTGCTTTCTGATTTATGATAATGCTTCTTCCACCATCTGTTAAGATATCATATATAATATTTAATTGCACACGATTGATTTTTTTAATATTTGTTTGTATTAGTTGGTGGCTCCATTTTTTAAATTACCGCTATATTACCAGGAATGAGACTCTCAAATTCCTCATAACCAGATTCTTCAGAATTTCTTGTATTGATCTCACATTTATAACTAAGGATGCACGAATAGCAGCGCAACTAATTGATTAATCTCTTCAATCACAAAAAAGATATCAACGATATTTTTCTCAGTGTCGCTATGGAAAGTTGATCTTTTGGGTTACCACTAAATTACGAAGAATCAGACACTCAAATTCCTCACAACCAGATGATTGTTCAGCATTTCTCATATGCATCTCACACAGAAAAATAGATACTGGATTGTTAGAATTCCGCATATTATTTATGCTATGGGCTTTTGATTCACTCTTCTGCTATATACAATCCCTTTAAATCGTAGAAAATGATTGAGCAAAAAATGCTCACGTGTCAAAATCATTTTTAAACACATTTGTTTATTTAACTTGTCTCACGACTGAAACTAATTTTTATTATGTCAAAGTCAATTATCTTTCAAATATTATCAACACATATATGGCTGTTACACCTTTTGATACTTAATACCATCTTACGGGAAGCTTTGGTATCACCTTTTCCTTATTAATATCTAATTACTAGCATCATTTGAAAAGGTGAAAATATTGAAATAAAAATTGTACTTTTAAATTTAACATTTTCCACAACTAACTTTTTCTTCCACTAATTCTTGCTATCTTACTTAACTTTAATTGAAGAATAAGTTCGGGTATTAGAATGTAAGATAAAATAAACTCATTTTTTTGAGCACAAAACAAATCACTGGGTACGAATTTCATACAAAGCTGAAAGTTATTCACCTTGTACAGGGGACTAAACGCGAGTTGAGAGAAGGTAACAAACATATCAGCAGAATGGATATCATTGATAAAGTTCATAGTATTCTTATAGAAACCACCATGGTAAAGTACGTGAAAGTCCTGAAATTATTGGCATTTCTTGCACGAAAAATTACACATTAAAGATCCACGATATGTGCTGTTGCACAGCGTTTCGCGATGTTTAATCTTAATCCTCAGGTGTTTTTCGTCAACTTAAACCGCGAACAAAACATGGATACATTTCTATACATCTAAATCGAAACAACAATCGAGACAAAGGATAATAACTGGCAAAAATGTATTGAAGGAAACGAAGATACTTTTATTACTTATAAATGACAACTAAGTTTTGAGATTCCTAAAAAATTATCCCAATCGACTATTCAGAGTAGAGAAAAATAGCAAATAGGTACCTATTGCGGTACATTATTGGATCGTTTGAAGAGCTATAATAAAGATGAACTAGTTTAGCCTACCCACGCTTTTTAACAAACAAACGTAAAGACCTTCAAATGAATTATTACAATGAGAAAAGTGCACATGGTAAAATTCATATTTTGATTACCCATTCTCCATTGATATACAATGATCCCATGACTGTTGTCAATGCATATTTTGCAGACTCCGAGAAAAACTACTTTTCATACAAATGTATAACCAAGCCTTCAGTGGTGACTATATTGTAAAATCGAATTGTATAAAAAGAGTGTTTAATACTTTAGTTTCACAAACAAAGGTCTGTAATAAAGAAAAATGACATTGATTTCAAAAATGCAGAGAAAAGTTTCGTTTTTGGGTTAAATAAATAGTGAAGAAGAATAACTTGAAAACACAGTTACGGACATATGTACATGTAATTATCACAGCTGGCTGTAACTAAGAAAAATTACTTTACATTTGCTTCGTCTAGAAAACTTAAATTGAAATGTTTTTACCACATGTACGAATATCGTGAATACATGTAATCCGATATATTCTCAAGACGATTCCCCGAAGAGTGCCTATAAAAGCATTCTTAAAACTGCACCTGCACTGGATACATGTAAGGTGTAAAAAAATAAAGTAGAATAAAAATTGTTTGGTTGCATTTTAAGTGTTATACAGTAAAGTATAAAATATCTGTCTGATATCTACCGTATTTTATACAAAATTTGAGTGTTAAAATGGGAAAAAACAAAAGTTGCAATACATATATAAGAAAAATGATAATAAATATGTATTTTACAAAATATCCCAAAGTGCAATTACTCATACTTTGGGCATTTCAAAAAATGCAGTGAACTGTTATAATAAGAACACATAAAATACTTCAAAAGAGCCGCAAAAAAGAAAGCAAAATCGCAGCTGGGTAATCGCATCAGAATGACTACGAAGTCCTTACACTCTAGCGATTAAATTTCATAGTGATTTCTTTAACTTTGGAATAGCAATATCTAAAAGTTGATAGCACAAACGAATCGAATAAGTTTGCTAAGACTAATGCCCATTAAGCCGCAAATCAATAAAAAATGTTCTGTGGCACACAAAAATTAATCGACATTCCCCAAATGGAAAAATTATAATACTGCATTCCAAACATCAAACATTTAATCCAAAACATACTCAAACAACATTAAAGCACGTAATGATATGGGGCTGTTTTTTAATGCGAGAGATAGGCCCTATGCATCATATAAATAGCATTATGTATGGAAGAACTATAATACTTCCATTTGTTGAAGAGTATTTTCCAGTGTTACTATGATAACTACTCCAAGTTGTCTGCCAAGGTAGTAAAAGAATGGTTTTTGCAAAAAGCTGCGACAGTTTTCCCCAGTGCCCTTTTTTTTGTTCTCCCGAATGTTCCAATCGAGAACTTGTGGCGGCATGTAAAAATAGAAATAGCAAAGCAATGATTTATTTAGGTCGAAGTCTATCAGATATTAATGGAGTCAATGCCAAAAAGATGTGTAACGATTGTAAAAGATAAACTATACTACTACTACTACTAATTTTAAAAATTAGAGTCAGCACTAATTTCCTTCAATTAAATTTATTTTTAACTAAATTTCAAAAAGTTGAAATCCAAACTTTTCAGCTTTTACAGTTGTAAAGGATAGGGTGCTAATACATTTGAACTACTTATATGCCTATACCCAAATATAATTTGATTAAAAAGAATTACCCATATTTAGAACACAAAATTTAAACTTTGCCGCGCCTAAATTCTTGAATTCCGAAAGATGGCGCTACATAAACAAATCTATTTATGTAATAGAAACTTTTCACTTTATCTAATATGTTCATATAACATAAAATCCTAACAGATACCTTTGTTGGCAACTCGCTTTCAAATACCAATATCAAGTTTAAAATTTTCTATCACTTGATAAGTATAATGAACTTTGGTTTACCAAAAACTGCTCTAGTTATTGTTTAATGTAATATAAGCAGAAAATATTTGAAATTTATCAATTCCGAATCTAATAAATTTGTCATTTCTAGATATGTATTCAGAACAGGGATATCAACGAATAAAAGAGTACAAAACTTGATTTAAGCAATTGTAAACATATTATGACTCACCTAAAATGATCAACAGGTGTATCAATATACTTAGTTACGTAAACATATTCTTCGCATGCACATATCACAACACAGGATACTAAACAAAAAAGTACGCGATTCATTTTCGCGTGGAATACTTTTACACGAAATATTAACAAACGAGTGTTGCTGTCATGACTTTTGAACTGCGATAAGAACTTCCGACGTTATAAAAAGTAATCATTTACGAATCTATCAACTTCAGTAGAAATTACTAACGGTTATTTACAAATGACACTTCATGACTTCGTGAGAACGTATCGGTTTCAAATAAAAATAAAATTAAGTTGATAACAAATAGATCGTGGCTCGTTTGTTCTAATTTCGCTTAATTAGACATTGAATTTTCCCGTCCAAACATATCGTACATGAGGCGACATCTATTAGTGCCTAGACAAAATGAACCGAACTATCCTAGATATTTTGTCTTTAAATAATTTTTGGCAACAAAGTTGCCTATGTAAATACATTCCTGTGTAATTTTTGCTTCTTAATTGTTAAACTTAAATTAAAGTATCATATCTTGCTTAAGTAAATGTTATTAAATGACGTTTTGATATCTAATGCTATTTAGGTTACCATAATCAGTCAATTACATTAAAAGTACGACGCGTAAGAATTTTCTATTTGACTCGCAAAAATTGCACTTTTTCAAAAATTGAGATCGCATAGCTTTTTAAAACTAAAAAGTATATTTTAATTACAATTTTTTTTTAATTAATATGTAAATTTCATATATTAAATCATGGACGTTCCATTATGTTCTGAGTTCTATTTACACAATATAATTTTCATTTTTATTTGACCTATGAGATCAACGCCCATATACCACAGTAGATGGATGATCTCTACAATTTCAGCGGCTAGCTAAATGACTATCAAAAGACAAACACAATTCAGCCATCGGAAATAAGATAACTAGATAACCCATACCGGAATAGCAGAGGGAAGATTAAAATTTCCACCTTCATTTTTCTAAGTAGAAGAGCTAGTTGTAATAATAATATTGGGTCTGGGAAAAAGTTCGTGGCGTTTTTTCAGTAAAATTCAACTGGTCCCCGCATGGCTCGTGGACGAATTCATTTAAACCGAATATGCTCCATTATTATCGACAATGTTTCGCCATTTTTTTGGTAGATCCATGATCCCATCGGTGAAAAACTTCTGTGGTTTCTGGTCGAAAAACTGAATCAAGTAGTTTTCACAGGCTTCTTTTGAAACTAACTTAATTCCATTGAGAGAGTTCTGCAGAGATCGAAACAGATGATAGTCAGAGGGTGCTATATCCGGACTGTAAGGTGGGTGCATCAAAACTTCCCAACCAAACTCTCTCAATTTTTGACGGGTCATCAAAGAAGTGTGTGGTCGGGCGTTGTCATGATGGAAGACAACACCTTTCCTATTAATCAATTCGGGCCGTTTTCTTTCAATCGCCTGGCGTAATCTCTCTGGTTGTGCACAGTAGAGTTGAGAATTAATCGTCTGACCAGTTGGAAGTAGCTCGTAGTGGACGATTCCCCTCCAGTCCCACCATACACACAGCATCACTTTTTTTGGCGTCAATGTTGGCTTAGCGAACGCTTGTGACGGCTCACCATCCTTTATCCACGATCTTTTACGCTTCCGATTATCGTACGTAATCCATTTTTCATCTCCGGTTATTAAACGTTTCAGAAACGGCTCGATTTCATTCCGTTTCAGCAGCGCATCGCAGATGTTAATTCGGTCCATCATGTTTTTCACGCTCAACTCATGAGGAACCCATACGTCAAGCTTTTTTTTGTAACCAGCTTTGTGTAAATGGTTCAAAACAGTTTTGTGGTCAATGCCTAGCTCCATGCCAATATCGACACTGCTGATATGCTTATCTTGTTGGACTTTTTCAAGAATTTCATCAGATTTTTCAGTGATTGGACGACCGGAGCGTGACTCATCTTTCACATTGAAATTTCCAGAACGAAAGCGAGCGAACCATTTCCGCGCAACAGATTTCGATAAAGTACCTTCACCGTACACAGCACAAATTTTATCACAAGCCTGCGCAGCGTTCTTCCCCTTATCATAATAATATTGCAGAATATAGCGAAATTTCTCATTATTCTTCTCCATTTTCAAGTGCGAATAACTTTCCAACCACTGCACCGATTACAATGTTTCTACGCTCAAACTAACGTTCGGAAGGTCATCTAAAAAACGAGCCGTCGGTGGTGTCGCTGTGACTTGTTGTTCTTTAGTTATCGGCAACCAATGCCATCTATCGGGAAAAACGCCACGAACTTTTTCCCAGACCCAATATAATAATAATCCTAACCTTTAACAGCTTAACAACAGTTATAGCGGACCTGGGTAGTCCATTACACTCGCGCTGTGGGGTGATTTAAAATCTTGGATGTCAGCATTCACTCTGAACAAGAAGGGAATCCTTCCCGGACAGCAGGCCGTCGAATTCGATCTCGAGCCTTCCGGCATGATTAATCAGTAACAGTAACCACTGAGCTAGCAACTGTTTAGTATATAATAATATATCGTAAGCTAATAAACTGGTTATATCAACGGTTGTTTTCATTTAAACTTTATCTACGTTTTCACGTCACAATTGCAAATTTACGATCTAACACCCTCGGGACACTGTACTCCACTGGCAAATTCAGTAGATGTGCGTGTGCAACTATGAATGTGTGCGTCATGTAGTTTTAGAATGAGAAATGTTATTGAAATAAGAAGATACTCGCAAACTATAATTTTTATTCAAAAAAATAAAATTTCAAAATAAAAACATAACTCATTGTAGATCATACTAAACACTTAATACACCTTACCGGTTGACCATCACGGTCTACTTTAGCTCTTGCTTCTTTGGCACCTTCCTCATGATAAATGCATCTGTAGCAACCCAGTTACCATTTTCTATTCTTTCTTAATGGTCCTGTATCTATGGCGACTTTCTGACAGCTTCCTCTTCTTTGCATTCTGCATGCTCTCATTTGCAACTGTATCTCCTCCTGCCTCCACATCTGTTTCTACATCTGTACTACTATTATTGTCTCTCACTTTGAGCAAGCTTTATACGACTTTGAAACTATTGAGAATCGTCCAAGAATTGATAATGTATGTTATGAGAATGACTATACAAATTTCATTTTTATTATATGCAATAATAGCAGAGGATTTAACTATATTTTCTCCTTTTAGTTTCTTCAATTTCTCCTTAAACGGATTTCCTTTTCTATTATTCCATAGAGTCTTGCTCTAGAGAGTTGCTCGTCTTGCAGCGTTGTCATCCCTATATCATCATGAATATCATCACTAGAACCATCTTCTTCAAACTAATTATCAACAATTCTTTCAAACTTTCAGAATTCTGGAAAGACTCAGATTCTAGAGTCATCGGATATATATTTTTTAGCTGAACCTCGTTTTCTGAGAGCATCTACAAATCTTCAGCTTCTGAGAACGATAAACATGTGTTTCTTAATGGACGTAATAATGGTGAAAGCTGAGGAGATGGAAATTGCTGTGAAATTAAAGATTCCTTTACCAATATCTAATGTGACGTAGTTTTTATCAGCATTATGATTGTAATTTCGTACTTGTTGGACCCTTGATGGATCAGACATTATTACCACTTGATCGTATTTGTTAAGTGGCATATAATATCGAAGAGCTTCCAGAGTCGCAACTTTCTTCTTTTCTTTAAAGCCTATGAAAGTTTATTGAGATTATATTTTATTCATTGACAAAATAATTTTTTTAAATAAAATTCGCCATTGGTTTACGAAGGCCTGACATCATTGTAAGTAGATTAACTAATTTGACTAATATAAGATGGATCAAGTAAATATATTCTTGCATGATATGACTAATCATTCCTGAAACTTTATTGCACTATCTGTAATTACTATGTTTACACTAAGCTGGTTCTTTTCAACGCAAGCACTTGCCCAGCCTTTTTACGATTTAGCTCACCAATAAAAGTTTTGACATGTTTATATTTGGGTCTGTTCCATTAGTATGTTCTATGTTTAAACTTGGTAAATCCGCCTATTCATTCCCTGATGGTGCATAATAGGAATCCCCCAGTACAAGTTTTGGTCCAGTATATAATGAGGATGATTTTTCTCTAGCAAGTTCATGTGATTCTCCAATGTTCCAACATCCACAGTGGCTTTACTACATGTTTCTCACGATATTCCCATAACCTAGAACTCTTCAATGTTCCAAATGCAGTGTGGCTATCGGTAAAAATATGTACTCGCTTATGGAAGTAACCTCTCCTATTAACTTCTTCCACATATTTCAGAATCGCCCATTTTTTATTTCTACCTGAAATTCCGGCACGTATTTATCTATGACTGCCCAGACTAACCACGTTGATTATGAGTATGATTACCTCACCGCAATTTAATTTTTAAAATAAAACAAGCTGTATATATTCAAAAGAAAACAAAATTTTATCTAAAACATTCTTAAAATCAGCCACGAACAATTTTTAAAATAAACAGTTTAAATGTGAATCAAAGAAAACTTTTTTGTTCATTTTCTTTGTAACTTAATGACACACCTTCTTATAATAAGGCATCATTATATTTTAATTTTTCGTATCAAAGGTGTATTCGGCTGTTTTCAATTCAACAAGTCATATTTCACCCACCCTTCTTCGACTTGGATGATGTATATTCCCTGTCTTTCTTCTCGATTTTCCGAATAATTTAAACAAATCGTCCCACATTTTCGTCGGCCAACGAGTCGCATTCCATCCACCGTCACGACGTTAACGGTTCATCCATTAAATTCATCCTTCATCTGGTCCGCACCGTCTCCAATAAATCACGGAGGTAGTGCGCGCTGGCAGCTCGCAATAAACTACGCGGCACAAATTCAGATTTACGACCACTCCGGCGGAAAGTGTTAAAGAATTATGCCTCGGACCGTAAATGAGATGTGTCTGAACGCATATATGCATGTAGATATATATATATTGGGTCTGGGAAAAAGTTCGTGGCGTTTTTTCAGTAAAATTCAACTGGTCCCCGCATGGCGCGTGGACGAATTCATTTAAACCGAATATGCTCCATTATTATCGACAATGTTTCGCCATTTTTTTGGTAGATCCATGATCCCATCGGTGAAAAACTTCTGTGGTTTCTGGTCGAAAAACTGAATCAAGTAGTTTTCACAGGCTTCTTTTGAAACCAACTTAATTCCATTGAGAGAGTTCTGCAGAGATCGAAACAGATGATAGTCAGAGGGTGCTATATCCGGACTGTAAGGTGGGTGCATCAAAACTTCCCAACCAAACTCTCTCAATTTTTGACGGGTCATATATGTGTGGTCGGGCGTATACACCTTTCCTATTATATATATATCGCCTGGCGTAATCTCTCTAGTTGTGCACAGTATATATACACACAGCATCACTTTTTTTGGCGTCAATGTTGGCTTAGCGAACGGTATGTACGGCTCATATTCCGATTATCGTATATATCCATTTTTCATCTCCGGTTATTAAACGTTTCATCGATTTCATTCCGTTTCAGCAGCGCATCGCAGATGTTAATTCGGTCCATCATGTTTTTCACGCTCAACTCATGAGGAACCCATACGTCATTTTTTTTGTAACCAGCTTTGTGTAAATGGTTCAAAACAGTTTTGTGGTCAATGCCTAGCTCCATGCCAATATCGACACTGCTGATATGCTTATCTTGTTGGACTTTTTCAAGAATTTCATCAGATTTTTCAGTGATTGGACGACCGGAGCGTGACTCATCTTTCACATTGAAATTTCCAGAACGAAAGCGAGCGAACCATTTCCGCGCAACAGATTTCGATAAAGTACCTTCACCGTACACAGCACAAACTTTATCACAAGCCTGCGCAGCGTTCTTCCCCTTATCATAATAATATTGCAGAATATAGCGAAATTTCTCATTATTCTTCTCCATTTTCAAGTGCGAATAACTTTCCAACCACTGCACCGATTACAATGTTTCTACGCTCAAACTAACGTTCGGAAGGTCATCTAAAAAACGAGCCGTCGGTGGTGTCGCTGTGACTTGTTGTTCTTTAGTTATCGGCAACCAATGCCATCTATAAAAACGCCACGAACTTTTTCCCAGACCCAATATATATACACATATATATATATATATATATATATATATATATATATATATATGTATGTATTATATGCCGTCATCTTGCCTTATTTTTCTTCTTTAGACTTCTTAATAATACAAGGGTGGGTTATTTAACTATAGGACTATATACTATAGATTGCTTACAGGTTACTATTACGTTACAATATTAAAAACTACATAAACGAAGTGCAACGTCTATAAGTGTTACTTTATTTAGAGAAATGTAGTAACAGAGTTGTGGACAAAATGTTAAAGTGCGTTGATTAAAATGTGCAAAATTGCGCCGTTGTTTAATGTAATTCTTTGTAGTATTTATGCTTTTACCAAGATGAATTTTCATAATAAATTATTTTAATAAAGCAACTGGTATCAAACTAAAGGTTCTTGAAATGGTTAAAACTCTTTTTCATGATGGCATATGAACTAGAATTGATTAGTAAATACAACAACAACAACATGTATATACACACCATAAAGTCCCATACCGGACCAACTACTTATTATAACCATAAATGTATTACTGACAATATTAAATTGATAGTTATTAATAAGATATCTACTAAAAATATATGTACTAACACATTAATGGAGAACTCTCATTTATATTTATGGACTATTAAGTCTCAATTCCGTTTTTAAGTATCCAATCGTTTTATATCCGATACACAATCAACAGACTTTCTTGTAGTGACTCAGAATAATTTTTGAAAAGAAGGGATCGTAAAACCTCATCATACTACCTTGAACATGATACGTGCAAACACATTACTGAGTCAGTATGATGAGTTCAGAAAACATCGACCTTATTTTTCTTTAAAAATTTTGAACTGGGTTGATATGCATACCTAATACTACTTGTACAGGAAAACAATTCATTTTTTGTTTAATTACAATATATGAAAGCTGGACTTACTATAATCTTGAACAATGAACCCAACAATTACAAAACTACATCAATTCCGTTCCGTTAATATTCCTTCATCTCTGAGTCCCGATCTTATTTCATCTTCTGTACTTTAAAAGCGTGCAAAAACTCAATATTCTACAAGCCTTTTTCGATCCTTCTATCTTCCCTATTTAGCTGACTACAACTGCAACATCAATATTTAAGAAAGATGATAACCTGACCCAGGAATTTCCAGATCAAAGAGTTTGGTGCCTGTATGTTCTTAAAATAATGGAGCGTTAAATTATAGACGACCTCTTGGAAATTTGTGTTAATAATTATATTATACCAACTACTCAACTTAGTCTTATGCTGGAGCGTACATTTTTCAATGTTTAAATTCATGTATAACAATACTTAGCGATAGACTTGTAAACGTGTTGTATCTAAATTATGAGAGAGCCTTTGCTAGAGATCCAAACAGGCGCTTGAAACGGGTATTTACCTTTATCATCGATAGATTTTTTTTGCGTTCGGGTTGTGTTCCCTTTTTTATCTGATGTTCTGTAGGAAACTGCATATACTGAGTTCCATACTGTTGTCTATGTATATTGCCAACATTGGACAAATTCTACGACCCAATCCTGCCTTTTGCGCGGACGCTGCAAAACTATATCCCTAATGAATTTGACACATTGCAAGCTGATTTAATATCTATTAGAAATTGGTGCAACGAATGGTTAATATCTCTTCACATAGAAAAATGTTGCATATTTATTTTGACGAAAATAATCCGAAATGTGCTTACCACACAAGCTTTCAAAAAATTAAAGTAACAATATCAAACGTACCTTGATTTCCAATCTACCTTCAGAAGTCAAAAGGACTAAAATAGTCCTTTATATAATAATAAAAAACTATTCACTCTTCTAGTTTTACACTAATGAAAAAATTCTATACAATCTATGTTACACGCCTACTCGAATCAGCTACATTTGTCTGGAGTCCACATTTAATAAGAGATACTTCATCGTTGCAAATTGTATAGCGCCATCTTACAAGAATAGAGAACTGAATTATCGCGCTTGTATCATTTTGACTGCCTACTCTTATTCAACGACGAATATCAAGAGACAATATTTTTACTTGCCGTGCAATCCACAATGACTTCTCTCTCTACCAACATGTCAAATCTATATTGTAACTGAGACTACACGGCCATCCACTCAAATTATCACGTGAAAAATTTAGATCCTCTGTAAGGGAAAATTTTTTGATTAATCGAGTGTTTCACGTTTTGAACAATCCACCCAGCGATTTGAAGTTTACAAAATCATCCACTACACCTGCAAATCATTTTATTCTTGTGGAATATTGTGAGTAATGCTGCTTAGGTGGATTGTTGCTGCTAATATACTATGAACATTTTTTAAATTTATATATATATATGTATATATTCTGATTGTGATAATTTGGATGAACATAGTTCTTGTTATTTCGTAAGTATTACGTACTTTATAGCGCAGTAACTGCTACGTGGCTTCTTAATTAATTAATAAACATAAACACAACATATACTGAATGACACAAAAACACATACGTTATGTTTAATACGTAAACGATAAAGAAAAATCTTGATATTAACTGCATAAACATAGACTGTTTTAATATTAAGACAAATACATATGTACATATGTAAATATTGCCAGAACGATATCAATTTAGCATGTTTAAACATACATTACATTAGCCTTACAATCTTGGTATAAACTATTAAAAGTTTAATCTGAGATTTGACATCAAATAAACATTAGAAAAAAACAATTGAATTAACGTGATTTAATATGAGCAAATAAATAAACAAGGTAAGTAAAATAATAACACTTTCTCGTATCTGGTTCGAATGTGGACCAAGATTAATTTCAACAGCAATAAGGAAAAAAATATAAAATATTACCAACGAAAGTAAGACGGAAAACTAAGTACAAAGGAAAGAAAATAGAAGTCCTAGAAGATTAAGTAACAATAACACAAGAATGCATATGGTGTCATTACAATAAAAGATACCTCAGTTCTTTGTAAATACAAGTATGATATATCGCCCAATCGACAGATGAATTGTTTAAATAAGACACACCAGTACGTCGCTTTCTTTCTTACAATCTAACATTCTAGCATTAAAATTTTTTTTTTCGATACATCAATATATTAATATCTTCTGAATGGCAAGAATGTATTCAAAACAATATGCAATAACGAAACAATAAAATATTGAATTTCTTCCAATGGTGCAGACAATCAAAAAGAAACCTCCCCTTCATATATCTGAAAGCTTTTAGTCGTTGACTGTTTTGAAATCAGTTACAATTCACTTTAATGCCAGTACAATTAATCACTTCCGTAAATTTACGGCGACGCGTTTAGTTTGAAAAATCGCGCCTTTTTTCATGCGTCCGTCGCCAAGAGAAAGATCATTTGTTAGACAGGGGGAATATTCTCGCACACAGAAAGAACTCTTTCTTGTTCACTATCCTTAAACTCTATGCCCCTCTCTATCTCTTTCTATCTATTTTCGATGTACACATGTGGATTTTTATTGATGCCTCTCGCCCCATTTATTCCGCTCTACTTCCAGAAAGGATCACGTCCATAAAGCATCCTTGGATATAAAAACATGATCCAGATAAAATATGTTCCAATTTTCGAAGCGGACGAATGGCCGACGAACGCGCACATCCAAAGTCGGACATTTGTCTTCATCGTGTAAATCAGTGCCGAAACAGGCGAACTTGGAAACGGTTCACGGATAAAACGAGTCGACAAGATGGAAAGATCGACTGACAGAACGCCAGAGTGATGAGCCCATAACTCTTCCAACTTCGGTCTCTACCCGTTCCACTCCGCCATCCGTATCCCCTTCAACGTTTACCTCTTTCTTGCGCTATTTCTTTCGCGCTCTCCGTCCTCCTCGAACGTCACGGTTCTCGGGTACGTCAAAGACGCTGCAGCTGAAAAATACCCCGACCGCTTGCAAGTCAGCACGGCAGGAATGAATGTTGTGTGTGCTGTTGCTGATGGAAGCCGTTTTGTGCTTCCGGGCAGGAAGTTTTTCTATTCTGCTTCTTCTCTTTTTCCCAGCTGTTGGAAAGATATCTATGTCGTTTGTATTTGTGTGAGTGTGCCAAAGAAATTAAGAAGTAAGGAAGGCATTCGACCGACCATTAGTCCTTGTTAAAGTCAAAGAAAAAATGAACGCTCATCGTCTTGAATTATTGTCGCTCCATATATTGTTTAATTTGTTAGGGGAAAGGTATCTAATTCACTTTTGTTTATGCAATATTTGCCAATTTTTTCTTCTTAACATATCTGCCATCAAATCACAATGGAAAATTAAGAGCGCGATTTTAATAAAACCGATCCAAATTCTTATAATTTACCTGCTATAATTTTCAAAATCTTTCCATAATATACAGAGTGAGACAAGTTTTCGGGTTTCATCTTTGAAAAAATATAAATACAAAACAGTACGCTAGAAGATACTGTCCCCTTCAAAATACTGTGCATTCGCGTACTGACTTATACAGCTTCTTTTCTGGAAGCATACCTGCAACTCATTTTACAAATTATTGTTAAACAACTTTCTCACTTTCTATTGGACATTAGTAGCATTAGAAGATCGATTTTTTTGGGGCATTTTTTAACTATGGAAATAACCTAGAATTTCATGGAGCAAATCAGTCTAATAAACAGCATGATGTAATTGAATAACTTTCTTCTTTGTCAGAGAGCCTCTGGGTCTATGCTCTAGTATATTATTATTACGACAAAGGACACAATTCAAATCTTTGTCATAAAACAGAGTCTTATAATCTCTTCAGTATTTCTAAACAATGTTGTTAATTGGCTGTTCGTATTCAATCAACTCTCGAAGAAACACATTAAAGTGATTCTAAATTATGAGAATATCAAGATGAGAAATAAATTCTTTTTTTAACAAAGATAAAGAATTCATTGAGTATATCTTGCTGGCTGGTTTATAAAATTCCGAAAAAGAACGAGTATGCTCGCACATGTGCATGAGCAAAAAGGATATAAATATATTTATAGAACTCCGAAAGGAAACAACTACATAGGTATTTATGCATAAGCAAAAATGACAGCCTTCACAACTCCACGCTCTTAATAACAGTCAAAGCGATATAAGTGCTTTTAATTCTGTATGAGAGATAGGCACATAATTCTCTATCACAATAATAATACCCACCAGGTGCGTATAATTTGCTAGCAAACACTTTATTTGTCAATTTAGCCATTTTTAAGCACTTGCTTAGTCGACGGATGATGTGTTCTCATGCTTGGTGAATCACTAATAGGTAATAAAAAACGGTAGTTAGATGAATGCATTTTGCATTGACTAAATGCATTATGTGTACCAGTATGGTCATACTAGAAGCATTAAATTCCATCATCTGTAATGCTTCTTTTCGTCCTACACTTAAAATTCGTTCGATTCTTGATTAATCTGTAACTCTTAAACTGTCAGTCTAACATTCAATCTTCTATTGGATCATATTTTGTCTCCAATTCTGTTAATATTAAGGTCATTGTTGTTTGTAAGTATTTACTTTTCGGTAATCCGTGATATTATTCATCTTTGTGTCATCTCTACTTATACGGTTTCAATACAACTACATTGAGTGACCATCCAGCAACTAAAATTAAACCGGAATCAACTTGATACTGTTGCTTGCACCATATAGATGCTATTAAACTATTTTATGTTTATCGCTATTTCTAGATAAGAACCTTAGACCAATTTTACTAAATTTGCGTAATAGTATGCTTCATTAATCTGGTTTGTAGACTTCCGCTGTCGTTGTCCATGGTAATTTCATCTTGCCTTCCAGTGTGGGTCCGCGTCCACGTCCGCATGTCGTTGTCGCACTTAAGCTGACAGTTTCAGTGCAACAACGACAGCAGCAGACATCCCTGAGAAGATCATCTTCCATCCCGAAAGCCAAAATGAAATTACCAGTATGCTTCACTGCTTCTTATTTGTTTAATTTTATTCCTTTTCTACATTTCAGTGTAAGATGATTTCTGGGTGGAGTCATATTCTCTTTCCTTTCATAACGTACCAAACCAGATACGTTATTCTAGTTCAGTCCTCCCCAATTTTCATCCCTTCTCAAGTCCTACTTTAGATTTACTTAACTTTCCTCTCTTCCTTTTACCAACTTCCTTTTCCTTATAGACCTGCTCCTTTCTCAACCGTTTTATTATTCTTACTGTACTATTCATCTAATTAAATTGGCAACTGTAGCTAACTATAAAAGGTGATTAAAAATAATCCCTTCGTCACAATATAGTTTTTAAATCTGAATACGTATTTAGATAGTTGAATTTGATGGAGCCTGTGGTTGATTGACTTGATCAATAAGGTTGATATATAACCCCTTTCCACAATTAACTATTTGTAAATTCTGTATACGCATTTCGACAACCAAGTTGTCATCATCAGCAGATAATTTCAAAGTGTCGCACCTTGTAAAACACGGCGAAGAAATTGTACGAAAAATACACTCCGTACGCGATCCGCACCGTTGCAAACCAAGATGTACACTGTGTCTGTTTCACAAGATTTTTAAAAATACTTTTACTTAAACTAACATGCACTACTTCGGAAAAGGTTATTATGGTCAAAAAGTGTGAGTGATTTATGTGTGTTTTATGATATTGCTCCTCTTGTCTTTCAGCAGAGAGAAGAGAGGCGTTTGTAGAGGGCCGGCCTCATAAACGTTAACCAGATGGCCTGAATTCTTTACGATGTACATGCTTTCATACGCGTCCAGTTCGCGATAATTGTACACGTTCTTTATCAAATGTAAACAATCCATATTAACACTGTGGTTATTTTCTAATACATGTCTCGCTATACCCGATTTTTCCGGTCGGTTGAATTTTATGTGCGAAAGGTGTTCTTTATACCTGGTTTCGATCGATCTTTTGGTTTGGCCGATGTATTGTTTATTGCACTCTAAACATTCAATTCTTCCCGATTTTTTAATCTCTTCAATTTTGTCTTTTGCATTTCCTAACAGCATTTTCAGGGTATTATTAGGGCGTGAACATACTTTAAACCCGTGATCTTTAAAAATACTATTCAGATTTTTTGTCACACGATGGAAAGGTAAACAAACAAAATGCTTTTCCCGATTGCTCTGTGGTGAAAGACATGTGGTGTCACGGATTGTTTTTCTTATGTTGGCCTTTCTAATTAATCCATTGATTATTTCCGAATCGAAACCGTTGTATACCGCGATATTCTTAATGAGGTTCAATTCTCTTTCATATCTTACTTTTGTTAATGGGAAATTGATCAAACGATTAATCAGAAAATTGAATGAAGCCATCTTCTGTTGCATGCTGTGATTTGAGTCAGCCGTAATGAATCTATTGACATTGGTTTCTTTTCGGAAAATATCAATTTCTATTTTGAGATCTTTCTTAATAACTAAGGTGTCCAAAAAAGGCAACTTGTCATTGTTTTCTTTTTCTACTGTGAATTTAATTGTCGGGAATTTTGAATTTAACTGTTTAACGAAATCATTTAAGTTGCATTTTTGTGTACATCTTGGTTTGCAACGGTGCGGATCGCGTACGGAGTGTATTTTTCGTACAATTTCTTCGCCGTGTTTTACAAGGTGCGACACTTTGAAATTATCTGCTGATGATGACAACTTGGTTGTCGAAATGCGTATACAGAATTTACAAATAGTTAATTGTGGAAAGGGGTTATATATCAACCTTATTGATCACGTATTTAGATAACTAAATTGTCATCGTTAGCAGCGGAGCAGCTGATTATGAAAATTATTAAGAGTAAAAAAAAATTAAAAGTAATTTCGTCTATCTGCGAAGTAAATCAGCATTACTTTAAACATATACTCAATGACATTAGAATTGTTACACCTAGAAGGAACAATTTCCTGGAATTGTGCTTTTGACAACAGAATGACTATATTGACAGCTTGTTATGATAACAATTGTATCGTTTTATGTTTGACAGTTTTTGCAAAAAAAAAGTTTTTTCTTTTATTGAGTTATTAAGAAAACGGTTTATCAGAGCTGATAAGTACAAGTTTTTTTTTCTTTTCAGTTATTGTGTCTTCGCCTACTTCTGTTAAGCGTAACAAAATGCCTCCAATTCGCAGGCGTCAACAATATCACCATCTTAGTGATTTTGACAGGGGTAGAATTGTTGCTTTTAGAGAAGTCGGTTTGGCCTACCGCGAAATTGCCCGCCGTGTTGATTCCACTGCAACGACGGTAATGCGTGTGTGTAGAGTGTGGACAGAAGAAGGTAGAGGAACACGAAACAGACCAACAGGTCAACCGAGGCGTACCGCAGAGCGTCAAGACAGGCACTTCAGACTACTAGCTCTGCGAGACCGTTTTGCTACTACGCGCCAACTCTGTGACCAATGGTTTGGTGTAGAAGGTCGCATTGTCAGTATGCGAACATTATATCGCCGCATTCGAGCTTTTGGACTTGCTTCATACCGTCCACGATTAGTCCTTCCTTTGACTGCAGAACATCGTCGTCAACGTTTGGACTGGTGCAGAGAACGGCAGCATTGGGAAGCAGAATGGCATAATGTCGTATTCAGCGACGAATCGCGATTCTGCCTAGGCATGCATGATGGCCGTCAGAGGGTAAGAGGCCGTCGTGGAGAGCGACGTGATGTTGGATTTGCTGTTGAGAGGCATGTGCACAGGACTGTTGGAGTAATGGTTTGGGGGGCTATTGCATATGGAAGCCGATCACCTCTTCTGTTTATTCGGGGCAGTATGACAGCTGCGCGTTATGTTGATGTCCTACAAACCACTTTATTGCCTTATCTAGATGGCCGTCCACACGTCCTTTTTCAGCAAGACAACGCGCGTCCACATATTGCTCGTCGTACTATGGACTTTCTACGAGAAGCTGGCGTTAATGTTTTGCTGTGGCCACCCCGTTCACGGGGTGGCCACGGCATTTAAATCCCATCGAACATGTATGGGACATAATGGAGAGAAGACTGACCAATTTGAACCATCCTCCACAAACTCTGGCACAGTTAATCCACCAAGTTCAAGTTGCTTGGAACGAGGTGCCACAAGCAGACATCGACCATCTTATTTTGTCGATGCCTAGACGTGTACAGGAGTGTCTACAGCTACGGGGTCGCCAAACACATTATTGATTTTTTTTCAAATTAATGTTAATAAAATTTCTTGGAAATCTGATCGTTTCATTCTTGACTTAAGCTTATCACATTACCAAAAAATCACGTCCAGGAAACTATTCCTTCTAGGTGTAACATTTCTAATGTCATTGAGTATATTTTCAACTTGGCATTAGTCTCCAGATTGAAAAATTTCCAGCCCAGTTCAAATTACTAAACAATATGAGGAAGTATCCGGTTATAAATAGTTGAAAATATTAATAGTTACATGAAACATTGGGTTGCTAATAACGACGGATAAGGGTGAATTGTGGTGCATGTTTATCCATATTAAATATTAACTCCGTTGAAAAATCCGTTTTTCGAGACAATATTGTAAATAGCTTTTACAAAAGACAATTTAATAAGAAAATTAATGTGTTCGCACGTGAAATAAGAAAATTTTATTTCAGTGCTTGTTATTAAAGGCAACTTTCATGGCTCATCAATATAAGATTTTTGCATTAATTCGGAGTTATTTTTTCTACATCCCTTGCCCTAAGAACCTCAATATATCATACCCATAATAATAATTTATACTATTCCTCAACACTATCCGTTTCTCGTTATTGTATAATTTGGATAAGCTAAAATTCATATAAAAATAGGAAATTGCTTCTAGTTTCTACAGATTTTTGTTCTACGAAGTAAATTAACAAGGAAAAGACCCCAAAAGAAAATTGACGTGAACTAAAAGAAACCGTTATAGTGGCAAAGTAGTAGAGAGCTACCGGCGTTCTCTATTGACAAATAGGATAGTCAGAGCCCTCTGTCCCTCCCACTGACGACGACCGACAGTGATAAAACAGGCGACAAGATCCGACAAATGCGAGCAAAAATACAAGGACACGGCCCCGCGCTAATGACGCCATTTATTTCCCTTTATGAGGCAGGACGACATCACAAAGGACCGTCGACCAGCGACAATACATTTCCCGAAGTAGAAGCGTCTGTTCCTGCCATACACAGATATACAATCTGGCACGAACACACACACGCTTGACGTATTAGATTCTATTGTATATAAACTGGGAATATTTAAGATTTTACACAATTTTTGCAAGATTTAAATTGAGCTTTTGCTATTTATTTTATTTATACATTGTACGTCTTAAATAAATCTAACGTGAAATTAATCTTGAACACAGAATAATAAATCCTAACTAAATTTGCTAACAGTTTACATGACATTTAACACAGAAACGCTAGCATGCTTGACATCATTCTTTCTACTTTCCACGACAGTTTTTCATTCTTTCGGGATGAAGCCAAAATAGTTGAATAATCTTTGATCTGAATATCATTTTTAGGATCTTCGAAAACATCGCCCCGCGAACATTTATTAACGCACAATAAAACATTTCAAAAAACACCAACTTCTGCAATCAACCCTTTGAAATAGGTCGAGATTTACATTAAAATTAAAAGTTTCGAATTTTTGCTTTCATAGTACATAAACCAGTTTTAAACCAGCGGAATACAAACTCTCTCCTTCGTTAATAAATTCATTCGAACTCTAGAGATTATAAACCAGTTCTAAACCAGTAGAATACAAATTCCTACAGAAGGAACATCACTCTTAATATCAGCCTTGAAAGTCATAATAATCGAAAGTGCGATGATGTTATGAAGTCATTATTGCAACAGAGAGTGTGGCAAAAATCTAATTCTCGCACAAGAAAACCTTAAATTAAACCAACAGTATCGTAGTCTGTATGCTATAAATTCTTTAAAAGCTCGGATTGTTCTACTAGTTAAATGTTGTCATTATTGCCTCAGAAGGAACGATTTGTTAATTCTATTCATTTTACTAAGATTGGGGTGAAAACAACAGTGTAGCGAGACTTCTTGCATAAAGGAGAGAAAAAGCTGATTCAACAGTATTCGACATTCGCTCACAAAGGGACTGGAACAAAATATGACTCGAAAACAATGTTCCTAAATTTAGTAAGGCTACTGATTAGCCGTTTGGTAGCCTAAACCTGAGCCTTCTCGACTATCGATTGGGGATGCTTTCGAGGATATGCCTTGTAAGAAACGTTAACCAGCCGATAATTACCTGAAAGTACATTTAAGTTAATTCAAAAGGAAACTGTAGGACAATTGATTTTGCTCGCAAAAACATAATTTTGTTCTTCCTAACAATAAAGCGCATTGTAATTTTATATATCAATAGAATCATTAGCGAATTTTATGAAGAGTCAGAAATTGATGGACAAATTAAATGTTTGATTAAATGGAAATTTGGATATTAAAAAAACTTTAAATATATTGTTTTACTTTCTTGATAAGTACTTTATAATTAAAGAAATAAATCTGCGGAAGCAGATCCAATACCTGTTGGCGCGTTGAATATTAATATTGTTTTCTATTCTAGATTGAATTCTTCAGGCTGAAGAAAAAGTGCTTCTAGTTAAACTTTAGTGTAATAATTGGTTAGGCATATTCGTCAAATTAGAAAGCCTAAATGAATGAAGATAAAAAGTCCTCCTCGTAGGAACAATAGCTCCAAGAGATAAAGTAAAGCAGAGTGTGGTCTCTAGTTGTAACTTATACATGAAATTTATTATAATCCAAAGACTTTCAAGACGTGTTATGGGGTGGCAGTACCTTAATTAAAGAATCTACGATTTGTCGATTTAGTATATATAATTATAAACAAAATAATTAAAGTCTCTTATGAGAAAAGCGAGAATTTTCTCCAAACAAATTATTTAATTTAGCCTTTGTGGCTCTAAACTACAGAATACAAATTCATTTCTTTTTAAAACAAAACATTTCAAACTTTAAAAAAAATCTATTGACTATGCTATCTGCTTCTGGGTTCCAGCCCGGAAACCCAGAAGCAGATAGCATGGACCACGACCGCGGAAGTCTACGTACCAAATCTATTGACTAATTCAAAATTTCATATTTTAACATGATTTTCCAAGCTTTTATCTATACACGTAAATTACAATAAATTTGTGCAAATCTAACTCGCCTCCAAGTGGTGCACACTGGGTAGCCCTAAAGGGCTAAAAACTTAGGCAACCCAGACTCTCCTATTATAGAATCAGAACAGTTTTGACAGGAACTCCTATACAAAGATTCTTTGATCTTCATTTCGAATTTACCAGTTAAATGTTGAAGGAATCAGTAAAGCTAAGAGCGAGTACTTATCTATGTTCCATCTGGAGCGCAAAATCGATATTGTTTACTCTTAAATATTGCTTGCTTTTTTACATACCTTATATACCATCAACTAATTGAGAATCTCTCGATGATGCTCTATTTATAATGTTTTAAGAGAAAAGTTTTTCTGTCCAATAGGAATTACTAATAAACAAAAAATTAAAGTTTCTTCTTCTTCTTCTAGTGAATTAAATTAATAATAAATCATTAATTTCTACTTATTTTCTAGTTCCTTCTTTTATTATTTTAAAGTGTATATCTTCACCCTCCTCTTGCCTATTATACATCTAACCTTTCATAATATTATTTATAATAATAATAATAATAATTCTTTAAACTCTATGCATTTATAACGTTCTCACTATACCTTACATTATATATAGGTATATTGTTATCTACTATAATCTTATCCCTTTTACTATTCTATTTGAATTGTACATTTTACCCATATAAATTAATTATAAATGTCTAATTTCTTAAGTTTTTCTAATAAATGAACTTTTATTATGCTTATCACTGTGTTTTCGTATGGGTATTTTTACCGTAGTTTTCCAGGTGCGACACTGTTTAATTATCTGCTGATGATGATAACTTAGTTGTCGAAATACATATACAGAACACGAAAATTAATGTGGAAAGTGGTTATATATCAACCTTCAGTGATTAACATATAATATGTATATTACGAGTATAGTTTGACAAGTAGTGAGAATGACACATAATTGGTAAAACAAATGCACTGTAATTTAGGTTGGCTATTTATATATTTACATTTCGATATTTAGATAAATCGGTTGATTAGTTTATTTCTAACAGCTGATTGAAAAAGAAGCAACACGTCGTTTTGTTAAAATGGAAAAAGCAGAGTATCGTGCGGTGATTAAATACTTCGTAATTAAGGGTATGAAAGCTACCGAAATAAAAGATGAGTTACGGGAAACATTAGGTGAATCTGCTTCATCATCCGCCACAATAAGTAGATGGCTAAATGAATTTAAACGTGGCAGAACAAGCTATGTTAATGAAGCGCGCTCTGGACCATCCAAAATCGTGACTTCTAAGGAAATGATTATAAAAATCCATTATATTATTGCGCAAGATCGACGACTCAAAGTGAGAGAGATAGCAGACATAGTAAACATTTCAACAGAACGCGGACACCACATTTTAAGGAAATAATTGGGCCTTTCCATGCTTTTGGCAAGTTGGGTGCCACGATTGCTTACGACTGATCAAAAGTTCACTCGTTTGCGAATTTCCAATGAGTGTTTGGACCTTTATAAGCGGAATCCGGTTGATTTTTGTAGGCGATTTGTTACTTGCGATGAAACTTGGATACACTGCAGTACACCCAAAACTAAACAACATTCGAAACAATGGTTAGAACATGGTTCTGTACCTCCAAAGAAAGCGAAAACTACTTTATCGGCAAACAAAGTGATGGCATCAATTTTTTGGAATTCAAAGGGCATTTTGCTCATTGATTACCTTGAGAAAGGTGCCACAATAAACGGACAATATTATGCAGAACTTCTACAAAAATTAAATGTTGAGATTCATGCTAAATGGCCAGGAATGGCAAAGAAAAAATTCTGTTTCACCAAGACAACGCTCCTTCGCATACCAGCACAGCTGAGATGTCCAAAATCCACGAGTTGCATTTCCAATTAGTACCGCATGCGCAAAATTGAAAACGGCACTAGGTGGAAAGAAATTTTCGTCTAACGACGAGCTTATCATCTTCGTAAATAAGTATTTTGCAAGCCTTTCGGAATCGCATTTTAGAGATATCATAAGGACCTTGGAACACCGTTGGAATAAATGTATTGCTCTTTTAGGAGAATATATTGACAAATAAAAATTATTTTGTATTTAGAAAATTCGTTTTTCTTTTCCATTCTCACTACTTGTCAAACTACCCTCATATATATATACAGTGTATTTTTAAATTCCATAACATAATTTTATATGCTTTATTTGCCAATGGTTAAATTAATTTTATAGTATGTCTCATTATTAAAATAACATAATATTGTAATAATATTGTAGAAATATTAAATTAATAAAATGTGCTAGTCCTCGTATATGTTACTAAAATATACACAATATTCATGTAAAGACCATTATCGACCATATCTCTTTAAACTCATTGTGTAAATTAACTTCCATTATTATCTGATCGAATAAACAAACCCTTTATGAGCATTTTTTCATGTCCATAATGTATTGTCCAACATGGTTTTTCAAAGTGTCTAACCCGTCGTTCATTTCGGCAGCTATTTCGACTATTTCCTTTAAGTGTTCTTGATATCCAGATAACCTTTTACGGTTCGAACATTATTCAGCTGTATTTCGATATTAAGATAATATCGCATTTTAGGCGCAACTTTCAAGAGACATTTTTTTCAGATTTTCATCGCGATATAACTTTCTAATGACCGTCTTCGATTTATTTGTGTGTCTAATAAAAATAATTTTGATAAAATCTCGTGTTCGGGAACACAAAATTGTGTATACAAATGTGACGTTTGGTAATTTAGCTGTCAAATATTTTTAAAGATTGTTTTTAGAGAAACGTAAATGCTTTTTTTGTGATGCGGCGATATTCATTTGCCTAAATTATTACAAGGAAAAAATGTAAACACTTTGATGAAAATTTATTGTAAGGGACAAAAATTTAATCGATTTTAATATGTACGAGGATTATTCAATAATTATTTTGTTTATAATTATATATACTAAATGCACATATTTTAGATCCTTTAATTATAGTATTAGAAAATTTTAAAGTCTCTTTGGCTTATAATAAGATATATCAGACCAGAACGCATTTGTTGCAAATTTTCTAGAAAATTTGTCAATAAATAATTTGCAAATTTATAGTACCAAATAGACGAAGCTTTCGCATATTCCCTCATGATGTTAATAGAGAGCTCACCAACGTGTTCCACGATCATTGGTTCGAGTGTAATCGACCTTGACCCGTCCAATAACTAATTTCACTTTTGTTGGTTTCGTGTAGGGTTATATCAAAGACCAAGCGTACGCTCTAGTCCAAGCAAATGAAGAACTAGAGCAAAGAGTAAGAACAGCACTTCACCAACTAAATCGTCAACTCATTGAGAACGCATGCACAAGAAGGGTTCAGAATTTCAAGGTGTTTACAGCAAATTGGAGATCATATCAGATATTTATGAATTAGGTTTTATTTGTCAATTTTTCTAGATTATTTCCAATTTGGACATCAAATTTGTTGTTTGAATTCATTTACTTCTTTATAAGTTTCACATTACTGAAGCATATAAAATATCCGAAATAGCTATAGCAAGTAATAATAATGATGATGATGTAAAACAAATATTAAGAAGTCTTTCAGGAACAGAACAAAATTCTAATATACCATACAATAAGAAGTACATACGTCCCTCTATTTAAAGTAAATGAATCGGTGGCGACTTCCTGTTAA
Source organism: Dermolepida albohirtum (assembly GCA_031893035.1). Lineage (NCBI taxonomy): Eukaryota > Metazoa > Arthropoda > Insecta > Coleoptera > Scarabaeidae > Dermolepida > Dermolepida albohirtum. Next base: position 161,204 of record JAVIWB010000985.1, on the reverse strand, counting down.
ATCTAACCTGCAGCCATCACGATCATTTTTTAAATAGAACATAAGCCTCTATGTTTACTCTGAAATTTTCAGAAAAAAAATAGAGCTAATACATCCACCAAATGATTGCCTTGTATAAAGTGAGTTTAAAGGAAATAAAAGAAATTTTATGTTACATATAACTTAATAAATAAAATACTAAATCCCGATCCTGAAAATTCCCACCTACGCCTATGAAAAACCTCTCTTAATAAAATATTGTTTACTTCAAGACTTCATAAAAGAATAACGTAATATTTTAACGGGTTACACACAGCTGTTCTCTTTTAATGCTGGCGTAATGAAATTATTATTTACATAACAGCTCCAGTCCTTTATCTACAACGAACACCCACAAATAACGATACGCAAACAAATAATATACAAAGGAGCTACCCTGCTTGCAACCACTCGCTTATAAATCACAATGATTTATCTGTTTAGGAGGTAGAGAAGAGGTAATCCCCGCAATGCACTTGGCGACGCCGACTATCGTCGTCGACTGGAAATTGCATTCAGAAAGATTTTTATGTTATTAACCTCGTATTGAATGGATAACGACGAATTTCCAAACCTATTTTATTGAAAAGTATTTCCTGTTTGGCCATTAATAATTTGCAAAACCAAATTTATTACAAAAATTAATTATCTTCTTGTGAATATGTTGATTACTGGTTGTAAACGTATTTCACTATTCAAAATGCTCTGAAACATCAAACGATATTTCTATAAAAAGAAGCAGATAGCACTTAATATCAAAAATCATACACCGGCTATTTGTTAAAATACTTAAAAGCGTGATTGGGTATTGACCCGACATGAAATTTAGGCACGTATTCCTAGATGATTGCAAAGATTCGTAGCAGATTTTAACAATTAATAAAAATGATTTTGCATTGGTTTCAGGTTTGTGCTCTACGTAATGAATATTTAATAAGGTTATGAGTGTGCTGAAACTACAATAGAACTTTGGGAACATTTTATTTGCATCTGGTTTTTAAACTTGTTACGGATCCATTTTATCGCTTGATTAAGTCTGGCACTTAATAGTATGATTTCCCGTAAAGTTGTTATTTCGTCCACATTATGTGTACTTCGCTGTATATTTCAGTGTTAACATTAATATTATATAGTCTTCATATTCTTAATAGCTTTCCCTTTCATTGCGTGATTTATAAACTGCACTTTATTGAAATTATTTCATTATGACTCTGTGTCGTTACATTTTCTTATTTTAAGAAATTACTTTTTATATAATCCTTTAGTTTGATTTTTAGCCCTTATTGTTGTTTCTGATAAATAATTACTCTTTCAAAAAGACACTCTGACACCTTTTAGTGAGTAGTCAAGCTTTTGGACAAGATGTTTTCTTCCATGTTATCACAATTAATTAGTGTTAATTACTGAGAATAACTATGTATGGTATCTGTATTCAAGTATTTTAAATAGTTCTGTAACTGGTACGTAGACTTCCGCGGTCGTGGCCCATGCTGTCTGCTTCTGGGCTTCCGGGCTGAAACCGCGTCACTTGTATATCTGCCGACGTTTCGTATCCATTTGTATGGGATATCTTCAGGGCATAACTACTGCACTGAAACAGTTTCAGTGCAGCAGTTGTTCCACGCGGTTCCAGCCCAAAAGCAGATAGTTCTATAACTATTTATCTTTCAATAGTAATCCTGTATTTTAGATATGATTATTTTCCCTTCTCTTATTTTTTCCTCGCCTAATAAGTGCAATTGGCTTATATACGAAAAATATAGAACGTTCGTGCTTACTTATAATTGTTCGTTGGGGTATTAACATAGTTAAAAATTTGAACCATTAATGAGTGATATCGATTAGCATTTTATAAAGTAATAATTTTTCTTCCGACATTGTATCGGATTATTAATACTAATTTTATAAAAATTATCCGATTGGATTGGGTATATTTGGAAAGACAGATTTCTTTCACACGCACGTGGACTCAATCACCATTTTGGTAATGAATATAAACGATCCCATTTTTTGAACCATACAAGGAATTTTGGTGTAACTCTCTAATTTAAAAGTATAATTTACATATACTTAGATATCATTGCATTAATTGGTACGTTTTATTAGTACTATAGAAAATATAGAATTCTAGTTCTGGGTGTTATTTCCTTCTATACTGATTTTACAAGAGATTAATAGGAATTATGTAAGTGAAGCTGCGATCTTTCAAGTGAACAGATCGAAGTCAACCATTTTTTTGTTTTAATATGCTCCTATTAGCATTATTACCTCCTCCTTTGCAAAAAAGTGGTTAGTTATATGAATATAACAATTTATTACCTCCTTTGTTTTAATAAATAATAATAGAGTTATTATTTATTAGAGAATATTTATTTGCACGTGATGGTTAGTAAATTTATTACGAGCGCGTGTCCAGCTAGGTGAAGCTCTGTAATAAATGCAAATACAAAAGAAAAAGAAAATAATGTAATATAAGGAGTTAATAATTAGTAGTTGTATACAATGAGCATCAAAAGTCCAGGACAAGTGCTATGCTGAAAGAAAGATTATTAGTGGAAATAAAACAACAAGATTTTCTTTAAAATTTTATTCACTAAATTAAACTAATTCTTAAAGCTTGAGTATATTAAATAAAGATAATTAATAGGAGAGCAACAAATAAAATAAGATAAACGTAACAGCAAAGCTATAATAAAAGTAAGTCTGAATGTATAAAAGCTGCTAATAAAATATAAAAAGGATTATATTAAAATATGTATCGGACGATACGTAAAATACTTGCGGTTTGTTTGTGCGTGTGTATATCCTGGGTCAGGATGCTGTGTATATTCCGCGGGCGCGAAATTAAACATTTACTCACAAAAGGTTCGCGGCACAAACACGTGGAGGAGTAGCCTGGATGGTGGCAGAAGGCGAAGAGGGCTGTTCTCTTACGGCTATGGCTTTATAAGGAAACGACCCAATAACTGAAGGGAATACTGGTCATGTTTGAATTAACCAATAGCAAACAAGAACAGGCACGCTAAAACTGGCGCGCAACAAATTAGCATACATTAAAATTGTGATCTTAATTTCAATATAAGTATTAAGCAAATTATCTACACAGAATAGTAGACGTGTATTCTGTGTAAAAGAAAGAAAATCGGGATTAGTATTTGAATTGCGAATTGCATTTAGAAATCAATATAACTAAATTGATATCGAATATGAGTCAGTGGAAAGAATGTACCAACTTCCAGTATATTCTTGGGGTACCTGACTACAGTTTTTATTGCAACTTCGACCGTTTGTACGTGACTAACACAAAAGGACAGTGCATCTGAATATATACGAGGACCGGACGAATAATAACAGTATAATAATTTAGGAATTCAAGATCGAATTGTATTTTAAATTAAATAAATTAATTTAAAAACGATATAAGAAATTATTATATATAGAGAGTGTAATATCATAAGTACATAAGGTAGCATTTATCATATTAGTTATAGAATAAATAAATCGTAATACATCTATCGAGAAGAATATTTAATATCGTTTTGAAAATTAACTGGTAGTTCGCGGTAGCACGTTATTTTTGTATTATAATTTGACATTACATTGTCACGTCTTAAGCTACAGTCCTTGTCAATTTAGTATATATAGATATATAAATATATTATTAGTATATATACATCGGATGTAATGAATCAGGCATTTATAGTGGAATTAATTAATCAGTCAGATTGAAATTCTTATTTCATAGTTAATAACTTGAGTATGGCTAAGTGCTTAATATATGTTATAGCATGTAATTTTTTACGTAAATATTTTACTATAATGTAGTAGTTTTGTCAGTTTTCAGTAATTCCATATTATACAGTCATTAATTTAAATTTAATATATTATATATATATATATATATATATATATATGTATATATATATAAATATTTATGTGTGTGTGCGTGTGCGTGTGCGTGTGCGTGTGCGTGTGCGTGTGCGTGTGCGTGTGCGTGTGCGTGTGCGTGTGCGTGTGCGTGTGCGTGTGCGTGTGCGTGTGCGTGTGCGTGTGCGTGTGCGTGTGCGTGTGCGTGTGCGTGTGCGTGTGCGTGTGCGTGTGCGTGTGCGTGTGCGTGTGCGTGTGCGTGTGCGTGTGCGTGTGCGTGTGCGTGTGCGTGTGCGTGTGCGTGTGCGTGTGCGTGTGCGTGTGCGCGTGTGCGCGTGTGCGCGTGTGTGTGTGTTTGTGCGTGTGTGTGTGTGTGTGTGTGTGTGTGTGTGTGTGTATGCACATATCGGTCACGGTAGTTAGATACAATATCCGTCATAGAAAACAATAATCATATATACGTACAGTACTGTGCAAAAGAAAGAAGCACCTTCTTGAATTTTACAAGAAACTATTATAAAACGATAAATAATTTTACACAAGTTGAAAATTTTTTTTAATGTATAAAAACTAACACTTATCGATATTTAAACATAAACAACTTAATTTTTCAATATTTTGTATGACCACCTTCATTTTTTATGGTATCCTGCATTTTTCTTGGTAGGCTTTCTATTAATGAATTAATGAAATTTTCAGGAATATTGTACCATTCTTCCTGTAGTATGTTCCACGGTTGATTTTTGTTCTTTGGCCCCCTTTCACACTTCTTTCTGTCAAGATAATCCCACACATGCTCAATAATATTTAAGTCAGGATTTTGAGGTGGCCATTTCATAGTGTGCAATACCCCGTTTGCTTCCTGCTGTGTTAAATAAATTTTCACAAGTTTTGAGGTATGCTTGGGATGATTATTTTGCTGCAGAATGAAATTATTGCCAATAAGTCGCTGCCCTAATGGTATGGCATGTTCTTCTGATAGTGTTCTGTATTTCTCACCAATTAATTTACCCTCTATTTTTACAATTTCACCCACACCTGCTCTCGAAATACTATACCAAACATGGATATTGTTTCCTCCATGCTTAATGGTAGTTACCAAGCCTGATCTGAGCAAGTATCGCCTTACTATTGAAACATGTACCGAAGTACCAGATGTTCGCGCAAGATCTTGAGCTAGTTCTGCGCTAACTTTCTTGCTATTTCTTAAGGAATTAACTTTTAAAAACTGTGCATCAGCTTTACTGAGCTTTTTTGGACGTCCACTCTTTGGTCTATCACTTACACTGCCGGTTTCAGTCATTCTTTTTATCGTTTGTTGCATGGCATACCGAGAACATTTCACTATCTTTGATATTTTCACTTGACTATAACACTCTTGGTGTAAAACGATAATTTTATTTCCGTCTAGTAATGTTATTCTAGGCATTTTCTATCTACTATAATAGTTTAGAGCTCACAATTTCTTCTTAAAATGAAAATTTCACTCGTAGACGCGTTTTTTTAAGAATCTAAATAAATTCTATTTTGGAACCTCTCTGGATCGTTTCTACCATTGAAATAAAAAACAAAATCTTATAGATAAATAACTCTCCCTTGAAACTTTATTGCAGAGCATTGTGGTGCAATAAAATTTATTACTTATTAATTAATCCTCTTATCAACCGGTCAATCTCACCCTTACGTTGAAGTATGATATTATAATCTTAGAAATTTCCAGTCATTATATTTCTACCAATAAGTGAATCATTCTTGGAGAGATGTATTAAGTATTATAGATTAAATTAACCCAATAATTATTAGTAAAAACGTTTTAGTAAATAAGTTTTGGAAAATATTGTTAGGGGCTTCTTTCTTTTGCACAGTACTGTATATTTTGAAATAATTATTTTTTCTATTTTTACGTATAGGTATATAGTACATATCTACTTTGCCATAGTTTCATATTATTAGTTCTCTGTAAAGAATGTTTTTTTTTTGGAATAAATTAGGATTGGCTACTGTGATCTTGGAATTCTGTCATTTTTTTCTCTTTATTATCTTTATATTTATGTCTACAATTTCTTTAAAATAATCCCTTTTAATGGTAGTTGTGTATAATTTGAGCTAGTTTTAGTGCCGTAAAGATCAGGCAAGGAAACGTTTAGAGTAGGAGTATGAGTGTTTTAATGTACTATTAATTATAGTTGATAGGGGTGTAATAAACTGTTAAAAAGTGATTTGGCATCTTTCGAGCTCTAGATTTTAATCACAATGATCCACGACACTCTGACTATTCGAGGGCATATAGTGGGTGTATAAATATGTGAATTAGTATTCCCGAGGAACCAGAACTGGGGCAGAATTAAGATGTAAGCCAACGTGCCAACTGTTTCTCTGAGCACCACAGCACCCTTATATTTAGCTTTACCCAATCCAGCGAGGTTCTGATTAAACAGACTGTTATCTCTCGTGCTGCTCGTATAGAAAGAGCGAAAACAGAAAATGTAGAACACAACATGTGAAAAATTCTAAAGTTACAAATTAAAAACTCTCCATAAGAAAAAAACCAGAAGGGTAAAAACGAGCCCTGGGTCATCTACCAAACAAAGATACAGTTGCAAGGGTTCACGTAGAGTAAACGAACCTGATGTCCGATCAACTAGGTGATTTGGCATTTCTAAGGTCCAGGCCCAAAATTATATAGAGATCAAAAGAGACATAATCCAGGCTAACTACATCAGGCTTACGTAAAAAGGCAAAGGGCTCTAGAGAGACATGAGGACCGTAACAGATCTGAAAAAATGACTGTAAAATATGCTTGCCATTCAGTACCATCTCCTCGGATTAATCATAACGTTTTGCATCTCTTATTAAAAATCACCCAAAGGACTACAACTTAAGAGAGATTTCTGAGTTCCAAATATAAATTTGTCTCTTTGACAAACAAAATAAGCCAAACCAACTCTCTGTAACTATTTATCTGCTTGATCATCATCCAATAGAATCCTTTCTAAACCAAATCATAAAAACCAACGGAAAGTAAAACCTGTACAAGAATACTCTACAAGAAAGGAGGTAGACACAAGTAGATGAACGTGCAAAAAACAATTTTCTTTGAGACTCTTCCACCTGGTCAAGCAATTACGGCGGATATATATCGCTAACACATTAGTGCGAATGAGGAAATCCACGAAAAACGCCGTTTCGGATAATCGAAAAACCTCGTCTTCTATCGCGATAGCATCAGATCGCATATCACTCAACAGACGCATATTCTTCAGTTTCGCCTGTTTAGATTTTGATCTGTTCATGTTTTTACATTGATTTGAATAGCAAAAAGTTCGCTTTAGTGAACATAATTGGCGAAATGTGCTTCTATAAAATAGAAGTAAACTCTCGCAATTATCCAATAGTTCAAAAGATTTGATAGACAAGAATGTGACTTTGATATAGTTACGTTACGAGTGATACTATGCAGTTTCTCAGAGGACTAAATAATCACACCTTGTATATGATACTGTATAACTCCATACATCTAAAGTAATATCTTTGTGTTTTAATTGTTCTACTACTCTTCGTTTTCTTACATATTTAATAAATAAAATACTTAATTTATTTAAAAATTTAAGTATTACTTTTTGGCAAAACAAAAAAAAATAATAGAATTAGGAGAGAGTCATTCACTTTAGACTCTATAACTCATTTCTAACCAGGCAACTGCGCTATAAATCCAAGACATCAACAGAAAAAGGGAGAAACAAGAGTAATTCGTATTTATTGCCGCAGGAATTGAAGAAGTTCATAAGTCATTTCCGTGTAACTCATTAATTTTCAGTGCCCGTGTGTGAGTGTGTGTATCTAAGCGAGCACGTGTATTCGTGTAACCTTTTTCATTAAATTATATTCAATCGTGTCATCTGGTCACTTATTGCCTATCTCCATTACTGCTAGCTACTACGTCTAACTATTATGGTATGGTATGGCATGATGATAATGATGATAATCGAGTCCTATCCTCTTTCTCTCCAACTGACATTGATCAATATGCCTACTAACTTTCCATTCGCACGCAAATACAATAAATCTATTTTATGACTGTAGCCAATTACATGTTGACAGACTGATGAATCGATATTTTCGTTAAAGCAGCGCGTTGAAAACGTGGGATCATTTGTACATTATTCATGCGGCATAGGACGTATCTACTAAATTCACTTAATTATAAATTTTATGGCCCCGAATTTATTTTTCGTTTCCCGGTTTTTGATTTTCGTATACGAAGAATGGTAAGTAAGTAATTTTCATTGTTGAAATTTTCATTGGAACAATTATTTACGCAGTCGTGAAGAAAGTAAATTACACTATATGACATTTACAAAATAATTGGTCGGAGACATGTTACAATACATAATCAGAAAGTAGAAAAAACAGAAGAGTTTACCTAGTTAAACAATTTTGCTGCCAAAGACATGCACAGAATGAATTCAAAAAAGCCTAGTTTAGTAAACTCCAGCCTCTTCAATACTTGCATTAGATAATAATAATAAAGATATTAATAATACTATATTCATTTCATTAAATATAAACAAATTCATGAAATATAGTCAAATTATAAATTGAATAACGTTAAAAATATGGCAATATAAAAATATTAAGATATAACAACACAAATTATTATTTATAGTAAACCCGATATATTTACAATATAGTCCCATTTCAGCTTATTACATCAAAAAATTCATTAATATTATACAAAACTTTCACTATTAATCATTGCTTTACTTTTGTTTTAAATGAAGCAAGCCATTGTAAATTTTGTGTTTCTTGTAACAGCTGATTAAAGAATCTATAGACGTAAGGCACATCTGCCTCACATACATACCGTGCTTTCATATTAAAATGCTACAAACACCGTACCATATTATATTCGGGTCTAGATACCGAATGCCGATCAGAATGTAAAGTGGTGGGGCGCGAGTTAGTCGAACACAACAACGACTAACTACAGATTACTGATTAAGTAGTTGTTCGTGGTACTTGGCGGAAGGTCTATCACTGACTGTCCAAATTGTTTACGTCCAAAAATTAATAAATTATAATTACTTTTAACTGTACAATTAGGTATTTTTACAATAAGTTTCGCATTGAACTAAATGACGTTTTCTAATAAAACGTTTAAAAATAAAAAAAACTCTTAAAGAAGCTAAAAAATAAAGTAACTTCTCGGAACTTAAAAAATACTCTTTAAACAGAAAATAAATATATGTAACTTGCCAAAACTTATAAAATACTTTTTAAATACAGAAAATAAATTCAATTAATTAAATTCTCAATTGTCCCTCCTGCTTGCGCTAAACAGTACCCCAATCTATTATAAAATTCATTTCGAACATTGGCCAGTACAAGAGGATTAATAATTTGGAATTGGTGTTCGATATTAAGCCATAATTCTTCCAAATTATTAGCCCTTTCGTCTTGATGCCCATATAACTTTGATTTTATGTAACCCCATAAAAAAGTCATTAGGGGCTAAGTCTGGTGTTCTTGGTGGCCAGCGAATTGTACCACTATTAGATATAACTCTTTGGGGGAATATATTATTTAAATATTCATTCACAATTCTAGTTCCATGGGCCGGACAACCATCATGCTGGAACCATACGTTCTCTAAATTGGGATTAATAGTTCTCAAAGCAGGGATAATGTCGCTTCGAAGAAGATTCAAATATATTTCCCCATTTAAATTTCCTTCGATAAAGAATGGACCAATAATGTTATTCCCATAAATACCAGCCCAAACATTCAATTTTTCATGATACTGTGTCCCCCCGTATTCAATTGTCGATACTCGTTTTCAATAGACCAATATCGAAGATTCGACGGATTGTGTTTACCGTGCATGAAAAATTTCTTGATGAGTTTGGTATTTATAGGATGTGTATTTATTTTTCTTTAATATCTTATGAACTTTACCCACGCTAATACCTATCACTTCTGATATTTTAGATATAGTAATATTGGAATTTTCTTCGACCATTGCGCACACCATGACTTCCTGCATTTCTTTATCGTTATTTATTCTCTGTATTTTATAACAATTACATCCCAAAATGCAACCTTCTGATTTAAACTTTTTAACCACTAATGATATTGTTGTTAATGCAGGAAAGGGACGATCTACATACTTTTCAGAGAAAAGGCGCTGGATACGCCGTAAAGAATTACCTTTCAAAGCCCATGTTATCATTTGAATTTTTTCTTCCAATGTATACATTATCAAAGTAATATAATTAAAAAATATTTAAATTTAAAAGTCTTAAAGGTCTCTCGGTATTCGGCAGCTAGACCCGAATATAATGTGGTACAGTTTTTGTAGCGAGGTAAAATGAATGCACGGTACATAGACGTTTTTTTTTTCTTTGCGTCTAGTTTCATATTTATGCAGACATCCAAACTTAGCTCTATTTTTATACGTAAAACATAATAATAAATTTTGTTGGAGACCGGTTAAATGAATTAATCAAAAGAAGGTTAAAAATCCTTACCATACCAATTTTCGTATTCTATATGCGAATTTCGACAACTAAGTTGTCCTCATCTGTAGAAATTAATGCGTATTTTTCTGTGTAGGCTTTACCGCAGTTCCTGGTGTAACCCTGTGTTTAATTTCTGGTAATTATTCCAACTTAGTTGTCGAGATGCGTATACTGAGCACAAACATTAATTTGGTAAGGAGTCTCTTGCGTTTCTTGTAAAATATAATATTCTGTATACGTAAAATTCTAGAATCGTCACCATTTTCAACTCTTACAGGAATCCTCCGATCGAAACCGGCTGTTGTTCTTATTGTTTGCCTCTGCAAGACAAAAACACGATCTGTCGACCCTCTACATACCCAATACCTAATTTCATATTTTGCTGTCAACTAAAAGCAAGCATAATAAAACATCTTTTGAATTTCAGTAATACGGTGTCCTGTTAACTGCCGTATTGGCCCTTCGGGATTTTGAGCACTAACTAAAGGCAGCCAGAAGAAACAACATGTGTAAACTGATGCTGAAACTTTAGAGCAATATAGAGAATTAACTGTCTGAGTGTGAGAAGTGATATGGAATATAATCTGCGAAGTAATAGAAAAGGGATAAGAATAAGTTGACCACAGATTAAAGAAGAATGAATATGCAATCAGAAGGAGAGCTCTGTAGTTCAGGGAAGAAGAAAAGTACTGCGTCAAAATAAGCAGTAAAAGGGAAAGATTGGAAAACTAAGGTGAATTATCATAGCTTATAAGGGATTGAAATATAACAAATATACAAAGAAGTTTACGAAAAAAATTAAAGTCTTAAAAGTTTTAATTTATGCAATTTTTCAAATACTTGATAATTATTCAAAACCAGTCATTAAACTACTCTTTCCACATTCCTTCTGAACGTTGAGCGATTATCATCGTTGAAAAATGTCCTTCCATTTTGCCTGTTCCTCACATAGAAAAACAACGAACAATCGTATGAAGCGATATCTGAGATGTTAAATAGTTATTTCAGCATCTTCAGTATGTATGTTGAAGTGATAGGCCGGCGTGTTGTTGTGGTTTGCAGTGACTATTCTACATATTTTCAGTACCACACTCTAAAGACGGACACCATTTTCTTCTTAACGAATTGAAATTCGTACAGACTCGAACCTGTCGTCATTTTCAAAGAGACTTTATTCTGAGCTTTAATGGAAACATTATACTAGTAAAACTAAGTTTCGTCACATGTCAAGATGTTGCGAATATAGCGAGATGTTCCACTTTCAAATTTCTCAAGCACCTCGCAGTACCATAAACGGCGTCGTCATCTGTGCTGTATATTGGATTATTTACAATATATTCGAAATTTCAACATCTATTCCAAACCTCAAGCCGTACATTATGTTAAAAAAAAGAAATATTATTATTATTATTAATACCAGATAAGTTGATGAGTTTGATAAGAAACAGTCATTCACTGGGTTACCCTAATGCTGACTGTTGACGAACTAACGAAACATCGGCCTACATAAATCCTTCAAACGATGGAAGTAGCTCCAATATCAACCCAAATTAATTCTGTATAGTCTAATGGTAATTTATTTCTCACAAAAACCTTCTATTTTTACAATAAATTAAAATTCAGAGACATCTACCCACATTTTTTTCACAACTCTATCGAATATTATACTCAATAGATTGGTAACACTATTCAAAACTGTGGCATAACAGTGACAATGCTTCAAACGAGGTTTACTACGATATTTTGTATATTACCTACATATATGTATGTATACGTTCAGGTCCTAGCCGTTACATATTACATACAATTACTAAGCACTTTTTACTCTTCCTCCATACATACCCAAACAATAACCTAATCAATCAATGTGACAGGAAGTTACGCACTTCATGACACACAATGCACAGTAAGTGCCCGGAGTACACGTGTGTGAAGTCATTAATGCCGGGGTATTGTTTAATAGATGTTATCGTTACAAAATTATACACTTTCGATCATTGTATTTAACACTCGAGTCAGCGGGTGTGTCGTTTGGTGTGGCGTTGATATAACTACATCAATACATAATGCATGTTACATTGAAAATGTGTAATACCTACACAGCGACATGATTTAATAGTTCATGTGAAGATCAACAAGGGAATTGTGAAAAAGTTTACATCAAATTTATACAAAAAAAAAATCTTACAACTCATAAGTATTTATACTTATAAGAATAATGAAAGATAGGCTATTTGTGATAACTTAATCTTTTTTTAATTCTAATAAAATAATGCATCTGCATACACTACCGTCCATAAGTTTAATCGCACTACAGATAATTTTAATTGCGCAACGATATTAAAGAGACTGTTTATTTTCATGGTAAATTTATTTATAAAATACTAAATTAGCATACAATCCAAGTAATTGACATTATTAATCTAAGTAATATTACAATAAGTTAGCTTAAATTTTACTTTCATCAAAGTAACCATCCCTAACTGCGATCACGGCTTCACACACATGGTGCATTCGTTCAACTAGTCAATCTTTTTATTTATGTTGTGCAGACAGGCATGGTTTTTTTACCACTACTCGACCTCTAAGTCCAGCTTCAGCTAAATGGCAGTTTGGTTGTTGTTACGCTAACCGTGAATTCATGATGTACGTTATATTGCGCTGCTATTTCCGGGGATGTAAGGCGACGATTGCGCAAGGACATTAATTTCAGATATTCATCTTCTCTTTTAATAGTTATCTCGGCCGTCCGCTGTGTTTTCGTTCCCCGAGTTGGTCAGTTTCTGCCATTGTCTTCATAGTTTGACGAACACAATACTCGGTATCTTTTAGTTTTCGGGCGATTGCTCTATTAGAAAGCTTTGTTTCGGGCAAAGCAATAATTCTTGCCCTTTGTTCAAGAGTTAGTTGCTTTCTTCTTGTCATGTTTTAAACACAATTGCAAAAAATACGTTTACTCGATAGCACTTGCTGACACTTCATTAACAACGTGAATACTGAGTATTCACTGTGTAGTAGACATAAAATATACCCTTACAAACGCACAAATATCAGGTATAGACTGGCTATTATGTCCACATAATAAACCATACAATAAACAATTCCGAGTAAGGGATAATCTCCATGACACCCTCATTATATTTCTTACCTGAATATTATTTCTTGAAATAGAAAATAAGGCGTTCATTCGTTTATACAAAATACTTCGGTTAAATAACATGCAAATATGTAAAATGATTTTAGTTTGGATAAAATTTCAATATATTAACTTAAATATTTTATTACCTTCTACAATTAAAATTATCTGTAGTGCGATTAAACTTATGGACGGTAGTGTATATCGTTCTTTCATTAACATTATAGTCAGTTGACCGAAAAGTTCATATGGATTTTAAAGCACTGTTTAAAGGCAAAACTTTCTGTTAATAATTATTTTAATCTGTGCATTAGATATTGGCTGTCCAAGAACGACCACTTTTAATTTTTCTAGTGACTTTGAGATTGTTCGCCTGTAGAAATCTTGGATTTCTTTCATAAAACTGAGATCCAAGTGTTTTTGCAAAAGTCCCAAAGAAGCGAAATTCATATCATTAAGAAAGTTACACAAAAATCGAAGTAAATGTAAATAGTAAATGGTAGTTGAGACAAAACATCCTATGTTAACCCTATTCCTTTCCGATTTGTTATTTCTAATTACTTTCCAGTTATCTCTATCTTCAATTTGTCCAACTCAATAATATCAGGTTCGTCAAATTCAAAGCCTAACTTTTTTTGGATGAAGACCTTGTATTGATGTGAGTTGATACAAGGTCTTCATCCTAATAAAGTTGCGCTTTGAATTTGACGAACCTGACATTATTTTTTCTTATCACATTATTATAGATGATTTATTTCTCATCATTACTAACAAATTGCTTCAAGATAAAATCGTTTTCGTAGTGTTTGTGTAGTGCAACGCACTGTATGCGGTCCTTGTAATTTTTTTCGACATCTCGTTTGACACCAAAATATCGAGTATTTTAACAATATCAACCTTACGTAGATGACCTGCAACTATCAATTTAACTACTTATATTTAGTCTTTATGTGATTTCTTAAGTTGTGATTTGTACTTCCGAATTCAATTTTCTATTTGGCCGACATCGGCAGAAACTGATCGACCAGAATCAGAAGCATCCTCGATATTTATTTCCCCCAAACGAAATGATCAGAGCATTCTTGACGCGCAGGCTAACTTACAGATATATTATAAGAAATCCTCAAGTACATAAAAAACAATAACGTGCTTTTGACAAAACCGAGGTTACCTGACAAACTTTAATAACGACTCAATCTTACAAAATTGAAATCCAACCCACCCATTCTTTATTAAACAATTTAGAATGATAAAACGCAACTCAACAAAATGACGCGTTCGAGTAATGATAAAACGTTATAAATCGTAAAAATCACCAAAATCCAATTTTGTGCCAGAAAAATGAAATACTACACACAATATACTTTATTTTACTTTTAATAATAGCGTTATAGCGAAAATGTGTCTGATGAACTTGTAACAAATACCGTTGACAAGCTTTAATGATATTTCGTATCTCTATCTCTCTCGACAAAGTCGCTTTTGTCTTCTCTTTATCATTCCAGCATATCCCACCCTTTCCCAGGAGCTTAATGATCGTCGACAAGTCTCCCTGTACCAAACATCTCCTAGACGACTAATTATGTTCATTTGGATGACATGAGTGACGTGCAGCAGTGGTTCCTCGCTGTTGCAATTATTCTTCAGGGCCTCCGGAGAAAGACGGATTCATTACCATCCCGCTGTTATACTGTCTAGTGTTTCCACCAGCTTGTTATGCTCGTGAATCGTTTTATGTGATGCTAAAATTAATTTTTATTACGAGTTTCCACGGTGGATAAAATATAATATTCGTTTAACTAGATCTAAACATTTCTATTATATTGTTTACATTTACAATATAGTGAAAATAGTTAAATTAATTAATTGGGAAAATTAATCAAACCGTATATCAAGGTTCATCGACATCTGCATTACCATTAATGAGTTTTAAATTATGATATTTTTCTAGCAGCAATCTTTTTTATAATTTATTTCTATGAAGCAAAATCTACTGCAAGTGGCATCTGTAACAGTTTAACTTTAATTACATTAAACAACATATGTTTTGCTAAAACGTGCTGCAGAGTGATTATTAGGCTTGTCATTTTTCCCCGGCACGACAGGTCAGGATCGGTTGTAATGAGTACCTATCTACGTACCGACAATCGAATGCATAAAATAAAGAAAAATAAATAATTTTAAAATATCTGAAACACTTACCTTCTTTATAGCTATTATTACGTAACATACAGTGGATAACTGGTGAAAAGTTTGCACCATTAGGTATGTATCCACATTTGTTTCAGTCAACAATGTAGGTTGTAATGAAAAAATATTCTTATATCTTGAGAAAAGCTGTTCGACGTCTACTGATGTAAAACACATATTTAAAATAATCTTTATAAATAGACAATGGATCTACAGAAACACCATCACAAATTCGTCTTAATTTGGTAAAATCAACACTTTTATTTAATTTGGTAGGTAGGTAAGTAGGTAGGGTTTGGTAGGTAGGTAAGGTTATTTTAAAGATTTCTATAGTTTCACAGATTTTGCGACCATAGAAATGGTTAGTGCGGGATAGGATCTTGGTCGAATTAAACTGAATATAGTGCCCGGTTTCCAGTCTATGCTCGGCAAGTGCATAATCGGCTATGCGCAGCAACCTAGTACAACGCTCATGTTCAGAAACACGAGTGCCGACAGACCGCTTTGTTTCACCAATATATGCCCTGCCGCATGAACAAGGAATTCTGTACACACCAGGTGATTCTAAAGAAACATGGTCTTTTACGAAAAAAGGGTCAGATAATTTGGAATGGGGTTTGAAGATGGTTTTGATGTTGTTTTTGAGAAGAACCCTACTGATGCGGTCAGTAACACCTTGTATATAGGGTAGGTGGGCTTTAAAGAGGGGGAGAGATGATGTAAGCTGTGTATTAAGTTGTGGGATTAAGATGTCGATCTATGGTTCGCTGATTATTATGGTTGGAGAAATTATTATTTATAAGAGCTTTGGTAACATGACTTAATTCCTGGGATATATAATGCTGGTCAGATAATAACCTTAACCGCGATGATGGCTACCCCCTACATAACGCTTGGCAATCCTGCATTTCTAATCTACCCAACCGCAACCGTAACGCTCCATTGACCCATGACCCATTATCCATATATAAACCTGTCCCCCATCGACTTACACCAGTTTCAGTGCAGTAGTTCAGCCCTGAAGATGTCCCATACAAATGGGTACGAAACGTCGGCAGATATACTAGTGACGCGGTTTCAGCCCGGAAGCCCAGAAGCTGATAACACTTTTGTTTGTTTATAATAAGTTTTTTTAAACAAGGTTTTTAAAACACATACTTTTTATGTCACTTACAGCACGAGGCATCGCTCACTATTTGCATAACTCCAATAACGGTAACCGTATTTTGCAATCTTTCTATTACGCCAAATAATCCTTCATAATTGTCGTAAATAGTTTTTAAATCTGTTTTAACGGAAGTATCTTAAAATTTTATCTGACTTTCCTTAGTTTCATCAGGATTTAATTGTAGAATCACAGTTTTAATTTGTTGGAAATACTCAGAATAATAAAAAGCCATTCAACCATGTTCCCTAACGTATAAAGATTGGCTGTGGTGGTTCAGTAATACGAGAGCACCGTAGAGAAATAAATACCGTCTTTGAAATTCTCGAATTCGTTTAGGAGATTTGAGAAACACTTTTTTAGTATTTGCTATTATTACATCCCCATCTGGAAAATATTCTCGAATAATTTGTACCACAAGATGTAAAGCACGAACTCCACACATCACATGTAAAAGTCTTTTTTAAGATATCGTTCAGAACGCATAGTCGCAACACCATCTCTCATGAACATCAACAGCTGATT
Organism: Dermolepida albohirtum; assembly: GCA_031893035.1. Taxonomy (NCBI): domain Eukaryota; kingdom Metazoa; phylum Arthropoda; class Insecta; order Coleoptera; family Scarabaeidae; genus Dermolepida; species Dermolepida albohirtum. The sequence continues at coordinate 143,785 of JAVIWB010000985.1, read as the reverse complement.
TGTTGAAAGTTCAAATTTTTGTAGCGTATCCAGCACTACCTTCGTAATCGCACATTTTTAACCTTTCCCTAGTTAATATAATTGTAAATGTCGATTCAAAGAATTCCAGTACACGTGCTATTATATTTACAATACATTTTTTTTACGATCTGTAGTCTCATCAACACTTAACCACAGCTGTTTAGTCTTTTAGTACAGCTTTGATTCTATTTTCGATTTCCTAGTGTAGAGATGATAGACAGATAGTAGCCTACCTGACATCTTTATTCAGTAAGTTTAGTGATAAACCGCATGTTGCGATAGTTAGGAAAAACTAGCATGAATTCAGTAATTTTTTAAATTTCTATGCTTTTCACTATTAACATGTTGTCTACAGTTGTGTTTGTTCCACCACATTAGAGATTTATCGCAAATTTTACCTATTATCGTAGAATAAATCAGAAAATTCACGATACACTTCTTAGCCGTGACAACCAGTGGTCGCTGTTTTATATTTACATACTTATATAAAACGTAAAACAGATAACATCGCCAAGCAAAGTACCGATCTTCGGGACAATCGACAATTGACGGAAATATCGGCTTCACTGGTTCGGATTTGTCTATGTATGAAGGCACATGGCCACACACGTATTTCGTATAACGGATTCTGACATGTCGCGCCGGAATAAATGACAAGCCTAACGATTAATTAATTCGAAGTATGTTTTATAAAATATACATCACCCATACTTTCATATTTACTTTTAAATTGTTAATTTTTCCAGAAAATCTTAAGATTTTTTCTTCAATAATTGTTGTAAATATAACCAACACTATAAACTAAATATAGAGCAAAAACCACACCAAACAGTAACCTTTAACATCATATAATTCTTGCTAAACAGTCGTACTCTTCCCATATCCTGCAGTTATGTGTTAACACATCCATTCAATTCAAAATATGCCTTATCTTGTCTAGTTATTCTGTATTTCAACTAACATTTACAAAGCAAAAATGACACGAATCTGCTTATCTTGTTCTTTAAGTTCAATGTACATTTTCATTTTATAGGGATATACGTAAGGCTACCTTCGTAGAATTTGTCTCTGTCGATTAACCAATTATCGTTTTGAAATTTTTTGGCACTAATAACATTATATACAAAATTTTCATTAAAATCCTTTACTTTTTGTAAAACTAAAGCTGCCCTGACTTTATTTCCTGCTAACGTTGATCCAATCGGTTTCTTTCTATAGCTAACTTTATCGGTTTCCTCAAATTTTTGCACAACTTATGAAATAATTCTACTGAGCAAGGACGATTTTTTAATTCACGTGCTGTTCAATATCTTCTTAATGAGGTAGCATATCGTCTGTTGGATTCGTAGTAGCACTAAATGGAGCCAATTCAAACCCATAGCGATAAAATTATTTTAAATATCGATGAGAATTACTGCTAGTACACGAAACCGCAGTATGACCCCTTTTTTGAAATTCGACAAACTAACTTACTATAGCAACAAAAATTAAACCATTATATATAGAAAAAAATCGCGACCCCTCTAAATCATAACGATATCTATATGAGACCAAACTGTTAATATATGCAAAAGAAAAAGCCCTTTCAAACTGTAAACTTAATTCCGAATAACCCTATATATCAGAAGTATATTAAAGTGTAAATCTATACGAACCAAAATTTCTATTTTAGATGTGCCTTTATTAAGGATAGGTTAAGGTATAAATAACAAAAAATTAAATAAATGGTGGAGCCGCCGGGATGTACCTATTTGTATAATATATTTTATTTTTTAATTTTAAACTTCTACTCATATTTTAAACCAATCAAAAGCAAAAATAAGGAAAAACGCAACAACAAAATAATTGTCTTTGTTAAATCATCACTCAATGTCAAGCAACTGAAAGGAGATTACGTAAATTGGCCTGACAGTTCGAATGATGCAAATAATATATATCAGCCGGTTGAAAAGACAGAATAAACGCCTTCACATCACTATTAATTATTACAACTGGAAATATTCGATTATAAAGGGAAGAACGACAGCACAGAGCGTATATCCCAACTCGGCTTGACACCCAAGTCACTGTGATAACGTTACATATTTCGTTGCGAGAAGAGGGTTGTGTATGTGTGTGTCTGATTGTCGGTGAGTGGCCGACAACTCGGTGACAGTTCCCGGAACTTTTATGACGCGATCAGCTCTCTCGCGGTAATGCCCGATGTGTCGGAATAGCAGGTTGTCGCTGGCGAGCAGTCTGCGCGTCAGTTAGCTGTCTAGTTTACATGTCTGTCGGTGTGGTGGCGCTGGATGCCACGTCATGTTATCGTTATGCTGCTGACGTGTCATCATCATCCTCATGCTTACCAGTTTCCTTGTTTATTTCTTATTTCATCTTGTATTATGCGTTCATCATCTTAATTAAATTTGATACGTTAATCAGGGAAAACTTCTCGCTATTCCACCTTTCATTGGCTTTTAAATCAATTATTTTTAAAGTTACGCTGTACAGGGACAAACACTTCAGATCCAGCATATCGTTGTTGAAAATTTTTGGATGAAATTTCGTGAAAGACTAAATCAATTTTCCATATTTCCGAAAGTGACGAATGACATGTAGCTAGAGATTTTCTTGAAAATACTCTCTGTTGCTACACAGAAATGAATTCACAAGTATAATCACAAATAACTAAACTTAACGTTTTGTGTTCGATAATTTCTGCAAATGCATTTAAGAGACTTGATTTGTTTTGGCTTATTTAAAGGAACCAGATGCTTTCAAAAAATGTTTTTCAGCATTGGTCTGACAAATAAAAAATTCGAATGGAGCGGCGTAACGATCGTGAATGGGAACATACTATAGTGGATAATGCTAAAATTATGAAAGTAAACTAATAAAAGACTTTATAGCACTAATTTTTTTTATAACCATACCTCCTATTATGTAAATTAAGTTCTTTGATTAGTTTACCGCATAAATGGAATTGCATCAATTGTATATCAGTAATAATTATACTGTTTATTTTGTTTTAATCTCTATTTCCGTGTATTGCTTTCTCTTGTTTCTTTAGCACAGGGACATTCTTGAAAGTCTTATATTTCATTTCTATTTCACCACTTATATTGTTGAAATTTCCCAAGTAAATAGTTCCCAAATAGACTTTATTAACTATCTTCTTATGGGCTTCCGGCTGAAACGGCGTCAATGGTATAACTGTCAACGTTTCGTACTTACTCGTATGGGACATCTTCAGGGCTCAACTACTGCTACTGTCTGTCGCACTGGAACTTATACTTTATTAAATATATTTAACATCACTATAAAAGAAAAGTTTTCTATTTTATCGAGTGTCTTTGTATCTATTGGCTGCTAGTTTAAAATTTTAAATTATTAACACCTACAGAGCTTTCCAATTTAAACGCAAGGAAAAGTCAATATCGTCAATAGTCTCACTCAAATTTAGTTTTATGAGTTTTAGTTTAGTTAGTTCTTTCCTTGAAGTAACGAAATATTTATAGAGACCTAATTTTTCTGACGACAAAGATGTAAACTCTGCTTTGCATGAGTCTGTGGTAAGAAAGACATCGACACTTTCCATTATCAATACACCTTTTAAAATATTATGTCAAAATTTAAAATTACTCTTCCTATAAACATTGATTTGTAAAATTTCCTCATAAAATTCCTCTAATTAATTGACCGATGTGTTGACATATAATTAATAATGAAGTTCGTATAAATCCGCTATCGGTCACGCTGTTACAAGGACTTAACTTTTTTCATTTTTTTGCTCATAAAACGCTATATTTGTCTAAAATCGTTTATCTTCCTAATGAGGTTTCAGAGCAGGTTATGTAAGCATATATTAGTTAGAAATCTGACAATGTAACATAATGGTAGTTAATTATATTCTAACACGCGGATTTTTATGTGTGCAGAATTTTTAGAAAAATTCTAACGGTGCGACCAGTCCTGTCGGTGATATTTTATTAACTATTGTTTAAAGGGTTATAACTTTAAACTAATTATGAGTGTTTTTTTTGTCGAAATAATGTAGACTTTTGCTATTAAATTTTGTTCCGTATTAGCATAAGCTTTTCGTAACAGGTGCCAAAAGGCTGGATCTTTTTATATATAATTCCTCTCATAGAAAATATTTATCAGAGAAGATTAAAATAATGCTTTTACAATAATCCTCGTATTGCATGTCGGTGTATTGACATGTCTTGATGCTGCCTCCAAATTGAGAGTACAAAGAATGCAGAACTACTATTTCAGATAAATCGACGGTATTCCTAAGCAGGTTACGTCTGCCAAAGGCTAAAATATAGTCGCTGGTTAAATATGAAAAACTGCCATGATTTCATTCAGCGTGCTTATGTAAAAGCATAATTGTGTCGAAATCACCACCGTACTTGTTTCGTAGAATATCATTTCGGACATATGTTGATGCTTATAACAGTGTTCCTTATATATCCAAAGAGAGTTCAGTGAAGAACTTTAGATATATGATGAAAAGCTATAATTTTGAAAAGCAATGTCGTCTGATAGAAGCTGGGAATAATAATTAACCATACTTGATGTATACTTATATATTTTTTCTCTTTTTCCCTCTTCCCTTTTTTTTTCTTGGATCATTTCGCGGAGAGATTTTTATAGAAATTTTCCTTTTATTTAATATATTTAAATTTTTGCTACTTCAAGGTGCAAAAGACGATTGGATACAACTAATTTGTCGTAATCCAAACTCGCACCTTGTGAAATTCCTAAATTTGTATCAGTTCTTTTGTTATGTTAAACTGTACTTCATACTCTGACATAATTTATGGAAATGAAGAATATTATTATTCTCATCATCATAATCCTTCCTCCGCTACCTTGAGGTGTCGAGGTGCGTGTTTTGTTTATTTTCTCACAAATTCCCTACATTGTTTCCTGTCCCTGGCCAAACTCTGAGCCTCTTGCCATGCTTTACCCCTCCTCTTCAGCATTTCCCAGATATCTTCATTCCAGGTCTTGCGCGGTCTTCCCCTTCTGTTTTTCCCCGTTTCTTTTGCTTAACAAACTCTTTTTGTTTGTCTATCGTTCCCCATTCTCACTAGATGTCCATACCATCCCAATTTCTTCTCTTTTATTAATTCTTTCAATGGTTTTACATTCAATCTATTTCTTATCTCCGTATTTCATATTCTTTCCCTCCTTATAGTGTTCTTTACTCTTCTGAGGTACCTCATTTCGGCTGCTTGCAATCTGCTTTTTTGCCTTTCTGTTAGTATCCAGTTCTCGCAACCGCGTATTATTGTAGGGGTATATATCGTTTTATATATATTATTATTCTAATAGATTACAAAACGGGCAACAATTATTATGGCGATATGCTTATGTTCCTACAAATGAAGGAATATCTGGTTTTTTTCTGGCGGCGATGGTACCGCTTCTGAACACATAACACCAACACAAAACAATTTTCAAAAGAAGAACTCAGGGAAATTTGGAGTATATAAAAACAAAATACACAAGCTCCAATGATTGTTTTGCAAAGATAGAAACAAATATTTGAGACCTAAACTAATAATGACTAAAACAGCAAAGATATAATCAGAAAATCATCTGGAGTAAAGCCATTAATTGAAATGCCACACTATTATAGAATGCTAGAAAGTATTTCTTTCTAACGAAGATCATTGACAATATGGAAATATATTTAGATACAAGATTATCTAAACTAATTTATAGTTATAAATGTTCTTGCAACTGATTATGAAGAAATAAATACTTAGAATTATTATATACACATCTATAAATGCAGTAATATCGCAAAGAAGATTTCATCATTTGGAACTATAAAATTTGATGGTGCAGATTACAGTAGGGAGAACTGGAACGATAATTTAGCTTCGCCTTCAAAAGCAGTTGAAACGTGTATTAATCTCTGTCTTCTCGACAAAATTAGAATCTAGTACCTTATCAGCAAAGTACACTTCTATTCCTGTTATATAATATATATACGTATCTATTTTATTCATTAAAAAAATTAAATGTTTGATCAAATTTAATTTACAACCGGTTTCGTAAGAAAAACAAACAGGACCGATCTCGGATTGACAGTTTTGGTAACGTAATTAACGATGTAATAGAATTATTTATTTTACTTGCGATAAACTGCGACGTTTATTTACAGGGTCTATATAAATAGCATCGCAATGCCTTCTTCTCTCACCAATTTGAAAGAAACACTTTTCAATTTTTAGAATAATGGAGGTATCTATAAAAACAAGTTGTTATAATTCTTAATCGTCCGTACAACATGTCGAAATTCAAATAATGTCCATTATTATTTAATAAAAACTGAAATATAATTTACTCCACAATAAACTTCTTAAGACAACTTATATGAGTCGTAACTGTACCCCGAAGGCATCAACCAATCAAGTCATGTTAACTTGATGTATTTATTAATCATTTTTGATACTTCTTGATGCATGTATATGCCACGGTGTATGAATACAGAGCTGTCCATCATCTTTTCTCATACATCGTCTCTTTCATCCTCCATCCCAGTACAACGTGGCTGTCACATGTGTACACCATACCGTTGTTGTTGCATTATACTCAGGAGAAAGAGAACATGTCTAATGAATTAAAGCGTGGATTTGTTTTGTCGTTTTTGTGTTGCACGTCCCCGAAGCCTTAATTATACTGTCAACTTGTCAGACACTCTCAGCGCTCCCTATACGCGCCCGTTCGTAAACGAAACGAGAGTAAGAGAGAGACGTCACTGCACGGCACTGGCAGCAACGCCATCTACAGAGAAAAGTACTAGCAACGGGACCATTGTCGCCGGTTGACGTGCGATGACGTGACCGTGCGCGCACTGTGACGGCATTTGAAAGAGACCGATAATAAACGGGCATTGTGGGCTTCCTTTCCGACCGTGGCATTACCCGACGGCTCACAACACAATGGTCAATTACCTGTCGTGATATGGCAGTCCATTCATACGGGTGACGTGCCCGGACGTGAGGACTTAAAAGGGAACCGCTGCATAAGACCGACTCTAAAACTAATTTCCTTCGATTATATCTAAGATTTCACGAAAGAGAGACATTGAGAGATTCTCCCTTCATGCATTGTCCAAAGTAATTGACTCTTATCTTTTCTCTTTCACTATCTGTCTGCGGTTGCATATCCTTCTTTCCTTTTATTCTCACTTGATTGCAAGTGTTAGCTTAGTTATAAGAAGTGTAGCCTGTATAACTATAATATTAAACCATCCGATTGATGGTAGTATATAGGCCGTGGTTATTGGTTGTACAATAAGACTGACAATAATAATATTCTTTATTTCTTAATAGTGGCATATTAAGTACGAGAGAATTTTAAAATCATCCACCAATAATAGATGAAGTAATTATAAAACTATCGAAAATAGTATAGGAAATATTAACGTTCATTATTTGGATATACAAATTACAAACGATTGAAGTCCAAACACAGGTCAATACGGCTACTGGAATAGAAAGATAAGACATAACTATGCAAAACAAAAGAAGAATTTATAAATACAATAGTCATATTGGCGTTCTCTGAAGCAAACGAGACTATACACAAAAAAGACTGTGGTAAATTTTAAACACAAATGCAACGAAAACATTGCAAACACTGAAGAACATAGCAATCAATAACAAAATAGAAAATATAAATTTAAAAAGCATGTATGGTATACTAAAAGAAATTCAAAAAAAATAAAATGTTTTGAAGAAAGTACGTACGAGAATGAACGACTGAAAAAAATTAAAGGAAACAATCCAATACGCGGAATAAGAACTTGAAGATCTACAACATTTATTAATTATATATGAAATGAAGGCAATTAAATAAAGAAAAACTCTCTTGGAAAGGCTTTCAGCTTTCACATTTATTTAATGCTTCATCGAAAGTAACGAATTTACTTATTAAAGTCGAAAAAACAGTTTTGAAAATTAGAATATCTCAGTGATGTATTATAAAAATTTGAAAATGTTTTTCCAAAGTATAATTTAGCTCTACTATATATCTAATTGTGAAATCTAATTGTAGTATATGCAATTGCATTTGCGTTTGATAATAACAAGACCTACTAATGGGCTTTTAATTAAAGATCTGTTTCCATAATTAATTTGTGACGCCTTTAAGGAATCGAATCTTACCGGTCCTTGGTAACTTAGTAGTAGAGTACCTACCTGGTAAGCAGTGGACAGGGGTTCGATTCCCCTCAGAGGGCATAATTTTCTGCCTCAAATAAAATAGTGTAATAAGCAAAAAAATTTGAGTTTTCGTTAATATACATCGTAAAATGGACATAATTGTGTATATATTTGTATGCAATTGCATATGCATGTGATAATAATCTAGAGACAGAGAAAAAGATACAAAATAAACAATTGAACTGAAAAGAGTGATATGTCACACATGAATGGCTGGTTTTCGGGGTATCGTACCTGTTCTGTTCTGGCTACGTTTCAATGAGATCCCACTCATCTTCTTCTCTTGGTTCTCGTTCGGTTTGATTCGTCTGTCGCAAGCCGAACGAGAGCCAAGAGAAAAAGATCAATGAAATCTTATTGAAGAGTCATCAGAACAGTCGTACAAGTTGAACTACTTTTACTACACCTAATCTAATTAATAACTTACTAGATTTAAATCGCTTTAATGATTTTGACTTATCAATTTAATTTAGTTGAGACCTAAGTATGTCCTTATACTTTCGTACACCAAGAATACATAGAGGTCAAAATATTCTATTTAGCATATGCCAAGATGCATTCACTACAGCTTGCACTTTATTTTTTGAAATCTTACTACATTAATTCTTCATTCACCTGCTGACCATAACGAGCCATTTATACAAATTGAATTTTAAGCAAACTTTATAGCAGGTGTAATTTGATTTATTTAAATCCGAATAGCTTACTTTTTGGAAAGATAAGTGTTATCCATGTCTTGCAAGGTGTAACCCAAGATAGTATCCCCTTTTTTGCAATTGCTGATAGTTAGAGTGAACAATCGCCTTTCTTTAAAGGCTATGTAACGTGTACGTATTGATTTGCTTTGGACCATTTTTGTATTTTATCTAAATTTGTTCCTAAGTGCTTTGATATAGATTCCTGAATAGAGTATGAATATAATCGATAAACGTTGCAGTTAAAATTAATCTTGTTAGCAGACATTCGGCAGCAAGTAGATATAACTGTGTACTTAACAGGCTATATTGTAGTGTACCAGAAAACTAACATTTAATTATAGATGCAGTATAGAAAGTTACGTTAAAAAGGTATACATATTTCAACTTCTTAAACCTTATTAGCGCCTGTTTGTTATATGAAGACGATTTCATAAATTTTAAAATACGCCTCTATTAATAACATAAAATACAAAGTTATACTAAATGTGATGGAAGGAATCTTTTTCAACGTTGAAGCCGATATTTCCACTTTTTAAGTGTATACAACCTAGTCTCTGAGGACAAGCTCTCAAAAATCATCAAGGCATAATTTTAGAATGAATTTCATCTTTAGTAAAAAATCTTTTACCTCGTAGATATTTTTTTAATTGAAGGAAAGTCAAAAGTCGCACGTAGTCAAATCCAGTAAATACGGTGGGTGTTGAAGCCATGTATTTGTAAACGTTTGTTATTATTTAGGCACTAGCTATCTTCTGTTATTCAAACTTAACACACTTGACTAATCCTGTACTTCTACTACGCACATAACTATTTTCTTTGAGACATACATGAAGATAACTCTGATTGCCAAGAAATAGAGAGCTATTTCTTGGCAATCAAAGTTATCTTCATGTATCGACTTTTATGACCAGTTATAATATCATAAAGGAGTATATATACTTCATTATCTATTTTATAAATCTAGAGCCATATGCATTGACAGACATTGAAGTTTCATGAGAAATTCAGACACGTTTACTCTTATGATGGTATCCAGTGAATATGGTACCTTACGACTTTTTCATATAAAATACGTAAAATTGTATGAACTGCTGCGGATCCAATCGCAAAGGCAACGTAGTCACATGGTAGTCATTATTTTTCAGATGCTGTACGGCCAACATATCTTCAAGAGTGACTAGAAGTTTTGTCATGCTTTCATTATAATCATCCTTTAGAGAATTGCATCATCTACCTAATCCTTTATACTACATACCACATACATATAAACAATCACTCCAAATAGAGCTTCACGAGGGTGGTCCCATAAGTATCCGGCCTGACCTAGAGATGGCGGTAGTTGTTTGAAAAATATCACTACATTAGAAAGTACACAATCTATAAAGCATATGTTTCAAGTTTGAAGACGCCACGTTGTTTAGTATTCGTTTGGCAGCCATCAACCATGAACGTTTTCAGTGAATTTGTAAAATGGAGAAAATTGGTCATCGTTACGTGATACAATACTTTTATTTGAAAGGCCTCAGCCCAACCGATATAAAAGCTGAACTGGGTTCTACTCTGGGTGAGTCTGCTCCTTCGTTTACAACAGTGAAATATTGGGTACCAGAATTTAAACGAGGCCGTACGAGCTGCCAAAACGAGCATCGCTGTGGTCAACCAAATGAGGTGACGACTCCAGGATGATTGTCGACTGAAAGTGCGCGAGCTAGCAAACATTGTGGGCACTTCAAAAAGTGCGGTACATCGTATATTATCTGAAAATTTGGACATGAGAAAGCTGTGTGTAAGATGGGTGCCGCATTTGCACACACAAAATAGTGTCGTGAAGATGTTTCAATTGAGTGTTTAGCGAAGTTTCACAGCCACAAAGTAGAATTTTTGTGCCGTTTCATAACCATGGTTGAAAGATAGGTCCGTCACTTTACACCCGAGACAAAAGAACAATCAAAACAATGGACTTAAAAGGGAGAACCGGCTCCAAAGAAGGCGAAAACCGTTTCATCTGCAGGCAAGGTTATGGCATCGGTTTTTTTGAGATGCACGTGGAATAATTTTCATTGACTATCTTGAAAAAGAAAGAACTGTCAACGGTGAGTATTATGCGAACTTATTGCAACGTTTGAGCGAAAAAATCAAGCAAAAACGGCCGCATTTGGCTAAGAAGAAAGTGTTGTTTCATCAAGACATTGCATCAGCTCACGAATCCGTTATTGCAACGGCCAAAATTAATGAATTAAAATTTGAATTACTACCTCATGCACCCTATTCGCCAGATTTAGCCCCCTCGGATTATTTTCTGTTCCTAAACTTGAAAAAATGGCTTAGTGGTCGAAGATTTTCCAGCGATGAAGAAGTGAAGTCGGCAGTTAATGGCTCTTTTGAGGAGCAAGACAGTTCTTATTATAAAAAAAGTATCGAACTTATTGAACATCGCTGGGAAAAGTATATAGAGCTGAAAAGAGATTATGTTGAAAAGTAAATATATTTCTTTCCAAAATTTTTGTGTTTTCTTTGTTGGATCGGATACTTCTAGAATCACCCTCGTACTTCTGAAGGCAGTGCATAAACCATCGCACGATAGTGTTCTGATGAAATTTCCATACTATTTGAAATAATTTATTGCCCTTGACCATGATTGGAAAAAAGGACCACAGCTTTTGTACTTTTTTATGCAACTAAATGTCAAATTTTTTATTGATGCGAGTTTGATTGCTATGGATTTCATAATGCAGTTTAAAAATATTCTTCGTGCGTATCTACATATATTTGATATAATGTTATTCGTTGTTAAAAAAACATTAAATAAATTAAATATTTCCTTGCTTTTAATACGTCGAGAACTTTATCGCTACTTTAAACAAATACGTGTGATGCGAAATGTGTTTTTAAGTTTTTCTTAGTATTAACCGGCATTTAGATATTTACGAGCGAACGGTAGTAAAAATCGGTCGACAATTTTAGGGAATTTACAGTACGGTCCGTTATAACGTCATCGTAAACGCTGTGCCCATTTGGATCTCAATAAAATAGAAGGTCGGGTACGGTTTTACGGCGAAACGATTTATACACATCCGGAGTTAGTTCTTAGTGTCGATTTAATTGCCGAAAAACTGAAGATTTTTTTTGTTTTCTAAAGCCATACCAGAACATTACAGGGTTGTAGTTAGACATGTGTAAAGCGAAATTGACTTATAAAATGAAATCTCAGCAGAGACTGCTCCGATTTTGCTAGAATATAAAGTTAATTTAATTATGAGATTAATATCAATGTTAAATAAGTTGCGCTATATAAATGTGAGAGTTGGTCACTGCCGAAAGGGCTGTTGGATGTGAAAGCTGGTCACGGTTTAAAAACAGTATGAAAAAATTCATCGAATATCTAAGATGGGTCCTCAAAATTTTCTAACCCAACGTAGTTCCCAACATTGATCTTTGAAGAAAAGCCAATCAGAATTGTTATTCGATAAAGAATAATTTTAACATCACAAAGCATGCTCCAACTTGAAACGCAATTGACAAAAGAAACAGAAGATGCTTTCAGAAAACCTGGAAAGAATAGATAAAGAAATTAAGCAAAACGCAAAACAGCTGGAATGAATTAACTGGCCTGACAAAAAGCAAAAGCGTTTAGAATAGTTTTGTGGTAGCCCTAAAACAATTTTATTTAAGTATATTTAAGAAAGAAATCTTTAATGCATTTAATAATTTTGCACCCTCTGTCCTATTGACCATTTGTGTAAATCATAGAAAAGAGAATCGTAAAAACTAATTAACATAGCTTCTAGTTTCGATTTTTTCAAGAGTTTTTTGCCAGATGTCTCTTTGTTACTCGTCTCCATTCCTTACTTTAACGCCTTGCTTTAGGCTCATACTCAAATTTCACTTTTCGTTATCAAGAGCCATCGTTTCAAAAAAATTTAACTCCTCCGGAAGAATTAATTAAAATCTTTGCAGTGATCATTTCGACACATTTTTTAGCCTTGTAGGAATAAAATTGCAAATTTATGAAGGTCCTACCTATTTTTATTATTTTAATATTAATTTTTGAGCATCCTTATTTTATCTTCAAACAATCTCACAAAAAAATTCAGTTTTTTATATCATACACTTTTTTTCGTCCTCGAACATCTCATTGCCCATCAGAAGTCCCTTACACCACTCATAAACTTAATTATTGGATAATCATCAATTTATATTTTTTAACACAAGTTTAACACAACTTCTAATTGACCAATTGTCGTGAAAGAGCTGGCAATATATTAATGAAAGTTTCCAGTTTTGACAATAAAAAACGACAGGTGGCGCCACTACTTTCTTCTGTTCAGACAAGTTCGGTTAATTTTTGGACAGACTACATTTCCTGAGACGGCAAAAAACAAAATAGTAAATATTTTTAATGGTACAGTTTATATGTTTGAGAAGTTATAATAATAATTAGATTTTGTTCGAAATATTTTATTTAATCATGTTTGTGCAAGTTTCTATTACTTAGAACAGAATAACCCCATTAGTTTCCTTGTCTATTACTGACTAATTCAAGTTAGTCACGTTCTCCTCTGGCTTGTCATCTGCCTAACTTATTGGAAAATTTATTATTAAATACTTTAATATACGTTTCGACAATAGCTTTATCATCTTCAACAATAATGTTTACATAGATTAAATAACTCTAAAATACATTAAACTCTCAGCTACATATGCATTAGAAAATCTACACTTCACTTCATAGCCCTGACTTAATCATTTAACTGAAGACATTTACAGTATTAAATATGTATAGAAATTTTGTTTTCTTGTTTAATGAAGTAGACTTAGGTGTCAGTCCATCAATTGGATTTTAACGACATTTTCACAATTTTTATTAGAAAAATGTTATTTAAATGATTTTAATCATTTAAATCTGAATTTTAAAGAATTAACTTCGCAATATTTCCATATACCTTGTTGTTAAAAGTAATAAAATAGGAATTGGCATATTCGAGAAATAAATTAGTACAAATGAGATCATTATCTTACGTTTTTGCTTCTATTTCTTATCATACACAAAGTTGAATGGCGTATTTTTCTAATAAAATAAGAAAATATTTACATCTTTTAATCCCTTTCAATCAAATATTTTTGTAATCAGCAAAGCAAAGGAAGATTCGTAGTCAATCACTTTTAACAATAAATTGGTATCTACTGATTGTAAAATATTACCTATTTTGTTCAAACTAGGAAAAAGAGCTTCAGATAATTGATATATTTCAACGTTATGATTGCCGTATCAGGGGTTATTTGTTAAACCACAAACAGAAGATAATAATTCTCTAGTTTCCATCTACAGTACACAACTTGATTAAAGGCATGCCACAGAGGTCGATGTTAGATTCCACAATATTCTTAATTATTATGAACGATCTAACTTTAGTTCATAGGAGTAAACATAATATTTTGTGCATGTGACGTTAATATCGTACGAGTTTTATTAATCTCATATGTCTACTTATGTATACTTGTATTTGGCATGCGACAGAGACTGTACGAGAGCTAATCAGCAATTAGTGAACCTACACAAAAGAACACTTAACAAAAAATTATTTCCTTTTTTAACGTATAATCCTAACAACTCAGAAAATTTAGTCTACCGATATAAGTCCTTTCATTTTTTCAGAACGGAATGCTCGAAACATGCGTTTATTTCAATGATTACCTTCTCATTCAACCAAAATCTCTTAATCTCTTCCCACTGAGCCAAGTTTTTACATTAGGAGGAAATAAAAAGTCAGAAGGGTTCAAATTTGGCAAATAAGCTGGACGCGGACATTATTCAAAATGTAATTCATGAATTTTTACCATTAAAACAATTGAAGTGTAATCACGTACAAATCTTAATCACTGAAGGTTGATATATAATCCCTTTCCACATTAATTTTCAAATTCTGTATACGTATTTCGACAACTAAGTTGTCATCATCAACAGATAATTAAACAGTGTCGCACCTGGAAAACTACGACAAAATACTCGTACGAAAACAAATTCCGCACACGATCTGAACCGTTGAAAGTCAAAACGCACACTAGTGCGTATACGTAATATGAAAATTAATGTGGAAAGAGATTATATATCAACCTTCAGTGATTAAGTTAATCAATCACAGGCTCCATCAAAATTACCTACAAATTTTAATGAAAACACATGCGTTACTTTTTTTCTTTCTTGTATATTATAGCTTAGTTAGAGTTTTTGAATATAGTCGATAAAAATGCAACTAGCACCATATTATGTTCTTTTTTAATAATTTCCGGACTATACACGTCTTTTGAGCGTCTTTTGGGTTGTTCATCAAATACATTATTTCAGACACGTTCAAGCATAAATTTCCAACGTATTGTGGTTGCAATCGATGGAGGTTAGTCCCCCATAAATAAACTACATCTCAGTTTTTATTTCATCGTCTGTTTTGTTCTTTAAAAATAAGAACACGCGATTATCGATATTTCACTTTTTCTATCTTTCAAAATAAAACAGTTCACTTTCTATTTAAATAACAGGCGTCATTACGGCCGGAATGGATGCAAATTTTGACAATAATGTTTTGAAGGATTGCTAATTTGAAAGACAAACAATTTCATTTATTACTGATAGCATCTTTTGCCAGGTTTACTCAATAATTAGTCCGTCCTCGTAATATTGTTATTATCATTATTAGATTCTGCATGGCAAAATATATCTTTTAGTACTGAATCCTGCCCTGTTCCAAATACATTTATACACACAAGATGTCGTATTTTCTCAACCATTTTCGCCGTGAAATTTATCGTCGCTTTAAGAAAATAAATGCGTTTTTACAAGTTACTAAAATTTCAACCGGCGAAACGTTAAAAGTATGCTAATAGCTCAGGCCTACTCGTGTCGTTTCAGGAGACGAGACGCATATCTGTAAATATTTCGATAAAAAAATCGAAATCGCAACAAACATAAATTGTCCGAGTAAAGATTAAAATCACAGATACTAACCCAACGATGGATAAAGAGAATGAAGACGAGACAAATTAAGAAGCGAATGTAAAAACTTGAAATATATTACGGCAATAAAAAGTTAAACACATTAAGGCAAAATTATTGTAATTACTTCTGTAATGTATCCGATATTCTGATGTAAGAGATATATCGTTGTATGCGGGTATTAAATATGAAAACACCTGTGAAGTTGATTTACACAAATAGGTGCTTATATACTCGTGGTAATTTTTTTTTCTGAACAGAAATAATTCGTTAGTCATCAAATTACCGTTATTTGTTTTTTAGTTGTTTGTAAATTATTCTTAGAATGTATTCTTTACAGCATTACAAAAGATTAAGCCAAGTCCATGCGCGTACTTTAAAACTAATATACCGACTGATTCTCTAAATATAAATTTAAAGCGGCGACGAGGCAAACACAGTTATACGCTCCACCAATGCTGCACCTATAGAATGTGAAAGCAGAACTCAGAGCTGTATAATCGTATCCGCCGATATGGGCGGACCTTCCTTTAGGGACAATTGATACAAGCGAAGCATGCTATTAAATCAGTCTGCCTGCTCCTGTCCAGCAGACACGATTAGTCAGCTCTAATGTGTTCTGTGATCTCTAGGCAGTCACTTCAGTATTAATAACTTCGGTATATGCAAAAATATAGGAGAAGTAGATTGTTGTTTGTCTCAGAATAAGGAAAATTTAAAATATTCCACTAAAATCTAATACAGTTTTAATAATTCAACATCTGAGACCTAAATGGGGTACTTGCTTAAATAAGCCAATAAAAATGTGTGTGAGGTGGCTTGACTAATTTTTGATACATAATTTCAACAATATTGTATATACGAGTATGATGTACTGATGAGATATAAATTGAAGGCTCCCTAACATATGTACGAGGGTAGTTTGACAAGTAGTGAGAATGGAAAAGAAAAACGAATTTTTTAAATACAAAATAATTTTTATTTTTCAATATATTTTCCTAAGACAGCAATACATTTATTGCAACGGTGCTCCAATGGCCTTATGCCATCTCTAAAATGCGATTCCGGAAGGCTTGCAAAACACTCATTTACCAAGTTGATGAGCTCGTCGTTAGACGAAAATTTCTTTCCACCTAGTGCCGTTTTCAATTTTGGAAAAACGCGGAAGTCGGAAAGGGTTAGATCCGGCGAATAAGGCGCATGCGGTACTAATTGGAAATGCAACTCGTGGATTTTGGACATCGCAACTGTGCTGGTATGCGAGGGAGCGTTGTCTTGGTGAAACAGAATCTTTTTCTTTGCAATTCCTGGCCGTTCAGCACGAATCTCAACATTTAATTTTTGTAGAAGTTCTGCATAATATTGTCCGCTTATTGTCTTATTGTGGCACCTTTCTGAAGGTAATCAATGAGTAAAATGCCCTTTGAATCCCAAAAAATTGATGCCATCACTTTGTTTGCCGATAAAGTGGTTTTCGCTTTCTTTGGAGGTACGGAACCACGTTCTAACCATTGTTTCGAATGTTGTTTAGTTTCGGGTGTACTGTAGTGTATCCAAGTTTTATCGCAAGTAACAAATCGCCTACAAAAATCAACCGGATTCCGCTTATAAAGGTCCAAACACTCATTGGAAATGCGCAAACTAGTGAACTTTTGATCAGTCGTAAGCAATGGCGGCACCCATCTTGCCGAAAGCTTGGAAAAGCCCAATTCTTTCGTTAAAATGTGGTGTACGCGTTCTGTTGAAATGTTTACCATTTCTGTTATCTCTCTCACTTTGAGTCGTCGATCTTGCGTAATAATATTATGGATTTTTATAATAATTTCCCTAGAAGTCACGATTTTGGGTGCTTCAGAGCGCGCTTCATCAACACAGCTTGTTCTACCACGTTTAAATTCATTTACCTGTTTACCTGTCTACTTGTTGTGGCGGATGATGAAGCAGATTCACCTAATGTTTCCCGTAACTCATCTCTTATTTCGGTAGCTTTCACACCCTTAATTACGAAGTATATAATCGCCGCACGATGCTCTGCTTTTTCCATTTTAACAAAATGACGTGTTGCTTCTTTTTCAATCAGCTGTCATAAATAAACTAATCAACTGATTTATCTACATATCGGAATGTAAACATATAAATAGCAACCTAAATTACAGTGCATTTGTTTTATCAATTAGAGCGCCACATATGTGTCATTCTCACTACTTGTCAAACTATCTTCGTATACGTAAGCATATTTGTAATTTAGTTGTAGCTCAGTCTAAGCTACAAACTACAGAAAATCTTAATGTTTCAGGCCGGTTAGAATTTTCAACTAACACAAAATAGATATCACAATAAAGAAAAAAATAAGTCCAAAGAAGCACCAGGTAATACCATAAACGAAAGGATATTGTGAGAACTACCTGAAATTGTATTTAAATTTATTTCACAACTCTTCAATGCCCTCAATAGGATTGTACTCATTTCAAATAAGCGCCAGATAGCACAAGTAAAGTAGTAAATTCCTATATTATATTATTAACCTTCCACCAATAACAGCAAAACTGTATTAAAAACTATTCTTAGGAGAGGTGAAACCTAGTCTCGAACATCTTATATCTGACCACCTTTCAGGAATCGCGACTATTGAGCAAATTCACAAAATTACATCTATAATTAAACAAGCACTAGAAGTCGAAAGCTACTGCCCAACTGCATTTTTAAATATTGGTCAGGCTTTTAATAAAGTTTCGCGATAATTTATATAGCATATTGAAACTTACAGGAGAGAAATGTTCCAGTGAAAGTTTGAAAAGGACAAACGATGCTATTTCCTCCTGGAGCCCCTCAAGGAAATACACTTGGAGTGATATTATACTTGATTTATACAGTCAATTTATTCACTAGTATCAATGTTATTACAACCATATTTACTAACAGCAATATTATATGTACAAACGTATAAAGTATAGCATCAGCAAGACCATTTCAATAACATTCAATTTCGCTTGAAAAAATCGTACAAATAAAATTAAATGAAAGCAAACCGGTACGTCACTTTCACACTTAAAAAGAAACTTGTAAAATGGAACAAGCCAAGAACCTAGAGCCTAGATCGCAGACTTAATGGGCGAGAACATACACTACATACTCACTAAAAGTAAAAAACTGGGATTAAATCTAGACAATCTGTACTAACCTATATAGAGAAGAAGGCGGCTAATGCTGGCAAATAAAGTGCTTATTTATAAATATATTTCGAAATCTATCTGAACTTATAGACTACAATTGTAGGAATCAGTCTTCAACTTCAGTATTGAGATTCTCGAACTTTCTCAATCCAAAGTTCTGTGAATAATTACGGATATCCCATAGTTGGTCCTTAACGAAGTTTTCAACCACGATCTTGGTGTAGTAAGTGTATAGGAGGAAACAAAAAAGTGTGATGCGTATTATTTGCAAAGCGGTCGTCCCAATAGTTTTTACTTCGTGCAACACTTATCGTTATAAACATCTACTAACTGCACTTTAATTTGGTATTAAGTAAGACCCAGTAGTTACGCATTAATCTTATAATTAAATTTTTATGTCTGAGTGTCTATAACAGGACAGATTGTAATAAACTGGGATAAAATACAAGCGACCTGTAACTCAATGGTAATTTGCCTATAGTATCACGATTTCAAGTTCAAATTCAAGACCCCTGTTCGAGAAAGTTTTTCATTGTTCTCTTTGTTATTTAAGGCGAATTCCAATAATCAAAAATCTTAAGTCGCGCCACGAGCACAAACATAATAATAATAACTTATTCTGCCTGCATATCATCTTTCGATTCTATAAATCTTAAATAACTTCATAAAATATCTTCAATCAGTATACTTTAGCCTCAAACCAAAGGCTAATTAATTAATCATTCGATAACATCGCAAGCATTTCCTAGAAATTCTAATGCGCCGAGACGTTCGATAGACTGACATTAACCACCATCAAACATCGACTTATTTCCTTGGAATCGGTCACGACGTCACCGCGATATTTCATACACGAACAGTTCGGATGAAACTGCGACGACGTGACGCAGAAGTTATTAAAGCTTCTGTTCCTTTAGACTTCGCCGTGCCCTGTTCAGCTCAATTCGGAAAGACTCGCCATAAAGAGAGATTGAGGGACGCGAGATCGAACGCATTCATCATCTTCCCCGAAAATACAGTCATAATTTCCTTTCAAATGATAAAGACCGCCATTTATCAGGGCCGTAATTGTATATGATATTAATAGTGGCACGTCAAAAGTTGCAAATGATTTCCTGCGCCGTTACTTCGGTTGGCAATAAATTACAAGAGTAATGCTACCCAGTATATCCATTTTGTATGTTAAGTGATTCATGCAGAGTGATTTGCAATATCATATTCCGTAACTATTTTCGTTAAAGTAGGTTAAATGTATTCACATATATATACTCCCCGCATATGTAATAATAATAACAATAATAATAATCCAGAAAATAATCTAGGCAACTAACAAATTTTCTTCAAATTTATACAAACCGGTGGATAGGAAGACGTTCAGCAGTTGTTTGGCCTCCAAGGTCGCCGAACTTCCATTCGTTTGTTTTTTATCGGAAAGGTTGAAAAATTTGGTTTATGCAGAACAACTTGAAAACAGAGAACAACTTGTTGCTAGCATTATGGGTGTTGCAGAAACCATTCGTACTGATATTAAGATGGTTAGCAGAGCTCTTTAATTCTAAAAAAGCTAGACTATGTATACAGCAACTAGGTGGACATTTTGAACAACTAGTTTAATAAAGCGATTACATTTTAAATGATTTCTATATAAATTTTTTTGCAGCGGTACATAATACCTTCATTAGTAGGTTTATCTGAAATTACAAATGCTTCTAGCTCAATTACGATATAGTTTTGGGCATATGTTCATTGAACATTTTTAACTTAAAATTGCTTTAGAAATAGGTGCATCAGCCATGTCATGGGATACCAAATATATATATATATATATATATATATATATATATATATATATAATCATGTACATAACATAAACAACTATAACAATTGTAGTATTAAACGTGATAGTCCAAAATTCATAAAGCGAATATTTGAATCAATCAAGAAGTTTTGTTACATGCTCGTAACACCTTCTACCCTAACTATCTGCTTGTTCTTTTCGTACGTCTATCTTTTTATATTTATTTTCTTTTTCCTTGGCTGAATATCGGAGAACGATCTCAGCATACACGACTGTCGCTTATAGGCCTGAATTTTGAAAAGGTTGCAATACATAATATTCTTTATTTAAACGACTGACTTGCTGAATTGCCAAAAGATTTCTGAATACACTATAAAAAAGAACTTAATTTCATCTGCATTTAACAGAGACATTAATAATAATGATAGCAATAATAATCCTTCTTATAAATCTATTAAGCATCACAAAGTTTGACTGAAACTGAAAGATTCTAATTTCAACCGCTTTATACATTGTATATGTAATGCAGAAATTTTTTGAAAAACTTTCTGTTCTCCGCGTGGGACTCGAACCCACGATCTCATTCTCTCCGGGAATGTACCGTGAACATTATACTACGGAGACAGTTAATTCAAGCCCTTCTAATATGCCTTAAATTGCATTATAGAGAGAGTTATTAAATGGAAACCCACGGTAAGTTAATAATTGCATATAATTATGCGCTTTTACGATATTAAACTGAAAAATTCTAATTTTAACCATTTAATCTGAAGGGGTCAAATTTGATGAATAAACTTCATACAGAGGTGGTTCGAAATGTAGTTCATCAATTTTTGGGATTAAAACAGACGAAGTGAGAACGCCTGGATTAATCTGAAGAAAAAACAGACTAATGTCTTCTTTAAATGGTGCCTTATTACATCGTGCAGATAATCTGAAAGCGATACATACTCTTCATATGTTATCATTTTACCTTTTCGAAAATAATCGATCTTCGGAACACTTGTGCCAGCGTCAGTCCATTATTTTTATTACTGATTCATTTCAGGTTTATAATGTGTGTGTATTAAGCTTCATCAACCGTCATCATTTGACGCCAATAGCCTTTTGGATCATGTCTTAACTTCGCTAAATTGAAGGCTTAAATATGCTCTCATTCGCATTTATAACCCACAATAAACACGACACCTATCTTTCACAAATTGTTTTATAATTGTTTTATTCATTATATAAAATCGAAGGCAATAATCCACATAAAATACATATATGGAACCTCTACTACTAGAACCATATCATGTATTTCTTTAATAATTTCTGGAGTATTCATGTTCTTTATGCATCCGCTGCATCAGATATACTACCAGCCAGCCATGATATCTATCGCTTTATGGTTACAATCGATGAAGATTGATCGTCGTAAACGTACGCTAGCTTAACTATGATTCTCATGAATCTTTTAGCTTGTTTTTTAAAAATATTAACTTAACCACTGATCAGTTTTCCATTTTTCAAGATACGCTATAAACTTTACATTCTATTCAAATAAAACATATCTTTACAATAGGAATGAACTAAAGGTTTGCCAATTATATTTTCAAGGATTGTGAAGTGCTGATCTCTGTAGTTAGAGCCACATGCAATCAACAAATTAAGTATTTTTAATAGTAAAATAAAAATTGTGTTTTAAATCTTATTTTAGTAGACAATCGAATGGGAATATTAATTTAATCTGATACAATTACAGTACGTCAGTGAAAATACCGACAGCAATCCTGGGGATATTCCTCGCAAGAATGGATGAAACGTAGAAACGTAAATAAATAAAGTAGCCGTGTCAAAAATGCGGTTCCAATTCGGAAGTCTGTGAGAAACTAGAAATATTAATTTGATTTATTTAAAAAAATAGAGCCGCCAATTAAATTCGGTAATGTACGCCTCTGCTTTTAATATAATAATTATAAATTTTAAATGCTGCCGTTGCCGCTTGCGTTTCATGCGATTAGGTATTCTCATTAAATGCAACGTAATTAATTATATTCACTGATTTGGATCATTAATCAAGATTATTTCCATCTCTTTCGAAGGCTCGTTTTTATTAATAGCAATAAAAGTCCTAAAGTAGCTACTAATTCTACATATACAGACACGACCAAGTTTAAACATTAAATTAAGTAGAATATAATATTGCTACACACTTGTATAAGCAAGAATGCTGCAGGTCGCCAACGACGAATCAGGGAGCCTTTGTTTATCCGGGCAGCAACAGAACAGTGTTCAGCTAGATGTCGCGGAGGTTGTGGCCCACAAGCTAAATGGTCGGATATAGATGTTCATAAAACGGCGCCAAGAGCAGATAAGGGCATATGTAAAGTCTCTTACTAGGCTGTAGCTTCACAAACTTACAAAGTTGCTCGAGAATTCCCTTAAAAGTGTACAACGCAACAAAAGAATATCCAATATATGGACTAATTTTATATTTAATTAAAGTCAGTTTACAAGTTAGTAAAAAACTAATACAACGTGAAAATATAAAAAAGCAATATTTCAATGTTACAGTTGAATAACGTATTTCAAACAATAGTTCATTATATATATATATATATATATTGTTTAGAGTAAATCATACAATACAAGTGAATCTAATTAAAGTTATTAGTGCAAATTTGTAACGTGTTAAATTACGAATTAGCTCAGAAATACTTAAGAGATTACTAACTGTATATTACGAAATTGACGCATTATTTATTAATTAACTCAGTAATACTCGAAAAGTAGAGTCCGGGTAGAAAATACAGTCTCAGTGGCCAGCGATATACCTTGCCCGTCCGCTAGGCGCGAGATAACTCGGCAATGTGTGCTCAACGTAGCACCTATGGCAAATATATATATATATATATATATATATATATATATATATGCCATTATTGAAGCTGCTACGTATATACAAACCCTAAAACCATAGAATTTGTGTTCGTGCAAATAGCATTAAAAAAAGTAAAGCGTAACTTCGATATTAGTCGGGTTTATCAGAATATCCCACTCCATACAGGTGTCAAATTGTCAACCAAAATCGATCAAAACTCACAAACGACAATTTCGTTGGATATCCCTCAACAGAAGTGTTAAAAATTCAACGAAGTACAGCACGTCTAAACCGCTTGAAGCGAGAGTACCGAATGACCCACATATACAAAGATTCAACGACATGCCACTTGGTCAAAGGCAGAAGGGTGCAGGAAAGAACATTCGAAAACAAGTCACACGTAGACAGAGAGTAACCACGCATACCTGCAGCTCATTTATCGATGCGAACGCGAGTAAGATAGATATACAGAAAAAAAGCTCAAAACATGTTGAGACCTATTTTTAGCGGCTTAAATAAAAGATACGTATAACCTAAATGCAATATTTACGATAAAATAAACGAATATATGAGAATAAACTAATGCGATATTTGATAAAATTGAATCAAAATAAAACATTACACTAACCACACATGAACATACATAAATAACCAAGTGCACGGACTATATAGGGTTCTTGAAAAATGAAATAAAATATGTGCAAGATAGAACCGTAACAATATACCCAAGAGAGGGTTGCTAACCCTATCGAACCTACCTGTGGGCGACTTCTATCCTTGCTAACTGTCTCAGGATCAGTACAAATAGTTTCTGCGGCATCCATAATTCTAGCGACAAATTATTCTCTGTTTACAAGTTGTTCTGTATAAACCAAACTTTTCCACAAAAAATGATCTAGGAAATTTAAGTCTCGTGACCTTGGCAGCCAAGCAACTACTGAACCTCTTCCAATCTATCGGTTCGTATAATTTTGATTAAGAAAATCCATTACATGTCTACCAAAGTACGGAGGTGCACCATCGTGCTGTATCCACATTCGTCGCCTTACCTTAAGAGCAGTCATCCAGTAGTGTTGCAAGCCTTTCAAAGAACGAACTGCCGTGAGACTTTCTTCACCAATAAGACAGTCATCAATAATACTATACCAAACATTCACCAAAAATCTATCTTAAAAATGGGATTCCCTAGTTTGCCGAACATTTTCAAGTGCCCAACAATGTGAATTCCTGTTGTTATTCATGACGTTTCTTGTGAAAGCTAAACAATATTTTCCGATAAAGCGCTGAATTTTTCACTAACCAGCAACTAAATTCAAGTCCTAATGCGTAGTCGCCAGGTTTTGAAGCTTGTAAAGATATGATATAAGTACAAACTGAAATTGTGTAAAGTTTTCCATACTCTCATGCGGCCTGCATTAAGTCTATTGGCTATTCTTCGGACACTAGTAGAAGGTTGAGTGTCAACCATATTAAGTGTTGCTTCTTCTTGAGAAAATTCTTGTCACAATGAACGTTCAGAAGAAACTGCAGGAAGCTTGCTTGTTTCTCTTAAACATCAATGGACACTGCTGAAAACAATTCAACAAAGCATTTTACTACTGGAGAATCGCCAAAAATATTCATCAGCTACCACTCCTCCATTTTTTTACAACATCCGTAAACCAGGTAGATATCGGTGTATTTTTGTTTCGAAAAAATTAACATACTTTTAACAGTTTTAATGTGACACGAAGGAATAAACATTAAATTAATTGACGTCTATTGTCACAATGAATAATAACTGATCAATAACAACGAAATCAACAGCGATACTTACTACCTGCATTTGTAGCGATATCTAAAACTTCAAATGTCTGTAGCTCAGTTACGATAGAGTTTTGGGCATATGATCATTAAACATTTTTAACTTGATATTGCTTCAGTACATATTCTTAAGCTGTCGCAATCATGTCATGGTACACCCAGTATATACATAATATATTTCTTTTTCTTAGCAGACGCGAAAATAATAATTTAGAACTGTGTCTGACATCTAGCGGGTAACAGTAATATTGTACTTGAAGAGTTTTTGGTAACTATGAGTACAGTTTCCTGTAAACAGGTAAATTTTTATATCGCATCGCGTATTTTTATTTTTTAAGACAATTGCCTATATCTAAAAATTATACTCGTAGAATTTTTCATCACAAATGTATTTCTTTATTATTATTTTTGATTTATAAGTTTCCAATGTACGTTGAACTGGATTAATTTTAAATTTTAAAAGTAAGATATAAATAAAATTAACAACTGGAAATTGTAATTATGATATTTCTTCCCTTTCAAACTACAATACATTGATACTTCTTTAATACAATGTGGTTTTAAAAGATATTTCAAGTATTGTTCGTATATTTCGTATGCAACACCTGAGTTTTGATGATTCCACATTGAGAGTTGAGTACAGGGCTCATATGAAGTATGCAACTGCTAGATCTTCATTTCTGGGCGATTTTGATCTTTAATCTTGAGATACTTGATTTAAATCAGAAAGTATGCAATTTTTAGCAAGTATTTGTATGTTGAAATAATTAACTTAAAACTTTCTAGTTTTATTTCCAAAGGACCATTACAAGACTGATGTACAGTGTCATTTTAGCCGATTGAAGGTAGTTGATGGATTTGCCGTTGCATTGAATTTTTCGAATGTTAATAATACTTGAGTCTTATATAAATGTTTCTTATTTTTCTTCATGAGCATCTCAAAAAAAAGATGTTTATTAAGTAATTAAAAAAAGTGAGATTCTAATTCTTATATTACTTCTAATTTACTCTTGAAGATGAATCATATTTAACATCATGTAAAGAAAAGTAATAACAATTATTCTGTACTTTTAATTAAAACGAACGGATAATTAATATAACTTTAAAAAAAGGTAAGACTAATTTTTTGAGAAATGCCTCAAAATATCTACCATTGACGTCTGACATTAACAAATATTCTTTCGAGTCTTTCAAGATTTATATTGTTTACATCTTACATAATGTCTGCTTGCTATTATTCTGAGTTATGCAATCAATTTACGAAAATCTTCGTTTTTAAGTATGTAACGTCCTGTCCTGCGCTTAATAGGACTTTAACGCCCGTATTCTTACCTTTCTAGAGATTCTTTCGCTTAATTTTCGGGGTCCTAAGGTAGCTCAAAACTAAACTCGAAGAGTGGGGGGTCCCTGTTAATAAGATGTAATAGGACGCCACAATATTGTTACGCTGAAACCCTTATGCCAGTATTGAAGCAATGGATCAAAAAAATACGTTTGTTATTCTATTAACTAAAAGCCTAAAGGCAAGAGGTTCCTTTTATAAACGTTCGGCTTAATACAACTTTATTGTATGTTCAACAGTTTTGGTTAAAAAGGTATAGAATATGATGATTTACTACGAATAAGTATTAAAAGAACATAAAATGAAATACTTACGTTATTGTTATCAACTCGAAATAAAATATGACAAAATAATCCCCCTCTATACGTATAGTTGATTCACGCAAAATTATAGAATAGTATATGTGCCCCTTATTGGACACTTCCCATTAACAACAACAGAGCACGCAGACAGAGTATTTGCAAAAAAAATTTTGTAGATTAATAAAGTTTAGCTGTCCACTGAATTACTGGTTTTTTTAAACAATGAACGTAACGACACAAGATATAATTTGACTGTG
This sequence comes from Dermolepida albohirtum, assembly GCA_031893035.1. NCBI lineage: Eukaryota > Metazoa > Arthropoda > Insecta > Coleoptera > Scarabaeidae > Dermolepida > Dermolepida albohirtum. The sequence continues at coordinate 116,309 of JAVIWB010000985.1, read as the reverse complement.
ATTTCAAAAGCACAGGTTTAATTAGAAGAAAAACTATAATGGTTGGACTCCTATCAAACTTATTACTTATTAATGAACAAAATGATAATTTAATACTAAGCGTAGCACAAGCCCTTAATTAAGTCAAAATTTACAAATGAGTGAGGACCATATCTTACTGTTAAATACTGGATAATGTATTTACAAGGTCTTGGATTGACAAAGTCGAACTAACAGATAAATGAAAGTACTTGTTCGTTAACAAAGGCTGGTTTCAACTAGTAATTCTAGCGATTATGTGAATTAATGGTTTCATAAATAATTTTTGTTAGTTTGTCTTGCTATAAAATTTCATTAGATAACTCTACGCCGGGCTTGAACGGTCTTAAATTGTCACGTAACAGAATGGAACGGTAACATATAAATTTTACCGTTGTTACCATAGTCTTTAGAATTGATTAACACTTACAATAAACTAATATATAAAATAAAATAGTAGTACGAACGTTTTATCTCAGGTATTCCAATGACCTCGATGGATCTGGTCAAATTGCTATATTACCCCTTGAAAGCGTTGATCAAGCGTTGATCAAGCGTGGGATTCTTACATACGCATTCATTCCGTCCATACGACAATTAATAAATTACCAAAGATAGGCAACCCTCTAGTTGTTTTTGTGGGGGTTAATTAACTGTACCTACGATCATCCCTTCAGTAAAATAAACCAACTTGAATTTTTCAAACACCACATACAGTGTGTTTTACCAACCAAATCGATTAATCTTCATCATAAGCTCGATAAAACGCATAATCGGCTTATCAAAAAAGAACGAAGTCGCTTGGAGCTAGATCTGGTGAGTAGAGCCGATGGTCAAGCAGTTAAAATCGTAATTCGTGCATTTTCGCCATGGTGTGAGACGGCGAGCTGCCTTTGAGAAACAGAATTCTTTTTTTCTGCAAATGACGCCGTTTTTTCACAATTTCTGCCTTCAGCTTGTGAAGTAATAATGCGTAGTATTAATAGTTTTTCCTTTTTGAAGGTAATCAGTTAAGATAATTCCTTGACTATCCCAAAAAACAGTCGCCATCACTTTCCAAACAGTAAAAATAGTTTTTGCTTCTTTTTGGAGCCGGTTTCCCCATTGCAGTCCACTGTTTTGACTGTATTTTTGTTTCGGGCGTATAATGGTGTATCCAAGTTTTATCTACAGTAATTAACCAATGCTAAAACTCAGATTTATTGTGCCTAAACTGCGCCAGTGTTGAAAATGTTCATTCGAACGATTTTCGTTTAACGTTAGCAAACGCGGCACCCAACGCGCGACAGCTTTCTCATGGCTTAATCTTGTTTTAACATGTGACCGACGCGTTCTTTGGACATATTCATAGCCTTTGCTAAATCTCTCACTTTAATTCTACGGTCGTCTAGCACCAATTGGTGAACTTTAGCGAGGTTATCGTCGCCCAAGCTCTTACGGCCACGTTTAAATTCTGCTGCCCAAAATTTCACTGTGGTAAATAATGGTGCAGAGTCTCCGTACACAGAGTCCAATTCATCTTTGATTTGCCTAGGCGTAGTGCCTTTCAAAAACAAATATTTAATGACAGCTCGATACTCGATTTTTTTCCATTTTCACAAAAACACTCACATCGACTCACTCAAACGACTGTCAAATAACAACTGCGCGTCCAAAATAGCTGAAACTTTGGTGAGTACCTGACAATAGATACTCAACTACATTGCCTATCTTTTATTGGTGAGTGCTGCCATCTTCCCGTTGAGGTCGGAAACTTTTCAGACCACCCTTGTAATCATTATATTGTATTGTTATTATGTATTTTTTTTAATAAATAACTTTTAAAGGGATGTAAGTATGTATATAATCCAATAAGAAAAAAATTCAATCAGTTAATGTTATCATCCGGATTATATTATCATTTTGATCAGATCCCTCAGTGATTACAATAGGCGGCGTTCAGTGTACATTCAGTACTACAATTCTTTTCAATTCAGTTATAATATTATTCAGCACGTATGAGCCTACGTAAAGATTTTTAAAATTTAAGACAGTAAAACCATACGACAAATCTGGTTCTCTGACTAGTGAACCATAAAATTCGCGATGAAAATAAGCTGAACCCCAACATTTCTAAAATGTAGCATAATAATATAATGTGAAGTATCCTGCTCAACTCAAAATATTTAGTAAGTGAACGGCAATACCATCTTCAAATAAATAGACGATATCTTTGAGATTATCACATTAATATTCATAAATCGACATAATTTATACCCATATCATCAACGCAAACAACAAAACCGAATGTATTCCCGGGGCATATCTCTCCAGGGATGCACACCAGGCCACCGTGCATTAATAATAAATGCATCGAATTCGGCTGCACCACGTTGATGAATGTCTATATTGGATATCCGTTGGAGTAAAGCGAAGTAGTGTGAGAGGAGACTCGGAGACAGAATAATGGCTAATTTACATGTTAAGGAGGACCGATGCGATGCGGAAATAATGAATTCGACATAGATATATGGAATCTCTTGATGCTAGATTGATGTGTCAAACCTTCCATAACAAAAGGATCGTATTTATTAGATAAGAGACTATCTTGTATGTGCTAGAGAATTTGAGAAAGTATTAGAAGAACAAAGTGAAAGATATCATTATGGACAGAAATTAAAAAACACAGATTTAAACGATTTTATAATATATATATTGCATGGAAATATCCAAATCGAATGTCCATTAGAATATCTTTGCTACACTAATTGACGTTTTAATGCATAGTACATTTTTGGAACTTTAGGCGATATTCCATCAATATGCAAAATCTCACGTAGAATCTCGAGAGGTTCAAGGCCCTGTTTTATTCTGTAAATTTGGAAATAACTGTAAGGGCAGTACTTCCTAGTTGTATTACATTTAACGATTAAGAAAGTTCAACCGGCTGGCTGATAGCTCATTGATAAGTCACTGGCGTATTACGTCGGGAATCTCGGGTTCAAGACCGATGGCGTGCTGTTTGGAATGTTTTTCATAGTTTCCCTTTCCTGTTTAAGCGAATGCTGACAAACAAAGAACTTAAGTCGCACCACGAGCGCTGGCGTAATAATAACTTATGATCTGCCCGAGCTCCCTGTATTTGGCGCTGCTGTTGGGAGATATGACGTCATGAATTATTATTATTACGACGCCTCGGGCAATTGTAGATGCCTTTGCAGAATTTTTTTCGTCTTTCGTTTTCAATATGCTGCTATGACTTCCACGAGTACGAGTTATTATCAACTTATTCTTCAAATAAAATCTCAAACTGGATCCGCAAACTCAAACCTAATGTAACATCTAGTCATGATTTTCATTTTTTCGTTAGATTAAATTTTTTTATGTGATCCCTGAGCGATCATTTTTAATTTAATTATTCCCACTAATCCCTTTCCTGAAATGTGAAAGATTAGTAGGATGGTACCTGTGCATACAAATAGCTGTCGCAATAGACCAATTAACATATTAAACAATTTTGTTAAAGTGTTCGAATCCTTCATATATCAATAAGTGACTTGTCATGTAAGACTTCTGCTGCCTCCTCAAAAAACATAGTTTTATAATGGTCCTACAACCGTCACCATCACTTTAGCAGAAATAATTCAGTTTATCAGTAAGCCATGTATGGTGGACATTATATATACTGATTTTGCCACGCTTTCGATCCAATTAATCCTTCAATTCTGCCAATTATGTTAGATATTTTTGGCATCTCTCTTCTGTTATTGAATCCTATTTCTTCTTATTTAAGCTCTCATTTATGCTATGTATTCGGGACATTATTTAAGTTTTGTATATATCGTAATATTATTTCTTAGAGAATAGTTTATATCAATATGTATTTCATATTACTTTATTTCTAGAAAATAATTCATTTATTAGTCTATCGTCATGGGTTTTGTTAGATGTTTCACATAGTTTAGTTGTTCGTAGAAATGATCTAGAATGTATAATTATTTATAAAATTCTTTTATTGTCAAATTCAGACCTATATTTTATTACTAGAATCTTAGATTATGCATTTTAAATCATTTACGTTTTTATATTCAATAGTTTTATCACACTGTTAAGTATAGTTATCAGAATACTTGATTCGCCAGTTTTTCCAGATTATACAAATAAATATTAAATGTCAATGCACAAGCGGCGTGATTTTCCGATCAATTACCTAGGTACTTGAATCGTATCCGCAATCAGTTCTCTACCATAATTTAGAAAACCGCTTTAAGCGCCTTAATTATAACTAATTGTAAATGCGTTTAAGTTTTATTATATACAAACTTTCCTTCAGGAAAATATTAAAAACGAAGTTCGTTCTGCATACACACTCAAGTTAAGAGTAAGTGTAATATTCATAGTGTACCTATTGTATATTCATGAAATAAATTCAGTGTAAGGTTACCAGCGTTGTTACATTTAATATAAAAGAGAAATACAATCTTCCTCCAACCAAAAGGAAAAAACAAAATTCAATCAAATCAATTGGAATGATCATTTTGTTTATTTTAAGCTTTCACTATCGTTATTTCTATCCAATATCCGGTGTACCCCAAGGGTCTAATTTAGTGTCTTTGCTTTTAAATATTTTCATTAACGGCCTGTCCCATTCCTTGAACTGCAAGATTTTGACTTACGCGGATAACCTGAAGATCTATATGAAGATACCTAGTAATATGAATTATCACAAACTACATAAAAACTTTAACTTGGTCTATAGATGATGTAGGAAAAACAGCATTTCTCTGAATATTAACAAATATGATATTGTGATATTCCGGCAATATCGATCTACTTCGGTTTCCCTATAGTGTCGACCGGGTTGAGATTCCTTGGCGATCTGAAGTAAGGGAGATTGTCTCTGATGTGTCTTACCTGCTTGCCGGCCATATTTTTCCGTCTTTAAGCCTAAGACAATTTCTTGATTCGAACATGCTGAAACTTTAGCAATGCTTCTACTTTGAAGTGTGTCTTTTGTGCTTATGTTCGAAATAAGTTGATGTATGGTGCAGCAGTGTGATACCAATTTTACATTTACCATTGTATCGCTTTGAAGGAGATTCAGAAGCTTCAAGTGTGATGGTGTTTACCTTGCATGTGGGATCGACTACGGTCCTTTGCTTGATTGACATGATGTCCATTTCCTCACTAGTAGAAGTGAAGAAGCAAATGCAACTTTCTTTTTAAAATTGTAAAAAAAAATCATTGATCCCTCGAGTCTTTCACCATTTCATATTTCCTGTACCGTGTTATCGTTTTCGTTCGGCAGGCAGGACTTATTTTTTAAGATTCCTCTGGTAGATATTATGAGGAATTACAATGACTTATGTCTGACATCAGCACTGCTTCTTCTACTTTATATTACTATTTAATTTTTGTTAACATAAATGTTTTAGTTTTGTTTAAATTTGAATCCCTTTTCTGACGTAATATTATTTATATAATTTTCCTTAATACAATTTTGTAGAACAAACATGTATATAACCATGTATTTAATTATGTAAGAAATTTCTGTTGAATAATAAAAATTATTATTAGGTGCGCAACTAAGTTCTCGCTGTTGTGTGAAAATGTCTGATTTTGTGCCAAATAATCGTCATTTGGGGGAAGTGTTGCTTTTCTTCTTTCATTGTGAAAACGGCGGCTGAAGCGCATCGAGAACTCCAAAAAGTTTACGGAGATGCTGCTCTAAGTGAAACAACGTGCCGTGATTGATTCCGTCGCTTCAAAGACAGTGATTTCGATGTCGACGACCGTTCGCGTGAAGGAAGACCAAAAACCTTCGAAGACGCTGAATTGGAGGCATTGCTCGATGAGGATTCATGCCAAACGCGAAAAGAGCTTGCTTCAGCATTAGAAGTTACCCGCCAAGCCATTTCTCAGCGATTGCATGCGTTGGGAATAATTCAAAAACAAGGAACTTGGGTTCCTTATGATTTGAAGCCAAGAGACGTTGAGCGTCGTTTTTTCGCCTGTAAACAACTACTCCAGCGGCAAAAAAGGAAGGGTTTTCTTCATCGCATCGTTACGGGTGATGAAAAATGGATTCATTACAGTAACCCAAAGAGAACAAAATCATGGGAACTGCCCTTTTATGCTTCTACGTCGTCGGTTCGACCGAATATTCACGCTGCGACTGTTTTGCTGTGTATTTGGTGGGACCAGGGCGGTGTTATTTATTATGAGCTGTTGAAACCGAATGAAACCATCAGTGGGGAACGGTATCGAACTCAATTGATGCGATTAAGCTGAGCACTGCGCGAAAAGCGGCCACAATACGAGCAGAGGCACGAAGAAGTGATTCTACCCGTTAAAACCTACTTAGAAACGCTCAAATGGGAGGTCCTACCCCACCCGCCATATTCCCCAAATATTTCGCCGTCCGATTGTTACTTGTTCCGTTCGATGGCACATGGTCTGGCTAATCAGCAGTTCCGCTCATATGAAGGCATCTCAAGATGGCTTGATTCGTGGATAGCCTCAAAAGACGAACACTTCTACCGTGACGGTATTCGAGCTCTGCCAGAAATATGGGGAAAAGTCGTCGCTAGCGATGGGCAATATTTTGAATGATTTATTTGTAAACATTTTTTCATAATAAAGTTGCATTTTCGTCAAAAAAACAGCGAGAACTTAGTTGCGCACCTAATATTATTATTTATCTTTAAATAATCCTTTCATTTCCGTATATGTGCGTACCAATAAAAACACCTTTTAATATTATGTCTTGTATATACTTAAAAGCAATATTTAGTCAGGTTGGAATTGTTTTTTAATGGTGTAATTAATTGGTTAAACGCTTTTCACCTAACTAGTCAAGTTTTTCGTGCTACAAAATACAATTCCATATAAAGGAACAAATATGTTCTTAATCCTTCACACATTTCATACACTATCAGAAATATTTACTTTCTAAAATCTAAAAAAAAATAATGGTTTGAATGCCAGATAATATATTGAACACATAATTTCTTCTGACGTTTCTGACTTTAACTTCATAATTAAAAAATACAATTTCAACACTTGAAATCACACAAACAAGTAATTAACCGCAAATTTAGATTATGGAAACAATCTCACAGAATTTATACCTAAAGGCATTTCTGTAATGAAAATTATTGCACCTTGTCAGCAACAGACTTTGTAAGCACATACAAAGAGGAAATCTTTTCTCACAAGCCATCATCTGATGCGGAAATAATTGTCTTAAGTTGATTTAAACATAAGTAAACAGTATACATACAACAACACGACACCTCGGGGGTCGAATTCAATGTTTGCCTGTGTGCAAAAGACGTGAATAATTTGTTAATTTGAATTCGTCAGAATCTGGACTGTTTTACACATCTAAAAGGAGAGAATGCAGCGCTTTCATGTTTATTCGTTTACTGTATAATCTCAATGTTAAAAAATGTACTCTTAAAGGTCATTTCATGTATTTTATGTTTCATATTATTTCAATTTTAGTTCAAATAACATTCATATTTAGAAGTAAAATACAATACTAATTCATTTTTTGCAGTTTTTCGTTTGAATGTATTATATAGGTTCAACTATAGTTAATTATATCAGGGGTATCCTAACTTGGTGTCTAGGGGACAATAATCTACTTCCTGCGCTAAAATTAGTGCAATATTTACAACAAAATTAAAATAAATTTCTTATTTTTTCCAACATTGTAACTATATTCAATTATTATACTAATCATTAATATTAGCGAAAAAATATTAATAATAAAATAAATTTGGGTGTCGATAAATTTCTAGTAACAGCTTAAAATTCAATTGCTACCATACCCTGGTAGGAATGTCTTCGTGTACCTCTTTTATAAATCTATAAACAAAAAAATGACTCAGATTTTGGCAATGTTATGCCATTGCTTGACTGTTGAAAAGTGTTATTGATACTGTTCTCGCTGTTTTTTTGATGAAAATGCAACTTTATTGTGAAAAAATGTTTACAAATGAATCATTCAAAATATTGCCCATCGCTAGCGACAACTTTTTCTCATCTTTCTGGCAGAGCTCGAATACCGTCACGGTAGAAGTGTTCGTCTTTTGAGGCTATCCACGAATCAAGCCATCTTGAGATGTCTTCATATGAGCGGAACTGCTGATTAGCCAGACCATGTGCCATCGAACAGAACACGTAATAATCGGACGGCGCAATATCTGGGGAATATGACGGGTGGGGTAGGACCTCCCATTTGAACGTTTCTAAGTAGTTTTTAACGGGTTTGGCAACGTGAGGCCGAGCGTTGTCATGCTGTAGAATCACTTTTTCGTGCCTCTGCTCGTATTGTGGCCGCTTTTCGCGCAGTGCTCGGCTTAATCGCATCAATTGAGTTCGATACTGTTCCCCAGTGATGGTTTCATTCGGTTTCAACAGCTCATAATAAATAACACCGCCCTGGTCCCACCAAATACACAGCAAAACCTTCGCAGCGTGAATATTCGGTCGAACCGACGACGTAAAAGCATGACCGGGCAGTCCCCATAATTTTGTTCTCTTTGGGTTGCTGTAATGAATCCATTTTTCATCACCCGTAACGATGCGATGAAGAAAACCCTTCTTTTTTGCCGCTGGAGCAGTTGTTCACAGGCGAAAAAACGACGCTCAACGTCTCTTGGCTTCAAATCATAAAGAACCCAAGTTCCTTGTTTTTGAATCATTCCCAACGCATGCAATCGCTGGGAAATGGCTTGGCGGATAACTCCTAATGCTGAAGCAAGATCTTTTTGCGTTTGACACGGATCTTCATCGAACAATGCCTCCAATTCAGCGTTTTCGAAGGTTTTTGGTCTTCCTTCACGCGAACGGTCGTCAACATCGAAATCACCGTCTTTGAAGCGACGGAACCAATCACGGCACGTTGTTTCACTCAGAGCAGCATCTCCGTAAACTTTTTGGAGTTCTCGATGCGCTTCAGCCGCCGTTTTCTTCGAATGAAGGAAGGAAAGCAACACTTCCCGCAAATGACGATTATTTGGCACAAAATCAGACATTTTCACACAACCAAAAGTATATGACGCAAAAACAAAATCACTAATGTGTCAAAGCGGTTTATTTACCATATGTCTAATTTTGGTTCATGACGTTTTGGTTATGTCACAATCGACCAGCACTTACTACTGGAGCCATCTCTTGAAAAACAGCGAGAACTTAGTTGCGCACCTAATATATGAGACTCTCGTCCAGATTCATCTTAATTTGCATTGCACATAACCCACATAAAAAAATGTACGAAAATAACTAGCTTTCATTTTTCATTTTTATCTTTTACGTTCTAGATACTTTCTGCTTTGGATCTTTTAAATTCGGGTCTGTATCCACTGCTTTGCTTCTTATTTCGCTTCTCTTGCATCTAATCTTACACTTTTGTTTCCAATCTTTCGCCTTTCGCCTTTTGCATTTTTCGTTCCATTTTTCTATTTTCGTTTTCTACGTCTCACTTCACATTTTTGAATTTGTATGTTTTATTTTTTTAATTACTTCTCTCTTTTTATTTATTTCGGGTCATACTATATTGTGAATTTAATTTATCATTATACTACCACCTTTCTTAAAATCTCCCTTTCTGTACTTTTCTGAAAGACCTAACTTTGGACTTTTTTATTCATTTTTCATTTTCATATAATGAATGATTCATTATGATGTACTTTTTTCAATAGCAGATAAATTATAATTAATATAATAATTGGCAGATAAAGACTGGGTCATGTCAAACTTTGACGCTATTTTAGTTAATTATTATATGACATTTTATTATGAAAAGGCTCAGGCTGGCACAGCGTCTACAAATTATTCAGCTGTATCACGAAAATTAATGTTCCACGAGAAATATGTTTCGTGCGCTTAGAGCAACTTATGGTTTACGTAATCGGTCCACTGAACGCGCAATTCACTATACCATCGAAAAATTTTAAACGTAATTTTCAATATTGGATAATACGCGATCAAATAAACTGCATCCAGCACGTAGTGAAGAAGATATAGTAATGGTAGCTGAGAATGTACACGATGATCACGAAGAATCGGTTCGACGTAGATCTCAACAGCTTGGCTTGTCGTATGGCACAACTTGGGGTATTTTACGTAAGAACCTTGGTTTAAATGCATATAAAATTGAACTCGTTCATGAATCGAAAGCGGCTGACCTTTCGAATAGTCACAGTTTCAGTCTTTGGGCTATTGAAAGGCTTAAAGAAGATCAACTGTTTTCGTCCAAAATTTTGTTCAGCAATGAGACCCATTTCTGACTTAATGGCTACGTCAACAAGCACGATGCCGTATTTGGAGTGAAGAGCAACCCGAAGAGATTCAAAAGTTGCCATTACATCCAGACAAAACCGCGGTTCGGTGTAGTTTATGGGTAAGTGAAATCGTATTTCTTCAAAAATGAAGACAGCCGCAACATAACTGTCGATGGCGAACTTCAGAATGGATCATGTTAGGCGCAGTTACGCCCAACATTTGAAGGAAATATTTTTTAAAAAATAAATATCAGGAATGAGTCTTTTGTATGATAATTAAGAATACCCGATAAAATCGAAGTTTTTTTTTATTTTTGAAAAAAGTACTTCCAAATGAATTACCCGTTATTAAATTCTCTTTTCATTTATTGTGCATTGTTTTTCTCTTAAAATGCAATGTTCACTATGTTGCGTCTTATTTTAAAATATAAATCATATTTTCCTTATACTTTCATTAATATCAAGTTTTTAATAAAAATAATAACTTTCTTGCCCAACAGATAACCACTTACAGGACAACAATAATATATATATATATATATATATATATATATATATATATATATATATATATTGTACAAAAAAAGTGAATCGATCGTACAGTATGATGTACAAATAAACTTAAAAACTAACAGAAAAAAAGAAAAATATGAAATAGTTTGCCCGATTTGCATTCTACATTTCACAATAGTTGCACTGGTCCTTGTCTTCCATTCCACCGCACTAGGAAGGGTTAGTATAATGTTTATTATAATTCTTCACCATATGGTAAAACGGCGATCTGAACAATTAATTAAAGTTTCTTGTTTTACGCACAGTCACATGAAAACGTATCTGTGAAACTAAGAAAGGAGAACCAATTTTATTTAGTAAAAGATTATTAAAAAATTTGACACTGGTCAATTCACGCCTGACATGGTAATTAACCCTATACGTAAGGAATTTACGAATGATAACATTGAAATTCTTCCTAAAGGTTTATAAGACATTCTTAATGACAATAAACAAATTGCCGTTATATATGCTGGTTTTTCACGTGCTTTTGACATTATTAATTTAGTTATTCATTTATCATAAATGTTACTTACAGACTTTTACCTACAGAATAAATTAAATTGGATATACTTTTGAATCAATGGCACATAATTGTTTCAACATATGTCGTACCTCAAGTAACTAACCTAGAATCTTTATTGTTTTACTACCCATTCTTTGGTAACGCTTTAAATATATATAATGCTAATCTTAATATTACTGAGCAGTGTTGACAGATTATTTCTATATTCTAACTATTCTATCAACAACATCGTTGTTCAGCATAATACCTATGTCGAGGATTTAGGAATTGTTTTCGATGAAAAGCTCAGCTTCTCGATCAAAATTTATTAATTACTATATCCGTTTACTGAACTACGAGGAACATTATATGAATTTGCAAAGATTTTGATAACATTGCATATATTAAACCACTTATTTACGTGCTGATATTAAGGCATAGTAGTTTAATATGCTTCATATATACGAGGATCGATCCAGAAATAAGGTTCCCATAATTTTTACAATAATACAAGATCGTTTATTCTCATCAAAATTTACATCGTTGGATAGAGGACACTTAGCTCTATTTTTCTACATAATCGCCATCTCTTTCTAAGCATTTTTGTAGACGGTGTTCCAATTTTTGTATCCCCGTGTCGTAGAACGTTGCCGCCAGCCCGTTCAGATAGCGTTTCACCTCTTCTTTGACTTCATCGTCGTTCTGGAAGCGTTGCCCACTCAAGTGTTCCTTTAACTTGGGGAACAAGTGATAATCACTAGGCGCGAGGTCCGGGCTGTAAGGTGGGTGGGGCATGACAGTCCATTCAAAGTTGGTCAAAAGTTCCTTGGTTTGACGGGAGACATGAGGGCGGGCGTTGTCGTGAAGCAGCGTTACACCTTTTGTCAGTCGTCCTCGCCGGCGGTTCTGGATAGCTCGCCTGAGTTTTCTTAGTGTTGCACAATAACTGTCTGAGTTGATTGTTGTCCCAGGTTCCATGAGCTCGATCAGCAGTATCCCCTTGCGATCCCAAAAAACAGTGGCCATGACTTTGCCACCAGAAGGACTTTGTTTAAACTTCTTTGCGACTGGTGACCCTGAGTGACGCCATTGTTTGGACTTTTCTTTCGTTTCGGGCGTGAAATGAAACACCCACGTTTCGTCTCCCGTAACAATGGAGTCCAACAATCCTTCCCTATCTTCTTGACACTTTTGCAGAAATTGGCGAGCACAGTCAATACGTTTCTCTTTGTGTTCGACTGTCAGCATACGCGGTACCCATCGAGCACAACACTTGCGGTACCCCAATTTTTCAGTCAAAGCTCTTTGAACTGTACCGTAAGAACTCCCAGGAATCCGAGCAACAAGTTCACGGACGGTGATCCTCCTGTTTTCAAGCACTTTGCGTTGTACCATCTCGATCAGCGCCTCCGAAATTGAAGGTCTTCCACTCCGTTCTTCATCGTGGACTTCCTTCCGACCAGCACTAAACGCCCTGCACCACTTACGCACGTGTTGAATGGTCATACACTTGCCGCCATACACCTCTGTCAACTGTCGATGAATATCCACGGGTGGTGTCTTTTTCGCCTGCAAGAACCTAATTACGGAACGAATCTCGCACACGGCGGGATCAGCAATGGGCACCTCCATCACGGACGGCTACTGAGCCAAGACTGAGCGGCGTAGCGAAGCGCGGCAGGTGGGAGTCCCTTATTAAATAGGGAAATAATTGAAATTTTTGCATAAATTTATAAGGAAGACCGCATATGAACTAACTGTTCGAAAGCTATTGTAAATACTTATAAAATTATATTCAAGCCTCTATTCAATTTTCATGAACAGAACTATTACAAAAAAAGAAAAAATTAAAAAAATCAATGACCCATTCAACTGACCGGAGCAAGTAAAGTTCAGTACCTTCAAATAATGTTACTATTTATATGGTTTGCTGTAGCGTTAGTAGGGCCAGAAAATGCAAAATATGTACACATGTTCAAGAGATTAGAAATATTGCAAAGTATAGGTATGAGAGTGGTTTACATGATATTTACAAATCTGTTTTTTTATTTATGTGTGAACAAAATTGTTTTTACTCAAATGTAGTATGTTATTTTAATAGAGTGCGCATTGTCATTGCATTTTTATTTGTGTATGCCGCTGTAAAACTGTCTTTTATCTTCACGATCTCGGTGTTTAACTATTATATATATATATATATATATATATATATATATATATATATATGTAAATGTTTGTCTGTATGTCCTTTATAGAATCGTACACTATGCAATTGATCATGTGATGATCTTTAGTAAAGTTGTTGTGCATGAACCCACGAAGGTTTCTAAGTTGGTACGACCAATTTTCGACAGATGGCGCCACTGCCATTCCAATGAATTTCATATATTGCCATGACAGTTCATGCTGATTTGAATTGAAACAAAAACAGTGAACGAATGATGACGTTTCGAGCGCTGATGAACTTAATGCATGTCTCAAATCATTAGTTTTATGGCGTCATTTACAGAAATTGACTTTGAAAACCAACATGCGTGTACAACTACAACGGGATGCATCGACTGTAAATTTTGCAAAACAATTAATGGATATTGGAAATGGGCGAATGCAAATTAATGAATCTACGCAATGTATCACCTTGCCAGCAAACTTCTGTAAGATCACAGAAAGCATAGACGAATTAGTACAAAAGGTTTTCCCAAACATTGCACAGAACTACAAAAATCATCAATGGCTCAATACGCGTGCTATTTTAGCGGTCACAAACATCGATATCAATCCCATCAACTTCACCATTCAGAATGGAATACCCGGCGAAACGAAAACATATAAGTCCATCGATACTGTGGTGAATCAAGACGAAGTTGTCAACTATCCAACTGAATTCTTGAATTCGCTTGATTTGCCAGGCATGCCACCGCACGTTCTTACATTGAAAATTGGCGTACCCAATTTATGGATTTATGTTTGTTCGAAACATAAATCCACTACGATTTTACAACGGAACCAGACTCTCAGTCAAGAAAATGATGAACAATTGTATCGAGGCAACAATATTGACTGGAAAATGACGTACTGTTACTATGTATCCCAATGATCCAGACAGATATGCCATTCGAATTCAAACGTTTGCAGTTCCCGGTACGACTCGCTTTCCCAATGACTATCAACAAAGCACAAGGACAATCGTTGCAAGTGTGTGTATTAAATTTGGAGAATTCATACTTCTCACATGGGCAGCTCTATGTGGCCTGCTCACAGGTCGGAAAACCTTATGATTTATTTGTTTACGCATCAAATGGAAAAACAAGAAATATTGTGTATCCCACAGCACTAATAATAAATATCGAATTGAAACGAAACGCTGCAATGTCACAAATTTTCTCAAAATGAACAAAATCAATAAAATGACTCAAAATAAATTGAATATTTGTGTAATGTCTTTCCTTCAAATTTATTTTAGTTGGTGGCGTAGCAATACGCGCAGGGTACAGCTAGTACTTCATAAAACGGTAAATTAATGTAAGTTTTATGATGCCTTGTATTTTCATATGAGAAATTATTATTATCGTTATTATCAATATCTAGGTTAGCATCAGTTTTGCTTTTTATCTTTGTATTTAAATGCAAATTAAATAATTTCGTTTATTGTGTATGAGAAAATCTTCTGACGATTGAACTGGTGCTATGTTAATATTATTATTATTTTTAAAATTAATTTATTCTATCAAATATGTACCTAATATTATGTATGTATCTTGTAAATCATGTCCACAAACATTTCCTAATATCTACGCCAGTGCTTCTATTTATTTGTACATATATGGTTCGCCCTGTAATTAACGTAGTGGGCTTGTTATGTTTTAATTAATACCTTTCTCCCTCCGGTAATGGCCCGGCAAGTAATAAACATGCACGTTATCAACTGTAATATACAGTTGCTTTTTGATTTATGTTCAACTTCCCGTCACACGTTCTCACATCCAGCACGATCGCAATGTGTACACGAAAGGCAGACCGATCCAAACAGAGTAATGAGGTCGCGTGTGCGTGTGTTTCAAACGAATAAATACATTCTTCGTTAACCATTGTCGTTGTCCTTTGTCAAATTTTCATTGTTATGGCATTAAGAATGTCAAAGTGATTATTTAAAAAATTAGTGAAACAATGTATTCCACACAAAATCTATCGTTAAAAGATCAGCAAATATATTGAAATCACAAAATTCAAAGAAAAGTTCAGTATAAAAATCAAGAAAAATAAACAGAAAACTAAATATGTTCCTCAAAATATTCTCCGGTAAACTCAAGTCTCTTTAAAAAGCAATAATGCCCATCTTTAAAATATTTTCAAACTTGCAAAAGTATTTTGAACATTTTTATTAAAAGAATGCGTGTTCTGACATCTGGTCTGAAATGTTGTAATTAAAGTGAATTAAATTTGTTAGAAAACATTTACAAATTTATACAGTGCCATCTATCCAATAGTATTTGAAATATAAATATATTGCCTTACAGGTTTCTGTAAAAATATCATTTCAAAGAATGTACATTTAAATTATTTTATAAAAAATATAATGTAATTATGATCTATACAAGTTAACACAGTTTCGAATATAAACATTATTTTAATAAAAATATATTCCTCCTGTTATTTTGTATCACAAAGTATCATTATATATCAAATTCCCATATATTAAATGATAAAAAGCACTTCTTATTTGTATTCAATAATAAGAAAGTAGAAGTAAGAAGATTTATAAACGATTTTTATAATTTAATGCAAAATATTAAAGTTTTCATCTAACTTAAAAATAAACTTTACCGGCATCTACTGATCACTGTATTGACAGATGGCGCCCCAGCATTTCCTTTTTATAGTATAAGATACAGGCTAATATATAAATTAAAATTATAATCTTGATTAATTATATTCAGTAATTGAGATCCTTGAGAAACAGACGAAATTCTATGTTTTGCGAATAAAAAGTGAGAAATATTGATAAACTTTAAATCTTGGGTATTCAATAGGTGGCAGTACGAGCATTGAAAATTTTGTTGATATTGCAATTTTTTCAAAATAGAAATGCTCCTCAGAAATGAACTAAATTGAAAATAATTATATTGAATTTGGAATTATTTGACGTTATTTCAATTTCTTGAACTTTATTGTGAGAATATCGTCACTGCAGTTCTTAAAAAAAGTATAGGTTATGTATATAGTTTACAAATTATACTCTGATAAATCCAAACCTAAAAGAATTGTGTGGGTTTATTTATAAAAAAATGATAATAGAAAAACATATTACAGGAAGTTTTTGATACTAATAATTAATGATGGAGACAATGCCAACGAAAAATGAATGAAAGAAATACTTTGGATGTGATACATAAAGCAATGAAAAAAGTAACTTCGGTATTTAGTAATTGAGGTTGCACTTTATTATATACGTTTATTACCAACAATATTTAACTATGATCTTAATCTGTACCTTCTTTCAATAGTTGTGATTCACATACAATGTTCCAGCATAATTAGAATATGAATATTTTCTATTGTTTCATAGTAGTTTTTATTATAGCTTTTATTGATGAATTTGTAGCGTACAAATGTTATACACCAGAAAAAATAATACAAAATTACATTTAGTACATTTACTAACCCTTCAGTAATCTGGTACGTAGACTATTAACCCTTCATTGTGTTTTCTTTGTGACTAAGCATAAAGATACTGAAACTCTAAATCGAAACATTTCAAAATAAAGAAAATTCTTGATAATCTAATTTAATAATACATAAAATTATTTGATAAATTTCTGTGGAATATAAATGGCGAATGCTCTTTAATTATAACTAAATGAAAACACTTGTCATTTGGCATATCAATACATAGTTAACAATTTTATCAAATTTCATTATTTACAGATAGTGAACATATATATACAATATAAAGTCGATCAAGCAATTCAACGACATTTTACATATTGTAACACCTGCAATCTACACCAGTGATAAAGAGAAAAATTTCTCTCACACTGAAGTTGCGAGTTTAATTGTACCTAAGTAACTGTACGTGACATTCTGCTTGATGTCATGATAGCAGATTTTTATATTTTCAAGTGGCTACCAATTCCAATACGACAATATTACTGAATCATTGATGTCATAGAATTCAGAATACTCCTTTGTGTTGGAAATAGTTTGTTTATATCCACTTGATATTAGCAACATTATTACTTATCACTTTTTTGACGTACATAATGAAAATTCAATTTTTGTGTTTGTAACTGTAAATACAGGCTGTTTCAAAAATAATATACGTATTTCGAATTCATATATTTATTAAACTTTAAGACATACGAATATGAAACTTTCCACACATATTTACGAACGTCTCAAGTTCAGATTACAGATGTTCAATATGTCCTCCATCAGCGTCACGAACAATATCACATCGATATTCAAATTCCTCCCATGCTCGGGCAGCATGTCCTTCGTCACTGATGTTATGGCAGTACGGATCCGGTTCTTCAACTCTTCCAGGTTCTGTGGGAGTGGTGGTACATAAACGTTGTCTTTAACGGAACCCCACAGGAAGAAGTCACAGGGTGTCAAATCCGGTGACCGTGTAGCCCAACTGAGACATGCTAAGTCACTAGCTCCTTGACGATCAAGCCAACGGTTCGGTAGAGTTTCATTCAGATATTCACGCACTTGGCGACTCCAGTGAGGGGGTGCCCCATCTTGTTGATAAATGAAGTTGTTTTCGTGAAGCCTCGGAAACAACCAGTTTTGTATCATAGCGAGATACTGCTGACCGTTAACCGTGTTTCCATCAAAGAAAAATGGGCCGTAAACAGATGACCGGGATATCGCACAAAACACATTGATTTTAGATGATACTCGTACATGTTCAATGGCTGCATGTGGGTTCTGTAGACCCCAAATTCGACCATTGTGTTTGTTTGCCAGACTACTAACCTGCTTCATCACTGAACACGACGCGTTGTGCGAAAGTGTTATCATTGTCAATAGCATCATGAATCTCGTTACAAAATGCTACATGTTTTCGTTTGTCATCAGGATGCAGAGCTTGTAACAACTGTAACTTACACGGCTTCATAACCAACCAACGTCTCAAAACACGCCAAATTGTTGTTGTAGGCAGTTGTAACTCCCTACTGGCACGACGAGTTGATTTTGAAGGATTACGTTGGAAAGCAGGGCGGCTAGAAATCTTTCCTTTACATACACATGCTGTATCTACAAACTGTCGATACCATCTGCGAATGTTCCACCCATTCGGAGGATCAGTTTGGTAGCTCAACCTGAAACATCTTTGCACTGTAATCACGAAATTAGACTTCGCAAGCTCGAGAACACAAAATGATTTCTGCTGCGGAGTAGCCATTTTAAAAATATGACGGTTACCAAAAAAAAAACAGAAGACGACTGATATCTAGTGGCTATTAAATAAACTAGACTATGTATTCGTTTCTCCAATAGCCGAGCCGAAGCGCAGCGATCGATAGTTTGGACAAAATAATATTATACTTTGTAATACGTATATTCTTTTTGAAACACGCTATATATTTTATACAGTTCCACAATATTGAAAAGATGAAATATGCTATGATAAATTTAAACTAAGCATTATTTTATAATGAAAAATGAAAAATAAGCAAACCAACTTTGATATACTTCATTAACAAAAAATGAATTTAATAAAGAAGATTATGTGAATTAAATAGCTTCGAAAAACTAGAATATTTTGTCCACAAAAGGTAAATGAAATGTTTTATTCTGAAAAGGAAGTGTTAATGAATGTTAATACTTCACAAAAACTTTTCAAAACAATTTGGAACATGATAGCAATCTATAGTTATACGTTTTTCTATCTATAATATACTAGCTAATTTTTGAATAATTTTACAATCCCCCCAGAATGACTTTAACTGTATATCTTATATAACCTATAAGAAGAAAATTGTGTTTCTTGATATAAGATATTACATGAAGTTTTCAAATGCATAAACTCACAACTCAGCCAACAGAATATAAGTATTATGATTAAAACCGAAAGGAAGATTTTTCAAAAGCTAATATTTTTTTGGGAACAAAAGCAAGCAAAATAGCAGGCGTATAAGTAAAAATAAATATTAAAATACCGATATTCTATATTCTTCCTCTCTGAATATGTTTTAATGCCTGAACACGTCATTAATATTTAATGAAGGAAATTCCACACCTTCAGTGTAACCTAAAGCGAAAAAATAACAGTCAGAATATCTGAACAATGGAGTTCATTTCCAAAGACTCATAATTATTTGTAAAAATATTCTAACTGTGAGTGTTTACCACATGCAAATCAAAAATACAAGTAATGACTAATGCACCACCCTACTAACTCGCATATCATTAAGCAACCCCATAACTCAACCATGACACAAAATAAGATAGAGAACGTAAAAATATTTCTGATCAAACAAGAAAATACTACACAAACAAATCACAGGCAAGATTCCAAAATAATTAGGGTAAAATTGAGAGTAACCTCATAAGTAATGTTGAACAAACCTTGGAGTTTATAGTAACGTAGACTCGCCGGGTAGGCTGGATGGATTTTTTAATGTAAGAAAACGATTTAGTAATTTATTTACACCCGTTGCAGTTGGCAATCTACTTTTGCGAGACATCTTCGCATCACTGACATGACGCAAGTTATCGGTAATACATGCAAGCGTTTGCCCTCCATCGGTTCCTATCGCTAGTTACTAGGAAAATTGTTCAACCTTGCTCATAACTAAACTACACCAAATTCGTAAGATCTTTTAAATCATTGATATATATTCTATTTGTGTTGTTTTCTATTATATGGCACATCTACTGAACAGACTAGGTACAAGATAATAAACTAATCATAAGCGAAGTGTAGTGTACGATGCTGCAGATTAATAAACGTAAAATGAAGTTTAAGTTAAGAATCCAAGATTGCTTATATGCTATAAATACATACATGGCGGTTAGTGCAATTACTAAATTTTGTAATCAGTTTAAAGAATTTTTTAAAAAGTTACATTTTCCATTATGTTCCACCAAGAAGATTATGTGAATTAAATGATTTCGAAAAACTAGAATATTTTGTCCACAAAAGCTAAATGAAATGTTTTATTCTGAAAAGGAAGTGTTAATGAATATTAATACTTCACAAAAACTTTTCAAAACAATTTAGAACATGATAGCAATCTATAGTTATACGTTTTTCTATCTATAATATATTAGCTAATTTAATTATATCTTATATTAAGGACCATTTTCCATTTCATCTAAAATTAGACTTCTCTGCTAATCTTCTCTATTTCTTGTTAATTTTTTCTAAATTATATCTACTTTGTTCAAGCTCTCGACTTCTTTCGACCATCTCTTTCTAAATCGTCCGTATCTTGATTCCTATTGCAGTATCAAACATGTTGATCTTGTTCACCATACCATTCTAGAGAATAATTTAGGAAGTATAGAACTTTATGTAATGTATCAGAGTGATCCAGATAAATTTGTTTTGCAGTCTATTATACAAGACAGATCAGGAAATATGTACTTTTGGAACGTTTTTGTAAATACAGCGGAAAGAGTTTGAATACACTGATATTACATCGTACAAAATAGATGGAACTTTTCCACCTAGTGGAATTAATCAGACTGAATTGCTTTCATAGCCCGATATGACATCACTTTCAGATAGAGGAAATGTACACTCCGCGAAATATCGGTAGAATCTAAATACATAACAAAATTGAAAGGGAATTCTTATTATTAAAGTCTTATACTAAAACAGGAGTGGAATCATTAGTAAACAACTACATATTCAGAAAGAATATCACAGTATGCACATACTTATTCCTCTATAAACTCAAGCTCATATGACAATATAATCATTTCTCGATGCTATAGGACCACAATTACTGCTTAAGTTTGGCTATAGACAGCTTCCAGGTCATATGTACAAAAGTGGTATTAATAAATTGTCAATCTGCAATTGTAGATTTGAAAATGCAGATTTAAATCACTGATTTTTAGTCTCCGTTTGTTAGCTCAATAGTAAGGTCAGCAGTTTATCAGACCGAGAATTTTGGGATTGAGTCCGACTACCTCGGTCCAGGATGGTTTATCGCGAATACCCTTCTGAATGCTAACAGTTAAAAATTTTAAGTCTCACAATGAACGCGGAAGCAATATTAACTCATGGTCTGTCAATAACCCTGTTTTAATAATAATAATTCTTTTTATTAAATTATAAACTAAGCAACACAATGCATCAAAAAAAATTAATTGAAGTAATATGACGTGAAGTAAAATGTAACAATAATCAAACAGATGGTCCCTAAGTAAAACATTGGCCTTTTACTCATATGTGTTAAAGCTTTTTAGAAAAAATAAGTGTAAATAATTCGTCATGAATTAAGCGGAATACGGAAGTTTACTTGTGAGAAAATGGACGAAGGATATATTACATTATTGGCTAGCTTGATTAAACATTTTTCACTAAATAACCTTCGCATAGCTGAAAGCGATTGAAAATCATACGCATGAAATTCAGATGTTCCGCGAAGTCATTATCAGCTTTTTGTAAAAAAACTACATAATTTTCAAGAAAATGGAAAAATTTATTTATTTAATTTATTGGCCATTTGATTCTACACATGTTTGTCCTTTGACCAAAACTATTCATTTAGCCATTTTCTAACTTCTTCGAAATTGACGAAGTGCTGCTCTGCAAATACGTGTCCCACTGATATGAAAATGTGATAGTCGGATGGGACAAGGTCTGGAGAGTGCTTTCAATGCTTTCCTGATCGGTCTTGCTGTACGAGACGACGAGTTATCGTGCTGTAAAATCACTGTACCGTGTCTTCGGCCCTATTTTGGACGTTTTTCTATAAATACACGGTTCAAATTGATAATTTGTTGTCGGTACCGACATGGATCTTCATCCAATAACTACTGCAGTTTCGCATCTTTAAACTTTTTCGGTCTACCAGACCGTTCTTTGTCTTGCACATCGAAATCACCATTTTTAAATTGTCGAAACCACGTATCACATGTTTTTATGGTTGGAGCATGCTCATCGTAAGTTTCTATCTGATTTCAGCAGCTTTTTTCCTTTGATTAAACAGGAAAAGTAGTGCGTGTCGCAAATGCACTTTTTCAAGCACGAAACTTGACATTTTCGAAGAGATATAAATCTATGACGGTGTTACTTTCACAAAATAAAACATGTATGATTTTGAATCTTGATGTCAGTAGAATAAAATGACATATGTATCAAATCATTACACTGCATACTTTAGCCTAGCGACATCTGTTAAGAAACCGGTAATGACTTTCGTCTACACCTGGTAAACTCACGTAATCTATACCAGAGGTCTTATTGCATATGCAATACACTTAATGAGGACACCAAACAATGGCAGGATGTTCAAGTTTAGAACGTACGAAGATATAATACAGTACTCTTAAAGTATAAGGATTCACAAGAACGGGTAGTAAAGCTAAGAGCGTTGTCTAATTATATGAATTCAATTCTATAATTAATTATATAGAGTTGACCCATTGCATTTAGAATACGTAACTATTAAGCATTTGTTAACATTCTAAAAAAATAAGGCTTTTTTTAGAATCGAACCAATTGCATGTAATATCAAAAATACATTGCAAATCTAAGCAGTTAGAAATCTTATAATTTATTACAATTGCACACATGTTGTTTATTTTCCTTCCTTATTACACTTGCTACACTTCAAAAAACAAATTTTAACAAAACGACTACTCGTGTTTCAAATCCATACATGACGTACATTGGAGTTTAATTTAAATAAATGAATATTTTTTATTTTTAAGAGAAGACAGTACGTAAGTACATCGGGAAATGTATTACAGTATTCCATATTTTTATTTATACCTACCCAAATAATGTAGTTATAAAAAGTACCTCTCGATAAAGGCATTTTTCAAGATCATTATCGAATAAATGATAAATGTGACAATTATATGTATATACTTATTAAACGTGGACGTGTATACTATCAACATATGAATAGAAATCAATAATTTTACAGATTACATACATGAATTAACAACAATATATTTTTTCGCATATTAGCTTTCATACGTGATTTATCAAGAAGGTACATAAAAGTACTCTAATAATAACGAACTGAGCACTCCAAAGTGCAATCACATTAGAACGTTGAAACAGTATTGGTGATGGAACAGATCTTGTGAAAACTGTTTTGAAATTTCGTGACTTCTTGCGGTTTTAATATGGGTGCTAAGAAAAACAACAAAAACGGTATCGTCCAAATACGAAAAGTCAGTGTCAAAGAACATGAAAGCAATGAGAAATTTAACGATCCTTTTGCGGTGACTTGGACGGAGAAATACGCTAAAAGTATCGACAAAGTATGGTCGAAGATACCCAAGTTTTTGGCTGTGTTTTTGGTTACTACCTCAATATGTATTATGGGCCTAGGAATTAGTGGTGAGTGATGAATGATTTTGTTAGCTTAAAAAGAATTCTAGCTACCAAGCAAGAATGATCGTTATTAGAAAATAAAGAATCAATAGACTTGGGTGATCCAAAAGATTTTGCGTTAAAGAAGTGTGAAATTTTGAATTGGAACAGAATTATAAATATAATTTCAATGCTAATAAATCTTAAAGAAATCAGCTATTAAAATGACCAAATTATTAATTTTTTCAGTATTTCAAAAACAGTTGTTGGGTCTGTTAGTGTTTTGTTAATCAATTTCAAATAAAACAATTGGAAAATTGGAACATTTATGTTTAGAAAAGTCGCCAATGTGACCGAAGAAGTCACCGATGTCACCGACTAATCTTATTAATACCGTCTTCAACAAATTTTACTGCTTTGCAATTAAACAACCCGTTTACAATCGCTTAGGAGCAAAGAGTTTTTTCAATAAAAATATTATACAATTATTGAAAAAAGTAAAAATCCAAAATCTGGTACGTAGACTTACGCGGTCGTGGTCCATGCTATCTACTTCTGGGCTTCCGGGCTGAAACCGCGTCTCCAGTTTCAGTGCTGCAGTTGAGCCCTGAAGATGTCCCATACAAATGGGTACGAAACGTCGGCAGATATACAAGTGACGCGGTTCCAGCCCGGAAGCCCAGAAGTAAAAATCCAAAAGTTCAAAATTTAGAGTATAGAATGAATATGGTACCACTTCACAACCTAGTCTTCCTAGCTTTCAACTAGGAAACTTGTGGTCTGGTATTATCATGCAAGAAACAATTTCTTCTTAGAGGTCTGGATATTTTTCTTTGACTATTGTCTTTAAATTTACCAGTTTTTGAAGATATGTATTTTTATTTATCTTAGCAAATACAACATATTATTTTGTTCGTTCTGATCGCCCATGCTCTTTTCCTCACATTATTGCTATAATAAATCCTTAGATTTCCAATCCATAATATAAAAATATATCATTTTAACTCTATACTAGTAACGATGAACAAATTCCAACCATTTCCATTAAATATACCAAGTACACGTATTCCAATGCAGAAAGAAAGCGAAATCTAATTCTTAGCATACAGGCATCAAGGCAGTGGATTACATTTTGCGGCATATAAAATATACAGGTTGTGCATACACGTATAACAATCATCTAAAGTAAGGGCGTATACGCAATGCAAATTGGAAATTTATAGTTCAACGTCAATTTAAAAATTCAAATGTCAAATAATCTGAAAACGAATTGTCAAATGCAAATACAGGGCTTGGCTTACAACGGGTCTGCAATTAGGGTTGTCTATACGCCAATAAAACAACACATTCTCTGAAGAATTATTGTGCATATACATATGAATTACTTATTGAAAATTTGTCTTTTTTTTATTATATTTATATTTCATCTAATACAACTACATTTCTTGTAAAATACTATTCATTCTCAAAATAAATGACGTAGTAAGTTAAACCTATATGCGTCAGTGTCAAAGAAGTACATAGACTACCTATTACAGAACAAATCCTACATTGTGAAGATATTCTGGAATTGTGGAAGACGACATATAACACTGTAAATACAGATTTCGTTCGAATTAAGATCGTAAAATCTTATCTATTTATCTACGAAGATCGATCGGAACAAGGTTCATCTACCAAACTTAATTTGTTCTTCCTAAGGTTTGCAACCCATCTTTGAAAGTTACATATATTTACAGCGTCCACTTAAAAAAGACAACACACATTTCCACCGCAATTAACATATTGTTTTTCTTTTCCCGTTTACGCAGAAAATTTCAAATAAATTTTTCAGTAGGTTGTTATGCATTGGCGCTACACATGAATGTTATTTATATTGGAAGGTATAGAGATATTATCATCCCCATCATCATCATAAGCTCATACTGCCAACTACCGGACAAAACTCGACCTCAAACTTTAGTTGAGAGATTTGTTAGCAATTTTCTTCCACGTTGGTTAGATGGACTGGAAGATGCTAGGGAAAGTGTAGGGAAAATGGTCGTGGGGAAATTCAAGGTTAAAATATGATCTCTCGCTGGTAATGAAGGTGACAGAAGGATTAAGGCTGGCATGGACGAGATCACATTCCGAAATAGACCTTTCTGTGTTAGGATGGTAGATATTCTCGTATTGTGAAATATTGACAAAACTATAAGCCACATTTTCCATTTTCAAGGATTTTTTGTAAAAGGTGTAAATAAATTATAGTAAAATATAAGGCCCTGTAAAAGATGAAATTGAAGACTATCCACGGAAGTATGCTAACTGCAAATTATTCGACTTTATTTTAAAGTTTATGTTTCTTATGGGTACTGTATGTATCCAAGAAACGATATCTTTTCATTTATTTAAAACGAACGCAACGACTAAAATAGCTAATCAGTCCTTATCACTCGAATTTATCTATTACTGTTGTTTTACTGACGATAATTATTAAAATAATATTAAATAACCGTGAAGATAAGAAAGGAATGTTATTGGAAAACTTCCTCGTCAAAATTATTGCAGAGATTTTCTAAATAAGCCATTTATTAGATAATAAACACTTATCACTTTCAACATTCTCTTTAAGTTCAAAATTAAAACATTCTTAATGAAAAATTAAAAATTATGACTAACTTTACATGGTATGAAATAATTTAAAGAAACAATATTCACGTCAAAACAGAAAAAAAATTTAATCAAAAGTTACTGTTTCTATTTATAAAGTAAATTTAAATTGAAACTTCGTTAATTATAATAAAAATTAGTATAAAAATTATTTTATTACAATCATTATAAATAGTTTTTTTCATATTATGTTGTGTATAAGTTCGTAGCGTTTTTGTTTCAGAATGAGAGTGCTTTGAAAAAAAAATTTTAAGACATACGTAGAAGTTATTTTAATGTCATATTATTTAATTGAGTAGTAATTTAATCAAAAGTTACTGTTTCTATTTATAAAGTAAATTTAAATTGAAACTTCGTTAATTATAACAAAAATTAGTATAAAAATTATTTTATTACAATCATTATAAATAGTTTTTTTCATATTAGGTTGTGTATAAGTTCGTAGCGTTTTTGTTTCAGAATGAGAATACTTTGAAAAAAAATTTTTAAGACATACGTAGAAGTTATTTTAATGTCATATTATTTAATTGAGTAGTTTCTGAATTTGTGCAAAAATATTGTTTCATCTACTGAAAAAAGAAAATGAAATGCCGGGCAGAAAAAATACATGGGAAGTTGCTACAACAATTCTTACCGTTTACGGAGAAAACATAATTGGGGAGAGTACAGTACGGAAATGGTTTTCTTGATTTAAAAAGAGCTGTTTTGTCGTATACGATTCCCAACGTTCATAAAGCCCATCGGACTTCAGGTATTAAATCGAAAAATTGCCAGATTGATTAGTTCATGAATTTTATTTGTTATTAAATTAATAAATTTAAATTCAATAAAAATCCTCTGAATTTATGCATGAACTTAATATTGGTGATGCGAACCGTTCTAAGATTTTCAATTATTGGTATTGATTCGGCTTTTGCCTGGCAAAGATTTTTAACGTTGTGTCTCCATAATTTAAAATGTGTCAATTGGGTAATTTGCATTACACAAATATTTTCTGCGATTCCATTAGAGAGACAATTTAGAATAAGATTTAGTTTCTGATATATTCTTATATGGTTACATTATATTTTAGTCCACTTTTAGTCAGCATTAACGTATGTATCTACATAATTTAATTCGTCTTGTTATTGAGAAATCGTCGTACAATAAAAATACTATTATTATTAGTAAATATGAGCAATATTCATATTTACAGTTTTTGATCTTTATTTACATCCGTTTCCTTAGACCCACCGCTTGGGGGCTTCGAAATTTGTTTTTTCTTTGCAAATATTTCGTTTTATTATTAATTTACCTTCATTTGTTAACTAAAAGTAATCCAACTGTAAATGAAACAGTATAAATACTAAAAAAGGAACATGTCCCCCTGTCACTCTAAATAACATTCAGCTGCCTCAGTCAGACTCAGTCAAATACCTTGGAATTAATCTGGATAGAAGGCTCACATGGTGAAAATATATATTTACTAAGAGGAAACAATTGGGAATGAAATTGCATCAACTATATTGGCTTATATGGCAGACATCACAATTATCTATGGAAAAAAAAGCTTCTCGTATACAAATCAATCATTATGCCAATTTGGACGTACGGCATCCAGCTATGGGGGGCAGCAAGCGTTTCAAATATAGAGATTATCCAAAGATTTCAAAATAAAATAATGCGAACCATTGTTGATGCCTCATGGTACGTGCCAAACTACGTTATTCAACGAGACATCCCCTTCGCTCCCGTTAAGGAAGTGATTAAGATATACAGCGACAAATACCATAGAAGAGTTTCACATCACCCAAATAATTTAGACCAACAGTTATTTAAAGTAGAGCAGTGCGTCGCCTGAAAAGAGTGAAACCTTCCGATTTGGGAAGTAGACTGACCTGAAATGACTCTATTTAGTAAAAACACATAAAAAAAAGAATTGTCTGTTTATTCAATTACAACAGGTTTATAACTTAAGATCATAGGGAAGTTCGATGGTGCTAACCTATACGTGTCATGTACAGTCAATATAATTAGCTTATTGCCTCTGGGCAGATTGCTAAATAAAGGAGACAAAAAAAATAAATACTAATTTGAATAAACATAAATCTTGGAAAGTGTAAAACTAAAACTAGTGTCCAGAAATAACTAAAATGTCACTACTATTGGAGATTGAAATTTGTTATAGGGTATCTTTAAAGAATAATTCTTATTTACACAAAAAATTATTATATATTGTTCGCTATAAATTAAAGAAGCAACAAAATCAACTTGTCATTCCTAAAATTGCTAGGATTATAGTCCATACATCGTGTACTCTTAGAAAGGGGCATTGAGGAAGATAGATATTAAAATAAACGTTTGTGATTTGTTAAAATAGAGGGCGAATTTACGAGGGCAAAATTTTTATATGCTTAACGTTTAAAACAAAATCTATAATAAATATTTTAATAAACATAAGATGGTAATTTTGATGAAACCTGGGGTTGATTAACTTAATCACTGAAAGTTGATATACATATAACCCCTTTCCACATTAATTTTCCAACGGTACAGATCGTGTGCGGAATTTGTTTCGTACGGGTATTTTGCTACAGTTTTCCAGATGCGACACTGTTTAAGTATTTGCTGATGATGACAACTTAGTTGTCGAAATACGTATTCATAATTACGAAAATTAATGTGGAAAGGGGTTATATATCAACTTTCAGTGATTAACAAACATAGGAGTTAAAAGATCGTCATTTTAATAAATATATACATGTTTCAAATGACAGCCATATGACAACAAACCATATTGCTATAAATTTTAAATTCACTATTATGTAATAATTATAATTATGCGATATACAACAATATCTAGTGTGAAGAAAGTATGGTGTAAGATTGGTGGGACCGCATATGTTTTTTATCACACTGCATAATATTAAAATTTTCATTAAAAGACTTATATATCTATTTGAGAACATATTGTTTATTTAAGAACATTTAATTTATATTTCAAAGACATACATATATTCAAACTGGAATCAATATATACTTTTCATTTAAAAGTACTATATTTGAACTGTCACGAGATTTAGCTCATACTGCCACATCAAGTAGAACAGTTGCATTTGTTTACGTATTTCGCCTAGGCATATCCAGTGATGAAGCGGCTACATATTGCAGCTTTCGATGTGGTTTGAGCTGGTTTATCATGTTTGCTCCATGGTCGTTTTCGAACTATGTTACTGTGCAGGACCCATTTTTCGTCACCAGTGATGATTCTTTTTAAGAAAGGGTCGGTTTCATTTCGTCTAAGGTGCATATTGCAAAAGTTGATTCTTTGCGTTAAATGAATTTCTTTCAATTCGTGAGGTACCCAAATATCAAGCTTCTTAACTAGCCCAAGACATTTTAAATGTTTTTCGATTGTTGTGTGAGATACATGTCGCCTCTCCGCAACCTCTCGAACAGTTATATGACGATCCTCTTCAATTATGACTTTGATTTGGCCATCATCAACTTCAGTAGGCCGACAAGAACGTTGCTCATCTTTGAGGGGAAAATCTCCAGAACGGAATTTTTTATACCAATTCTGACACGTGCGTTAAGCAATTAGCACCATAAACTTCACATATCTTTTTGGGAGCCGCAGCAGCTTTCTTTCCTTTACGGAAATAAAATAGTAAAATATGTCGAAAATGTTCGTTTTTGCACTCCATTTAAAATTAACCCACAACTAATAGCTTTAATAAAAATCACGCACTACTTGCTTCTGAAGTTACGTCAATGTGACTAGTATCACGCGACAAACGATAAAGTACAGCACTAACATACGTTATACAAAAAATAAAGCAACGCTCTCTATCAGTAAAAACCAAAAGTACTTAGTTGCCAACCCAATACATACAGCAAACACAAACAGTTTGAGGGAAAGCATCAATATTAAGTTCAAGTAACATGTCGTAAATATTTAAAAAGACATTATTTGATAGTAGTAATACCAAATTTAAAAAAATCAATATTTTTATTTTATAATTGATGAACAAGATTTAAAAGCACTTTACGTTACACTTAAGAACTGATTTTGTTTAAATTACTGTTTTATTAATTTAAATATATATTTATTAATTTTTAAAATTTTAATTTATGTTATTCTTTCTGATTTCTTGTTTTATTCAATTGGTGAATTCCAGAATATAGAAATTAGTATAGAGAGCTGAACGAGGTAGATAATAACCCAGACACTCCCTATCCTTGTTTTTGTTTTATACATTTCAAAGTAATTTTGGTGTAATTTTGATTTTGATGATAGCTCCCGTGAACTGAGCAACAAAGATCTATAATAATTTTGTTAAATTCTTTGGCGTTATAAAAATATAAAAAATGTAAATAAGAAATGAAAACTCATACTTCTACTTCAGAGACATTTCTATATACGAAATTTGAATTAATATACTTACTTTTCTCATTTCAAGTGTATGAACATTATAACTTTGATATTTATGTAGAGCTGAATTAACGAAAACTAGTTATCTGCTTCTGGGTTTCCGGGCTGGAACCGCGTCACTAGTATATCTGCCGACGTTTCGTACCCATTTGTATGGGATATCTTCAGGGCTGAACTACTGCACTGAAACTGGTGTTTTTCCAAATTTCAATATTTTCCCAAAATATATTTAATGCTTAAATGGGATTTATTTTTACCTCCTTATGTACAAGAAATAATATTACATAGTTCTTTTACACGTACAAAAACTAGGATATTATACATATGGCATTCTTTATGCATGAGTATTTTTAAAAAATTTTAATATTTTCCTTACTTATTGAATATGTTGGTTATATATAATAATGACACTTATGAAAAATAATATAATTTTATTATTAATGAATATTTATGCTTAGTTTATTAGAGGTATTTCTTTAAACAAGTTTTTAACCGTTTCGTAAATTTGAATTTCATTTTCAATAAATCTTACTGTTTTGTTTCGAAATTAGTTATTTTATTTACATGAATGTGAAGCTGAATGCTAGGTAAAGTTGATTAAAAAAAACTCATGCCTAACCCACTAAATTTAAGCAAATGAAAGTTTTGGATAAGAGTTTAAAAAATTGTGCTACGAAAAATATATAACTTAGCGACTTATTGTTCTACTTGTTTCAAATTACAAAATTTAACCTATGCAAATTGAACTCAGATTACGAGAATAGTTTGACAAGTAGTGAGAATAACACATAGGTGGCGCTCTAATTGGTAAAACAAATGCACTGTAATTTAGGTTGCCTATTTATATGTTTACATTCCGATATTTAGATAAATCGGTTGATTAGTTTATTTTTGACAGCCGATTGAAAAAGAAGCAACACGTTGTTTTGTTAAAATGGAAAAAGCAGAGTATCGTGCGGTAGTTAAATACTTCGTAATTAAGGGTATGAAAGTTACAGAAATAAAAGATGAGTTACGGGAAACATTAGGTGAATCTGCTCCATCATCCGCCACAATAAGTAGATGGATAAATGAATTTAAACGCGATAGAACAAGCTGTGTTGATGAAGCGCGCTCTGTAGCATCCAAAATCGTGACTTCTAAGGAAATGACTATAAAAATCCATAATATTATTACGCAAGATCGACGACTCAAAGTGAGAGTGATAGCAGACATGGTAAACATTTCAACAGAAGGCGTACACCACATTTTAACGAAAGAATTGGGCCTTTCCAAGCTTTCGGCAAGATGGATGCCGTGATTGCTTACGACTGATCAAAAGTTCACTCGTTTGCGCATTTCCAATGAGTGTTTGGACCTTTTGTAGGCGATTTTTACTTGCGATGAAACTTGGATACACTACAGTACACCCAAAACTAAACAACAGTCGAAACAATGGTTAGAACGTGGTTCTACTCCTCCAAAGAAAGCGAAAACCACTTTATCGGCAAACAAGGTGATGGCATCAATTTTTTGGGATTCAAAGGACATTTTGCTCATTGATTATCTTCAGAACGGTGACACAATAAACGGACAATAGTATACAGAACTTCTACAAAAACTAAATGTTTAAATTCGTGCTAAACGGCCAGGAATGACAAAGAAAAAGATTCTGTTTCACCAAGACAACGCTCGCTCGCATACCAGCACAGTTGAGATGTTCAAAATCCTCGAGTTGCATTTCCAATTAGTACCGCATACGCCTTATTCGCCGGATCTAGCCCCTTCCGACTTCCACCGTTTTCCAAAATTGAAAACGGCACTAGGTGGAAAGAAATTTTCGTCTAACGACGAGCTTATCATCTTCGTAAATGAGAATTTTGCAAACCTTCCGGAATCGCATTTTAGAGATGGCATAAGGGCATTGGAGCACCGTTGGAATAAATTTATTTCTCTTTTAGGAGAATATATTGAAAAATAAAAATTATTTTGTATTTAAAAGATTCGTTTTTATTTTTCATTCTCACTACTTGTCAAACTACCCTCGTATAGCGCTATTCCTTCATTCTTACACTGAATGAGATATAGTTTTATAGTAAGGTTTGCTACTAGAATTCTGTAGGTGAAGCAGAAACAAAAGTTCAAATATTTTTTATCCTTACTATATTGTAATAATTAGCTGATTTTTTGAGTCAAATATTCGATGAAACAATACTTGATAATTCATGTTGAAATATTTTATTTTTTTTCTGAAGTCAGTCATACATTATTTAATAGCATTTTATCAGCCACACATGGCCACTCATATAAATAAAAATTATGAAAGGAAAAGAAATTTTTTATAACGATTCAGATTTTAGAAACACCTGCTACTATATTATGCTACTTATAATATTACATACAAATACATACAAATAATACATTTTTCAGATTAGATTTGAATCTAATTGCCCAGATGTTTAACAAATTTTCTAAATATATACCTTTTATATGCTTACATATTCCATGTTTCTTATCAGCCTACATATATTCTATATTTGTCTACCGATAAGAGTATTTGCTTAGTTACTATTTTACTATATACTATATGTAAAGTACAGTGCATAATGTACAGTGAATATACAAACTTACATTGAAAGTTAGATGGTAGATGAAT
The DNA here is from genome assembly GCA_031893035.1 of Dermolepida albohirtum. Taxonomy (NCBI): domain Eukaryota; kingdom Metazoa; phylum Arthropoda; class Insecta; order Coleoptera; family Scarabaeidae; genus Dermolepida; species Dermolepida albohirtum. Next base: position 82,751 of record JAVIWB010000985.1, on the reverse strand, counting down.
CCTGATTTTCATCAAGAGGCACTTGATGGTCGCTCTCCCACGGAATTCGTCCTTCAAATTTGCGATGATAACTTTCTACTTGAGCAGATTATTTGTATCGACAGTTATGTCGTCAAGCAAGATATGAATGCACACAATCTTAAACATTTTTTCTTAATAATAATCTTTAATCCCCAACAAATAACAATCCAATTACAGGACATATTACTAAAATTAAGAATAATAAGTGCAGCTAATTTAATAAAAAAAAGTACTCAGCCAAACAAGACGGTTTCTGTTGATTAATGCTGTATTAGAAAAGGATCCAAGTATCGTATAATTCGTTGGCAATTTTGCACAATTTAAAAAGAACCACTAGCTTTCCTTCAGCGTATACAAAGGGATTCGAAATTATGTCTAGCTAGTAGACCTTCACATGCCGTACCAAGCGCAGGATAATGTCTATCAATCCTATAAGATAAATATTTCATAAATCTTTTCTGAACACGTTCCAGGAGTAACTGCTGGTAATGATAATGCGGGTACCACATCACTGAAGTGTATTCGATTTTGGACCGGACAAGAGAACAGTAAAGAATCTTCAAAGTGTGCAGGTTACTAAAACGCTTGCAAGACCGAATAAGGAACCCTAGACTTCTGAAAATTGATGTAGTTATGTCACTTATATGCTTAGAAAAGCTAAGGTGCGAGTTGTACAAAACTCCAAGATCTTTGAAGTTGTATAGTCTAGGTATAGTAGATTGACGAACATTATAGACATAGTGAAACATAAACTTTTTGTCATTGGAAACATGAAGTTCAGTATACGAAAATTTATTTTTCATTATATATATTTGACACTTTTCTTTATTACGTAAATACCTATATATACTTTCCATATGCTAAGTCTTACAATCAGAATAAAAACTGAATACCATCCAAAATATTGCAACTTCATAAAAGTTGTTGTTTCTTAAAGAAATATCGACAAAATATGAAAGATTTAAAAGCGATTAAAAGTTTGATGATATTATAAAATTACTCACAATCAAAACTTTACGCCCAATTTAAGAAATAAGATGAAGATAAAGCAGCAGCTTATACGTAAGAATACTTCTAATAATAAACGGAATATGGTTTTACCTGATGCTTTTACAAAAGAGTGGGCAACATTTAACAACAACCATTTTTCGACATATTTTAAGTACTAAGTTTGCAAGTAGTAAAAACCTAAACGAATTTTCATCAACTTTGTTTGTTACGTGTGCGCGTTTTGGCTTTCAACGGTACAGCTCTATATACTTTTTCCAACGATGTTCAATAACTTCGATACCCTTTTTATTATAAGAACCCTCTTGCTCCTTAAAATAGCCATTAACTACCGAAATCACTTCTTCATCGTTGGAAAATCTTTGACCACTGAGCTATTTTTTCAAGTTTGGAAATAGGGTGCATGAGGTATCAATTGAAACTTTAATTCATTAATTTTGGCCATTGTAATAACGGATTTGTGAGCTGGTGCATTGTCTTGATGAAACAACGCTTTCTTCTTAGCCAAATGCGGCCGTTTTTGCTTGATTTCTTCGCTCAAACATTGCAATAAGTTCGCATAATACTCGCCGTTGGTAGTTTTTCCTTTTTATAATATAATCAATCAAAATTATTCCATGCAAATCCCAAAAAAAAACCGATGCCATGACCTTGCATGCAGATAAAACGGTTTCGCATTCTTTGAAACTGGTTCTCCCTTTTGAGTCCATTGTTTTGATTGTCCTTTTGTCTCGGATGTGAAGTGATGGAACCATGTTTCATCCATGGCGATGAAACGGCGCAAAAATTCTGCTTTGTTGCTGTGAAACTTCGCTAAACACTCAATTGGAACATCTTCACGACACTGTTTTTGCTCGAGTGTGAGCAAACACAACACCCATCTTGCACACAGCTTTCTCATGTCCAAATTTTCAGATAATATGCGATGTACCGCACTTTTTGAAATGCCTACTATGTCTGCTAGCTTGCACACTTTCAGTCGGCGATCGTCAAGTACCGCTTTGTGGATTTTCTTCAGCATTTCTGTAGTCGTCACCCAATTTGGTCGACCAACGATGCTAGTCTTGGCAGCTCGTATGGCCTCGTTTAAACTCTGCTACCCAATATTTCACTATTGTAAACGAAGGAGCAGACTCACCCAGAGTAGAATCCAGTTCAGCATTTATATCGGTTGGGCTGAGGCCTTTCAAATAAAAGTATTGTATCACGTAACGATGACCAATTTTCTCCATTTTTACAAATTCACTGAAAACATTCACTATTGATGGTCGCCAACCAAATACTAAACAACGTGACATCTTCAAACATATGTTTTATAGATTGTATACTTTCTAATACAGTGATATTATTCAAACAAGTACCGCCATGTCTTGGTCAGGCCGGGAACTTATGGGACCACTCTCGTACTTGAACTAATGTATGTACTTGTGTCGTTATATTGGCCTTTTCTCTCATGCTTAATTACGTCATACTTGTCTAGTTAATTTATTGTACACTACATGTATTAGAAGTAAAGATTTATTATTATTACTGCTAAGGGTTTTATTGAAACTAAAATCTAAGAAAATGACATCAAAAATTAATAGTTCTAAAAAGATCCGAATATATTCTGGAACATTGCATGCAAATATGAGATCATTTCCTTTGATTTTTTTAAATAACTGTCTTAGAATAAATGCATAACGTTCCCTCATAGTAATAGCATTTCTTTGCTTGAAATAGATGTTTAGCTTCTAAATTCGAAAGACTTAAAAAATCACAGAACTTCATATTTAATAATGTGCTTCATTTGTTTCTTCTAGGTGATTGGCTCCTCATAATAGTTCATATAATAAAGCAGTATAGGGGTAATGTAATGGAAAATGCAGTCGTAAACGATCAAGATGGAATATTAGAATCTCTAAAACTAAAGAACATCATGTATTTTTGGGTGGGATCGATGATCATTAGCTATAGTATTTATTACGGCATCGGAGGATTCTTACACGTAAGTATCTACTATAAGTTGATGCATAAATCCACACAATGAGGAAAAGGAACTTCTTAATTCAGCAAACTGCTGAAGGTCATTTTTTCATAAGTTGAACTAACCAACAGTTAGTTAAGTAAACATAGGCAATGTATAGGGAACACACTTAAAAAATTTTTAATTATTTTACTTCAGTTAAAATATTACAAATGTTCCCTGTAAATTATGAGAATTTTAAAATAAGAAACAAATACTTTAAATTAGATTAAACCATTAAGTAGTTATTTAACAAGCAAGATAATATAGATCCAGGGCAATGATAGTTGGAAAACAGCAAATGAAGAGGAAATAGAAGTAAAACTTTCAATAGAAGATGAAATAAATAAAGGTATTGGTAAATTGAAAAACAATAACGATTTTGATAAAAATGATGTGCAGAAATCTTAAAAAATAATGAAAAGTATAATTATAAGAATATTACAGCAACGTGGAGAATTGGAAAGAAATCAGAACGATGAAGTACATCAGTAACATAACCCATTCACAATTCATTCGTTGAAATTACAGAGATATTTCGATATTAGATGCAGTATACAAAATATTAGAAAGAACAGAAAGTATAACCGATGATGTAAAAGAACACCAAAGATCTTTTTCGAAAAGATGGACAACAGACCGAGTCTCAACATTTAAGCAGTTAATGAATAATAATTTATTGATACACTTGGCGTTTATAGTCTTTAAGTAGGCATATAGCATGATGATGTAAAAAATCTATAAGAGAATGGTAAAACTAAGATTTTCCAATAACTTAATTAAATGGAAAATTTTCAGAACTTCTCTACAGAAAAGGGCTTCATACAACGCGACCCCTTATCGATAATCTTGTATAATTTTATACCGGAAATAATTACAAGAGAGCGGAATATATACAAATAGACACTAAATCAGCATGAACATCAATATATTACCGCCGCAGTTCACGTATTATTGATATCAAGATCGAAATAAGAAATTAGAAAAAATATGGAGAAATACAGAACAATATTCCCTACGTATCATAAAGAAAAAAACTAAATATATGATTCTCAAGAGACAAGGAGATAGAAATCACGAAAAAATATTTTAAGGTCTGGAAGAAAGGCCATATTCTATTGGAATTGCAGATTATTTCAAATATGTAGTCATCACATTGACTGAGAGAACAGGGGAAATAGAGCAACAGCTGGCTTAATGACACACAGTCTGTCTCAGAAAAAACGAAACTTTTTTAAAATAAAAACGAAAGCTTACTATTTCAGTAAAATTCATTTATTTTATTTAAATTTTTCTTTATTCAATTAACATGTCGAATGAATTTTCAAGTTCATCTTTAGAGATGCTCTTCATAATCGCTGCTAACGCCTTTTTAATGGCTTTGATGTCGGCATAATGCTGTTCTTTCATCGGCAAATGTAGTTTGGAGAATAAATAAAAATCACAGGGTGCAAAATCCGGTAAATACGATAAATGATTGATAGTTAAAACACCATTTTAGTTAGAAAATCAGTAATAAGCGTCAAGCGATGAGATGATGCATTATCATGTAACAAACGCCAACTACCAAAAGACGCTTTATAACACCAAGATAATATACAGCATTGACTGTTTGACTAGTTGGTACAAACTCTTTGTACACTATGTTTTTCGAATCATAAAAACAAATTTATGAAGACAAACACTTTGGACTTCTTTTTTCGGTCTTTCTTCGACTGATGCTTCCATTCAGAGCTTTGGTCTCTGGATCATATTGAAAACACCATGTCTCATCGCCAGTTACAATAGAATACCTAAAATTTTCTTCCATTTTTGAGTCTTTAATCAAGTCTATACAATATTGAATTCGGAGCAATTTTTAATTTTTGATAAGCTTCTGTGATACAAACCTTGCACGGATCTTTCTCAGTCTCAAATGCTGCGTCAAAATGTGATGAATTGAATCTTTGGAAATATTTAATTCCATTCCCACGTATTGCAATGAGGATTTCGGCTCATTTCTAATAAATTCACGCACAACTTCGACGTTACTTCCCGTAACTACAGATTTGTTTGCACCAGGATGTTTGTCGTCATGTATGTCCGTACGACCGTCTTTAAATCATTTATACCACTCGTACACACTCGTACGTCATAAACACGTATCACCATTCACTTGTTTTATCAATTTAAGCGTTTCAGTAAACGATTTACCGAGTTTAAAACAGAACTAGATATTTGCTCTTTGATCAAAATTCATTTTTCGAACAATGCCAAATACACACTGTTACTTTACGCACAAGTTCTCTTCTTCTAATGATACAAATATTTTGACATAACATTGGTGAAAGATCTACCATGCCGACGCATGATTTTTTAGTAGATAGCGCCACTGAGAATTACTATTTTAAAAAAGTTCCGTTTTCTCTGCGACCGACTGTGTAGGATTACAGGAGAAATAAAAAAGTAGACTCAGAAACTAGAGACTAGAAACGATGATATTCACTAATTAATTTTCAGTTGTGTTCTAGATAGTACATCCTGTATAAAATAATGGTTCTTTTCTGTTTTAATATGTTGGTCGTTTTGTTCGAATTATAATTTTTACTCTTTTTATTGAGAGTTTCGACCGTTGCGTTAATAAGCCATTTAATTTATATTATTGACGTTCCGGAGAAGCGGTCCCCCTTTTTCAACTTATTTAGTTTCTTCAATCTGCATTAAGTTTACCTGTTCCAGAGCTTTTATGAAGTATTTACATTTGGGAAACATTTTCCGTAGTGACAGATTTACCACGAATATGTAAATAATTAAAGTGCACAAACACCTTTACACATGCGGATTATAAATTATATTTAATTGTCCAAAAACTTTTATCAACTTACGAACCTCAGTATATTTCTATATTATTCTAATACTAGAATAAGAGAGGACATACGTTTTTTGAGACCTTTGAATGATGGGCCTAGATAAAGTAAACTACATCAGTTCTTCTTTAAGCATTTATTTAAATCATTTCTAAAACGTTCAATTGGTCGTATTTCTCACGACTCCTTTATGTACATTTGACTAAGCTTATTTTCTAATATATTTTATGAACCCAAATTCAAAGAAATTAACATTTAATCTTTAAGAAATATTCGAAACACATTTAGAAACACGTACAACAACAAATACAGTTACTACGCAAACAACTATCAGATTAACAGCTTAAAACTCATGAATTATTGTTAGGAATTATTTAGTAAACCCTTTTTCAAAGCCAGCAAGTAATGTATTTTAAACGCGATGGAGATTAGTAATTCTTTATGCCGAAATGTCTGCCAAATTACATGCATTGTCACCTGTTGTAAATTAAAAGTTACAATGTGTTGATCAAATAAATGCATTAGAGCTTGTTAAATGTACTTTAAACTCATTGTACAAGCGATTATAGATTTATTAAAAAATAATGTTGACCTAGAATATTTGTTTGCGATTTTATTTGAAGAAAATCAAGGACATACTATTAAATATACTGATCATTATCGTACATTTCCGTTGGTAGTTTTGGTTTCGATTTTTTTTGTATAAATAAAATTATAAAATTAAAATTAATTAGTTAAAAATGCCACTCTTGTTTTTAGTAATCTGTGTCAAATACTGTAGTTATTATTATGTAATCCCAATTACTGCTATTTCGCGCCAACATTATTGTATATGACATACTATTTAGAATACAACCGACAATTTATCTGAAAAGATTGATGGTACAAGTAAATATGGATATAAATATTAGTTTATTTTTATATGGAGGAACCAAGTGTCCATTCTTGACTTTGGCCGCAAGTGCTTCATAGATCCAATGACTTTAGGCAGGCACTGATCAGTATACCACTTAGCTTTGACTGTCTTTTGTGTGTCCAAAACGACGCGTTCCACAATTCCACTCGATTTGAAAAATATAGCTATCATTTTCTTCTTTACAGATCGCGATTTTCTGACAACTATGGGTGTGTTCTCATCATCAAAGAGCCAAACTTTGTTTTGAGCTTTGGTCGGCACATCGTAATAGTACAGCCAAGTCTCGTCACCTGTCGCGATGTTGTTCACATACCGAGATTGTCCCTTATTAAACTTTTTGAGCATCTTCCGGCACCAAGTCACACGTCGTGTCATCTACTCTTCAGTCAGTCGATGCGGAACCTAGAGAGAACAAAGTTTCTTCACGTGCAAATGATCATGCAGAATCGAACGAATTGCTGGTGCATTTAGGCCTGGAGTACCCTCTATCTGTTAGTAGGTTACTCGCCTGTCCTTGCCAAACATTTTCCTCACAGTAGTAACGTTTTCCTCCGTAACCGACGTTCGTGACCTTCCCGGCCTCTCAGCATCCTCCACAGTTAAATTTCCCCTTTGGAATTCTCTATACCACCTTAATATCGTTGTGCGATGTGGACAAACATCACCTAGTACAAGAATCGTTTCTTCGAAGCACTGGTCTACGTTTAAACCACGCACGAAAGATACATATACTAGTGACGCGGTTCCAGCCCGGAAACCCAGAAGCAGATTGCCCTTATCTCATTTCGTGACCATGATGCCATCGCAAGCACCTTACACTCTTACTCCTAATGAATAACTGAGCCCATCGACATGGAGCAGCGACTACTATGCACGTACGAACATGTCTCTACATGCAGCAATAAGCAGCTTCCTTCATTGTTGCGTCATATTGCAAAACTTTTCTAGTACCCTTTGTATTGTTAAGAGGAACAAAAAAGAAAGTAAATTTCCTTTTTAATTTTATGAAAAACATGATAATCCGTTTCTCGAAAATAGAAAAATTACCTTTTATTAAAATATGTCTATTTACAAGAGCATGGTAATGTAAATGTAATAGAATATTATTATCATTTCAAAACCAAATTTTTTAATATCAGATAAAACAATCATGCTTAATTTAATTCGACTATTAAGTTAGGAAACTTTATTGTTGTGAATTTAACAGTAATTTTAAATATTAGAGTATCGATTGTAATATATCTTACAGACGTTGTTGTCATTTCAGTGGTACTTTTATGTTCGTCAGCGAGATAGAGCGGAAGAATGGAAATGTCAACCGACAAAATTTTTGTCACCAGAATTAGAAAGACACGAAATAATATTTGGGTCATTAACATTATTACTTAACGCTTCGACTACTGCTATGGTAGCTTGTTATATTAGTAACGGTGGTTATAGCACTATTTATTATACCTTGACGGATTATCCCATATGGTGGTTGTTCTTACAAGTTCCCGTCATATTCATCTATCAGGTAAAATTTTAAAAAAAGGCAAAATTCAAATAAAATTGATTAATTAAAAAATTATTTGCAGGATTATGCGACTTACTTACTTCATAGACTCTACCACGTCCCATTTTTGTATAAACATTTTCACAAGATGCATCATAAATATAAACAACCGACGGCGTTTTCCGTAACGGCTATTCATCCAGTGGAAAGTACCCATATTCAACTGACACTAATACTTCCGATATTTTTGATTCCGATACATTGGGGTAAAAAATATTATTTATGAATCTTAAAGCTCTTTGATTTATTTGTTAATTTTCAGCTCCCTTCTACATGGTGGCTCTATATACTTACTACCATGGTATTATTGATCATTCTGGTATTAATTTCAAAGCGTTTTGGTGGCAGCCCTGGCAACCCGATGCCATATTTCATGATAACCATCACCAATATTTCCATGTCAATTTCGCTTTCAACATTTACTTTTGGGATATTGTAAGTAAAATGTAATGCAACTCTTAACGAAAGCACCTGGAAAACTAACGCACAGTGTGCGTTTTGGCTTTCAACGGTACGGATCGTGTGCGGAATTTGTTTCGTACGGTTGTTTTGCCGTAGTTTTCTAGGTGTGATACTGTTTAATTACCTACTGATGATGACAAGTTAGTTGCCGAAATACGTATACAGAATACGAAAACTAATGTGAAAAGGGGTTATATATGAACCTTCAGTGATCAGATGTTGGATCAAATCATCGCAGAAAACGAATAACTCGTGCATGTAGCCTGTGTAAACATACGGAATTTATCAATTTTTGCTCTGATAGAAATTCAAGTTATCGGGACTCTACAAAGATTTCAGAATGAAACACATTAAGTATTAATTTACTTAATAAAAAGAAACCCTATTATGTAATTTGGTACGTAGACTTTCGCGGTCGTGGTCCATGCTATCTGCTTCTGGGTTTCCGGACTGGAACCGCGTCACTTGTATATCTGCCGACGTTTCGTACCCATTTGTATGGGACATCTTCAGTGCTGAACTACTGCACTGAAACTGTTTCAGGGCTGAACTCCTGCACTGAAACTGTTTCAGTGCAGTAGTTCAGCCCTGAAGATGTCCCATACAAATGGGTACAAAACGTCGGCAGATATACAAGTGACGCGGTTCCAGCCCGGAAACCCAGAAGCAGATACCCTATTATGTAGTTTATTTTTGTTTCGAGTACACGAAAGAAGGTATCCTATCTATAACATATGCTAGCAGCTGTATATCTGTATATCTTTTTTATAAATTTTGCAGTTGCATGGCACGTACAGAAGGAAAGACCGCATTTACACTGAAGATATATTTTATGGTGTTGGTAAAGATTTGACAGAAGCTACAATCGATGAACTAAAGGCCGATATAAAGGAGAGGAAATCCGAAAACCCTCTGGCATACAGAAACAACAAATTGGAGTACGACTTGAGCGAGCAGGACCTAAAGAAACAAAATATTGCAGACAAAATTAACAAAAAGAAGAAGAAGAAACACTATTGATATTATTTATTAAACGAATAAAAATACAGAATTCAGTACTTGATTAAAGCTGTGAACAAATTAAAGATGAACATATTTTTGTAAAAGTATTAAAATAAAAAGTGGCCAAAACGTTTTGTGTTTGCTCCTACAAAACTGTTCTAATCGATAGAAATAAAAGTTAAATAAATATTTCACATACTCGTATTTTTGAAGTAACTCCATTGAAACATCTAAAACTTCAAAAGAATAATAAATAGATTTTAAATAGACGTAATTATAGAAAACATATTCGTTTTTAGGTCAAGATAATTAAGTTTTGGGTCAACTTTTTAAACATATGCTCCAAATATTTTCGTATATATTTGTTTTGAATCTATTATTTTACACACTTCTTATACATTCAGAAACAAATATATAATTATTAGACTATGTCTTTAAAGGAAAAAATTATAAATATATACGAGGATAGTTTGACAAGTAGTGAGAATGACACATAGGTGGCGCTCTAATTGGTAAAACAAATGCACTGTAATTTAGGTTGCCTATTTATATGTTTACATTCCGATATTTAAATACATCGGTTGATTAGTTTATTTTTGACAGCTGATTGAAAAAGAAGCAACACGTCGTTTTGTTAAAATGAAAAAAGCAGAGTATCGCGAGGTGATTAAATACTTCGTAATTAAGGGTATGAAAGCTACCGAAATAAAAGATGAGTTACGGGAAACATTATTGTGGTGGATTTATTCTCATCATCCGCCACAATAAGTAGATGGGTCAATGAATTTAAACGTGGTAGAATAAGCTGTGTTGATGAAACGCGCTCTGGAGCACCCAAAATCGTGACTTCTAAGGAAATGATTATAAAAATCCATAATATTATTTCGCAAGATCGACGACTCAAAGTGAGAGAGATAGCAGACATGGTAAACATTTCAACAAAACGCGTACACCACATTTTAACGAAAGAATTGGGCCTTTCCAAGCTTTCGGCAAGATGGGTGCCGCGATTGCTTACGACTGATCAAAAGTTCACTCGTTTGCGCATTTCCAATGAGTGTTTGGACCTTTATAAGCGGAATCCGGTTGATTTTTGTATGCGATTTGTTACTTGCGATGAAACTTGAATACACTACAGTACACCCGAAACTAAACAACAGTCGAAACAACGGTTAGAACGTGGTTCTGCACCTCCAAAGAAAGCGAAAACCACTTTATCGGCAAACAAGGTGATGCATCAATTTTTTGAGATTCAAAGGACATTTTGCTCATAAATTACCTTCAGAAAGGTGCCACAATAAACGGACAATAGTATGCAGAACTTCTACAAAAATTAAATGTTGAGATTCGTGCTAAACAGCCAGGAATGGCAAAGAAAAAGATTCTGTTTCACCAAGACAACGCTCCCTCGCATACCAGCACAGTTGCGATGTCCAAAATCCACGAGTTGCATTTCCAATTAGTACCGCATGTGCCTTATTCGCCGGATCTAGCCTTTTCCGACTTCCACCTTTTTCCAAAATTGAAAACGGCACTAGGCGGAAAGAAATTTTAAATTTAAGAGTGAATTAAATTGAATTGAAAATGTAAACAAATAAATTATTTACTAAATAGTTTTTCTTCCGGAATATGATAATTCATTTTTAAAATAAAAAGGAACACTCTTATCTTGATATACAATTGCCGACGATTGATATCACCTATTCTAAACGACTACCCTTTAAAAGCTGATCGAACCGAGAAACAAACGATACTAATTGCGCAGACGCCAACTATCAATTTCTCGGGTAGATCATGAAATTGACACAACTTTTAGTATGTTAGAAAGAGGACTTATTTTCCGATATATTGTGGATATATCTAATGTTTAGACAAAGATTTAGCATGGAGCACAATCGACCAGACAACCAGTATGTATATATTGTATTCTATTGTCCTCAGCTTACAACAGTGTCATAGATCCATATTACTTTTCGATAGGTATATATATATAAAAGAAGGGTTCCAAATTAGTACCTTGAGGAACACCTGAGGTAGGAAAAAATAATTAAAACAATCACCCACGCAATGTTTTCTCTTTGGTAAATAAAAAGAAACGAATTATGTGTCAGAGTAAGCCTTATAACGTACAATTTATTGAGTAACACATGATCAAAAGTCTAGAGTGAATTGATGTGCGGTACATAACGACCATTTGTATGGCAATTGCGTAAATATTAAATGAAAAAAGAACTAGCTAGTATTATTTTAGATTACGATAACTACTATGGTAAAGACTGGAGCAGCTAGTTGACGTAATTTTTGATCAAACGATGAACGAGAGTCAGTCTTACACATTTCGAACAATCCAACAGTTTTTCAGCAATGTGAAAATATTGAAGGTTTTAACAAAATATTAAAAAAAAATTATATGGGTTTGGCAAAGATCTAGTCACAATCTGTAACCAAAATTAAGTAGTGAGTTATTATTGAAATTATTTACATCACTTGAAAAATTAATGTAATTCGAGGATTATGGTGTTCGCTACTGTCTGGCTTGAGGACTCTTCCTTACTAAACGCAAATCTTTTACTAATTTATCTAGTAAATATGTGCCACAAATGAAACAAATGTTAGAAAAAGAATTCGGCAGGGAAAATAGTTACATTATAGATAGAATTGATAAACCTGCAAATGTACAAAACTGGAACATAAGTGTCTCAAAATTGGAGTTCCTGAAGAATTAACTGAAAAAATTTATGGCTCAGAGCGCCAGCCTAAAGCTATTAGTATTGTGAAAATATAGATTTTTTCGAGGACAACAAAACAGAAAATCTTCCAGAAACACTCAAGATCTTGTCGAAACGTCGAGAGGACGGTTCTTCTTAGGATATAACTCACACGCGGCTTAGAACCCGAGAAAATACATCACATGTATATATATTATACAAATGTGTGTGTGCGTGTATGTATAAGCATACACTTATATTCGATTTTATTTTACTTGTCAATTTCAAATGTTTTGTACAACTCGTTACATTCTATAATTTTTTGAATAATAAATAAATTTGAATCTTATCTCACTCTCAAGAAAACGGTATGAAGTGAATATGTTGATTCGTATTTTTGCACAAAACGTTCAATTGTTCTTCGACTTGGACAAATAACAGCCGAACATTGAAGTTAATGGACGTAAGTAAAGGAGCCTCGACTGAATGTAGATTTTGATAAATCATCTGAATAATTTGAAACGTTCTTGAAGCGAGAATCGTTATATGATGAAACGGTAGGCTCAATAAAACGAACTTAATGTTACTACGACCTGGAAGAAATCTCAATTTGCAAATAAATGCGTCATGCCTAATGGAACGCACTTTATTTTTAAGCAAAATTGGGATGAATACCTTTTTTGCATAGAAAAGCAAAAGATCAAAATTGTCTAATATTATTAATTACAGAATTTTAGACAAGAACAAGTCATTTCGCTGTATCTCACCTAATTTCTTTTTATTGTTCGCGTATTTAAGTGCTTGGCACATCCCATTTTATATCTCGAAGGAAATTTATGATTGTTTTCATATCATGTGCGCGACCATGTAAAACATACAGGATATTTAATCTAACCCTACCCTTTACAGATACACACGTCTTGCGAAATTGTTTGTTTTTATTAACATTATCATAGCACATTTAATTTTGTTCTAAACTACGTTTCAATAAATTGGCAATTAACAACTACGCCACAGAAATCGGAAGAAAAGCAACACAACACATTCTTATCATTTCGATTAGGGCGTTATTTACCGCGAAAAGCTATTTTTACAGAAACACATACAAGGTTCTTACTAAACGTCGTAGTTTTGAGAACAAATAAAAACACAAATTTGGCTTCATAAAGCGTCAGTATTCGAATAGTCTTTGTTTTCGATACAGAGATTTAATACTTGCAAGACCGCGAGAGCGCAATACATTTTAGGTCGTTGTATTATCGAGAATAATCTCTTTAACCCAATTATGCACTAGACTTCATATTTCGAGACATAATTTGCATATTTCTGAATGCGAGTGATCTATTTTCGACAAGAAATATATTCGGGAACATTTTTACCCTAAGACGACCAAACAAATCTCTTTGTGCATAAACGAAAACATTTATAATTGTTACACCTACGACGGCTACGTATTACCACCAATGATCAGAGTTTTCGTCCAAGCAGCGAACGGATCAAGCTGCAAATAGCCATCAAACTGTTCCTAGCCGTTGTGTTCGTTATTAAAGTGCCAGAGAACCAGACGTTGATCCCAGATAGCGCTGTTTTAACTTTTCTGTGTGTGTATGTGTGAGTGCGCCGTTTTAAAACGGACAAACGGACAACATGAGTTTCGTCAAGAGTCTCTTCGGTAAAATGAGCGGTGGTGAGAGCAAAGAGGAGGATCTGGACGATGACGAAGACGATATCAGCGAAGAAACGTCAACGGGATCCTCGGACACGGGTTTTTTCGCGTCGAGTGGTGAGATACACCCCTCTTCGCAAGTTCTGGACGCTGACTGTTCGACAATTTCAAATTTCTTCGGCTATTGGTGAGTTCAAATTCTAATTTTTCGATTTACGTATTTAAATCTAATTTTGAATAGACGGAGGTGTTTTAAACGTATTTTATGACAATATTATTAATGTAGATTGATGCGACTTGTTAAACATATCTACAGAAACATTTATCTATTAAATTTTTTGATAAGTTTTAGGAATTAAGAATAGAATTACAATAATTATTTTTTTTAATATTATCACCTTCATATACATGAGAAACTAAATACGGTCAATTTTCTTTATTAAAAATAATATAAAATAATCTCCTAGTGATCTACTGTTTGTCAAATAATCATGATAATATTACTTTCTTCTTAAGAAAAAATATTTTCCGATGTTTACACATAGTTCGTATTTTCATCGAATATTCTACACATTTATGTCATAAATTCACTTAAATTTGAAAAACATTCATCTTACTTTGCTCACATTTACTTTTTATTATTGCAGTTAATGTCAGATACATTTATTTTCGTCTTCAAGTGGTCCTGTGACTTTTTTATTCGTGACGTACAAGCACATTGCCATAAAACTAAAGGCCGCGTTTTGGTGACATAATAATTATTTGCAATGAATTGACTTGGCATCTATACATACGATAATGAAAGCTAAATATTTCGATAAGTAGATTAACAATATCTATACAATTAATAATATTATAGTTTCTATTGTTAAAATACTTTGTAAAGGTAGAATTTTAGAAATGATTAGATTTAATAGTTCAATTATTAGTGACTTTTCTAATTAATTAATTTCGCCGAGTTTCAAATATTTAAAAAAGGCTTTTGAGAAACGCGGTTTTGAAGTTGCGTTCCTACACAGAAACGCTCTAAAATCTGTTCTAGGAAACACGAAAGATAATATCGAGTTCAATCAGAAATCTGGGATATATGAAATAAATTGTCAGGATTGTGATAAAAAGTACATCGGTCAAACTAAACGCTCAATAGGACCCCGGTATAAAGAAAATATCTCGCACATTAAATTTAATCTTCCAGAGAAATCCAGTTTAGTGAAACGTGTGTTAGAAAATAATTAGTGAAACAACGGATTGCCCGCATTTGAATATTAAGCCTCTCTAGCAAGGCATCGCATTTTATTTGCCATTCTATACCGATTTACAAGCTTAATGACAATGACAGTTGTAAAATATACTTGAATATTTTTAAATCTCGACGTTCTCGTAATTTGAATCTCTTCTTGGAGATTTTAATCTGTTTTATTTATTCTTTCTTGTTTTACATTCAAAATATGTACTCTCGCTTTTGTGGTGATAACAAGTCGAAAAAACTTAAGACTAAATTAGGTATTCAATGACAAAAAACACACTATTTCGATTGACTGCTCCTGAGGTTACAAATTTTTCTTAAAGTCTGTTATCTGTTCTCATTGGATTATTTGTTGTTTGTTCTTACTAGTTGATTATGCACATTTTTGTTTTCTGAACTTTCCCAAATTTTTGCTCTTTCAAGTGCAAAATGCCATTCTACTATGTAACAGTTTTAGATATCTTCATTAGATAATATATAGATTTTTTGCTAGATGATCATGTGTGCTGTTCATGGAATGGAAACTACTTTGTAAATCTAAGTGTTTTTTCTATTACTTTCCTCAATCTCCTTTCCAGTATCCTTTCGTATAATATTAGGATCGTTGTTAATATAGTTATTACTCTGTAATACCTACAGTGACAAGCATCATTTTTTTTACATACTGGTAATATTATGCCAACTTTCCACTCGTTTGTTATTTATTATGTTTCCAGCATTCATTTATTAATTTATATAATTCGCCTATACCAGTTCTTCGTGTCATCATCTTTTACTCTCACGACTTCTTCTACTTCAATTATACTTTCCATATTCTTTCTTTCGTTTTATTACCTGATTTTAGGAAATCTTCAAAATAATGTTTCCAAATGTAAAAAATTTCATCCTGTGTTAATATTTCGTTTTTGCCTTAATCTTTTCATCACCCTGTACAACATTTTTTGTTTGTTTTCTTAACTTTTTGTTTCTAATAGCGTTCCAACTTATTCCCATGATTTCGTTTTGGCTTGCTGAATCTTTTCTTTTGCCTCTTTTCTTTGTTTTTTACATGCTTCATACTTATAGATTTTATTTGACAAATAAGTTTTTTATTCTTTTCAACATTTAAACTACAATCATATTAAGACGCTTTCTATTTTTACTTAAAAATTTTTATTTAAAAATGAAATAACCTGCCTAATGCACAAAGATTGGAGAAAATGTTTTGAAAATTGGTATTTCCGAATACAAAAATGCATTTCAACAGCCAATGCATTGAATACTTAAAAAAGTATGCACAATGTGTTTTTGTCAAAAAATTCTTTATTACTTTGCCAGGCACGAGTTCCATCCCAGACAAATACTTTTTGGACATTTCCAAAAATACCATTATAGAGTTCATAAATTTAATATTAATTTACTATAACATAATGGCAAAATCGAATCAAATTTTACGTCTTTAGTCTACATACTTTATTTTGGTTCGTCATGTTTCTTCATATCTTGTGAGAAGATTATTTTGATTGCTAATGCTAGACGATACTACAGAGAATGTAATCACTATTCTTTAACAAACCTCCGAGTTGGCAATAGTGTACAGCCTCTCCGGGAAGGCTGGTTAGGTACGAGGGAGCGTTTTTATATTCGCGGAATGGGGGACAAGGGGTGGAAATAAAAAAACCAAATTATTTTTCTTTTTCAATATATTCACCAGCAAGACGGATACATTTTTCACATCTTTCAATTAATTTATTTATACCCTCATATAAAAATGATTTCTCTTTATCTGCAAAATACGCCGAAACTGCCTCCTTGACTTCATCATCGGCAGTAAATTTTTTACCCCGCAGCTCTTTTTCATTTTCGGAAACAGGTAATAATCACTCGAGGCCAGGTCTGGGCTATAGGGTGGGTGATTTACAATTTCGAAGCCCACCTTATGCAGGGCAGCTAACGCAACGCGGCTCTTGTGGACGGGCGCGTTGTCGTGCAAAAGCAGAACACCTTTTGTCAATTTTCCCCGTCTTTTCTCTTTAATGGCTTCTTTTAGTCGCTCTAATATTGAAGCATAATATTCTCCGGTTATACAAACACCTTTATCTTTATAATCAATCAACAATATTCCTTCCGAGCCCCAAAATACCGTTGCCATGAGTTTCCCAGCTGATTGTGACACTTTAAATTTCTTGGGAGGTGCTGTGCCCTTTTTATGCCACTGCATGGAGTCTTGTTTGGACTCAGGTTCATAATGATGAACCCAAGTTTCGTCTCCAGTAACAATTCCACTCAATACACCATCCTTGTCTTCATTACAGAGGTCCAAAAATGCACGCGAACACTCTACGCGCTGTTGTTTTTGCGGCGGCGTGAGCATTCTCGGCACCCATCTTGCGCTGACCTTAGACATGCCGAGATGATCGTGTAGGATTTTAAAAATTGTTGTATCGGATACTCAAACCATTTCTGCGAGTTGTTTCTTATTTATTCGAGCATCTTCGAGTACAATTTGTTCAACTTTTTGGATAAGTGCTGGCGTGGTCACCTCAATGCTCCTGCCCGGCCACGGGTCGTCTTCAAGGGATTCCCTTCCTTGTTTAAATAAACTATGCCACTTGTACACCATGGTTTTTCCTGGAGAAGAGTCGCCGTAGACCAATGACATATCATTCATTATGGTCGCGACTAATTTTTCTTGCCTGGTAAGGAACTTTATAACGGCACGATATTCGATTTTTTCCATATTTTACTTTTCACTCCTGATTATGTTACTTGGTTGACGATAGCTCAAAGACTAACTGTCTAATAACAATGAAACTTCGTATTTATACTAATCATGAGTCACTGCACAGGCCACGCCCCCAATGCGCCTACTCACCCCTCTACAACCCGCTCATTCCGCGAATATAAAAACGCTCCCTCGTACGATTACTAATGAAATAAATGATGTATATAATTTTAACATAGGAAAACGATTTAGAAATTTATTGCAGTTGCAGTTAACAACAGCAATCATCAAACTCTTTTTTTCTCCTCTACAATAGTTTGATTTGAGATATGCATTTCTTAGTAATTGTATAGAAACACGGCCCATTCTTCATTATTATTCACCAGGTTTCTAGCCTCTGTATTGGTATTCATCTGTTCTTTAATCTTTAATTCTGACACACGTTTATATTATTCTTTACTTTTTGCAAGTCCAACACTAATTGTAGCTTTTTTATGAAGAAAATGAATTATATTTTTATTATCTGATTATTGATTCCTAATTATCAATTCTGTATTTTCTTGTTAATATTTTAAATCGCCTTCTCTTTCCAATTACTCTTGCTCTGTGTATCGATTTATGATTTTTTGTTAATTTGGGGAATTGTCATTAATTATATAATAATATAATAATATAATATAATTGTATAATAAAATAATATAATTGTGCTTCATCTATTTATATTGATTGCTCTCGCATGCTACAGTCCTTAATTATGATGCGTAAGTATTGGAGTTCGTTTGCCGTTCTTACTTACATTTTCTTTATTTATCAATATTCCATATTATTTATTTATTTTTTTTAATTTTTGTCTTTTAGATAGGACGGAGAATATCTTATTCACGGTTTAGATAATAATACCTTGCTTGAGAGACACGGTTTTCAAGCATTATCTTTGCGACGTGACATTTCGAATGCCAGATTCACTTTTAATTTAATAAATAATACTATTGACTCTCCATCATTATTGTCTCAAATTTACTTTCTTGTACCCTCCTGCGGGACCAGATCTGGGGATATACTTCGCGTCCCAAGAGGTAGAACCAACATTATGGTCAAGAGCCCGCTGTACCATATGGCGAAAAAATTTAACTAGCATTTTAGTGATATTTATTTTTGTATATTATAGTATTAGGTGCAATAGTTATAGTTACTTTTAATTAATTTCACATTGAGAATTATTTTCTGTTTTATCGTATATTATATTCATCTATTCACTTTGAACGCTTTGTCCTGTTAGTGGATGTAGTCTGTTGGATAATAAAGGTTATTATTATTATTAAAATATTTAATTCTAATATTTTATTCCAAATTTGTAGTACATAAGTTTTTTATACCAAATTTCCTTGATGCATTATAATTATTTAAATTATTTTATTTTTATAATGACAAGTCAATGTTAATATACATCAATATTATTTATTTCTTTATTTGAAACAGTCCTTAACTTCCTCTACACGTAACGTACATATGGCTATAAAACTAAAGGCCACATTTTAGTGACATAATGAACTTTCGATCTGGCATTCAGACAAACATTAAGTAAGCCAAAAAGCCATCAATACAATATATATGCATTACCAATTAATACTAATACAATAAATATGTATTGTTTTCTCTTTCATAAATTTTACACATGCCTGTAATGATTATTACACATTGCAATAATAAACATTTCAATACATCTTATTAAATTTATTTAATGCATTAATAATGATATATTAACATTTATAGTACTGTAATTAATAATTTAATGTCACAAAATATCTATTAAAAGTATAATTAGTAAATAACATTTAAGAATCCAGTTATAATAGTTTCTATGTAGTTATATTATTACTTGTTATCTACCTAGTCATAAATACTGGTACACTGATACACAACTGAACGCACTCATTACGAATGCAACACTGGGCGCATACATTTCGTATTGATTGCGATTTGACAGTTGATATTTATGCTTCGTTGTAACGTAAAAAGTTTTGGACATTAATTGTTTAGAATCATGTAATGGGGCGACATCGAAAATTGTTGTAGTTGGCCTACTAAAATGAACATGGAAAAAGGCGATATCTTTAGGACCGCTTGGAATCACTCCCAATTTTGTGTATCGTGCTGTAAAGTTGTTTGAGGATACTGGTGGAGTACGAGACCGTCAAAGATCCGGCAGTCCGTGCACTGTGAGAACTCTAAAAGCGATCAAAGCTGTGAAGAAACGAATCGACCGAAAACCACTGCGAAAACAGAAAATCTTGTCGCGGGAAATGCAAATTTCGCAAAAATCCATGTCCCACATTATCAAAGAAGATATGGGACTCAGCGCGTACAAGCGATACACTGGACACCTGCTCACGACCGCATTGAAGAAAAAACGCAAGCAAAAATCGAAAGCGTTACTCAGCCGGTACACGAAGAACGCTCACAGATAAATTCTGTTTACTGACGAGAAAATTTTCACCGTAGAAGAATCGTTCAATAAACAGAACGATCGTGTGTATGCTCGGTCATCCAGAGAAGCATCCCAACTCAGGGTTCAAAGAGGCCACCATCCCGCGTCTGTAATGGTATGGTGGAGAGAGAGCTACGGTGGCGTTACCAAGCTCCATTTTTGCGAGAAAGGAGTAAAAACATCGGCCAAAGTATAACAATCGATTGTTTTGGAACCCATTGTGAAGCCTCTCAAACAATCAATATTCATCAATAAGCCATAGACTTTCCAGCAACACTCACAAAGCAAAAACGACTCAACCGTGGCTCAAAAATAACGTTCCGGACATCATATCAACGGACGATTGGCCAGCTGGTAGTCCAGACCTCAACCCGTTGGATCACAAGTTGTGATCCGTATTAGGGGGCATGGCTTGCTCTACTCGACACCCAAATATTGAGTCGTTGATGCGAACCCTTGTCCGTGCAGTGGACAATTTCACCATGCATGAAGTGCGTCTCGCGATCGATGAGTGACCACATCGTCTCAAGTTGTGCTGGAAGGCAAATGGAAGTCATTTCGAATAAGTTCTAAGATTTGTAGCCATTGAATAACCCAATAAAAACAAAAAAATTTTTAAAAATATTAATTCGTTTTCATTTGGCATCGATTTTTCTGTGTACCAGTATTTATGACTTGACTAGGTAGTTTAAAATATAGGACTGTTTTTCCAGAATTGAGTTCAATATTCTATTTATTAATCTATATGACAGATACATAATCTATTTAAGGCTATTTGTTATAGATACTTAGAAAGCATCAGAATTATTGTAAATTTAATAATAAGTATTAAAAATTGTTGAACTTTAATCTTGTATGACAACCAGCTTATAATATTTAATACATTATACATTATACATATCAATTTGCCAGAGAATAAATATAAATATATCAAATGTAATGATAAAAGATCGCAGTTAATCAATAACAGAACGTACATATATTAATAACGGTGAAACCACACCTTTTAATTTTATATGATATGATATAACCTTAAAAATCAATACATTATTGAACGATACCCAATTCCTGGAAAATCAAGAAAGAGAACCATACCTAGTTATTCAGAAAGAGATCCTGATGAACCACATTTCCTGAACAAATATCTCTATTTTGAAGTTCGAAGAATGCCATTGCTAAGACATTAAATTAACATCCATTTTCAAAAAGGTATATGCTATAAAAATCGTATGATATTACAATTGAAGAAACATTTATTATATTATATTAAAAGAAAAGCCTATTTTACAGTACTAATTATCGTTAAGGATATTATTTTTGACAAATAAAGTGATAATTTATTAGTAACACGTCTATATATTGTTGAAACCACCAGAGTTGGCCGGTGCATCAATAACCCTGCAAAATGCAAACATATACTAGCATACATCGGTAGTCACATGTATTGAAGAAAGGGCGCAATCTTTTTCTAATAGAGTTACGCACTATGTCTTGTCAAGAAATCGCGAAAAAATAAAAACAGACGTACGCAGAGCATGTGTATTATGCACATACGTATGTGTCACGTACGAGGGAGCGTTTTTATATTCGCGGAATGGGGGACAAGGGGTGGAAATAAAAAAACCAAATTATTTTTCTTTTTCAATATATTCACCTGCAAGACGGATACATTTTTCACATCTTTCAATTAATTTATTTATACCCTCATAAAAAAATGATTTCTCTTTATCTGCAAAATACGCCGAAACTGCCTCCTTGACTTCATCATCGGCAGTAAATTTTTTACCCCGCAGCTCTTTTTTCATTTTCGGAAACAGGTAATAATCACTCGGGGCTAGGTCTGGGCTGTAGGGTGGGTGATTCACAATTTCGAAGCCCACCTTATGCAGGGCAGCTAACGCAACGCGGCTCTTGTGGACGGGCGCGTCGTCGTGCAAAAGCAGAACACCTTTTGTCAATTTTCCCAGTCTTTTCTCTTTAATGGCTTCTTTTAGTCGCTCTAATATTGAAGCGTAATATTCTCCGGTTATAGAAACACCTTTATCTCTATAATCAATCAACAATATTCCTTCCGAGTCCCAAAATACCGTTGCCATGAGTTTCCCAGCTGATTGTGACACTTTAAATTTCTTGGGAGGTGCTGTGCCCTTTTTATGTCACTGCATGGAGTCTTGTTTGGACTCAGGTTCATAATGATGAACCCAAGTTTCGTCTCCAGTGACAATTCCACTCACTACACCATCCTTGTCTTCATTACAGAGGTCCAAAAATGCACGCGAACACTCTACGCGCTGTTGTTTTTGCGGCGGCGTGAGCATTCTCGGCACCCATCTTGTGCTGACCTTAGACATGCCGAGATGATCGTGTAGGATTTTAAAAATTGTTGTATCGGATACTCCAACCATTTCTGCGAGTTGTTTCTTCTTTAGTCGAGCATCTTCGAGTACAACTTTTTGGATAAGTGCTGGCGTCTATAATCAATGCTCCTGCCCGGCCTCGGGTCGTCTTCAAGGGATTCCCTTCCTTGTTTAAATAAACTATGCCACTTGTACACCATGGTTTTTCCTGGACAAGAGTCGCCGTAAACCAATGACATCTCATTCATTATGGTCGCGACTGATTTTCCTTGCCTGGTAAGGAACTTTATAACGGCACGATATTCGATTTTTTCCATATTTCACTTTTCACTCCTGATTATGTTACTTGGTTGATGATAGCTCAAAGACTAACTGTCTAATAACAATGAAACTTCGTATTTATGCTAATAATGAGTCGCTGCACAGGCCACGCCCCCAATGCGCCTACTCACCCCTCTACAACCCGCTCATTCCGCGAATATAAAAACGCTCCCTCGTATAATACAGATAAAATAGTGTTTTGACTTTTGACTTATGAAATTTGTCTTATATTGTCTGATATTGTTATATTCCTTGTATTTTCCTGCTGTTATTTGTTATTACTCTAACAGCTAATTTATCATATTTATTTCATGATCCTTGTAAGTTTACACTTAAATAACCTACGTAGACAGCTTTTACATTTGTTATTAACAAATTTAGAGGTTAGGTATATAGTACATTAACGCATCTGGCAGCAATATAAATATAGTATTTAATTTCACATCCTCACTTTCTGTCGACATTTGATTTCATACGACAGTGATCACGTGATTGGAAAACATTCCTTATTTTGCCTATATATAATATAATATATTCCATGTTAACGAGGTGAATAAATTAATAATACTTCATTCAGATTATATAACGTATATTGCAATTTCGTATAGAAATAATTTATGTAACCGATTTATAATAAATTAATAATAAGCTTTATTAGATTAAAAATTCGTTTCCTACAATTGTTATTAAAATTGTTTACCATATTAAGTTCTTAAGCATTTCATAGATTGCAAATTATGTATAATTCTGTTTGTATTCAAATTAATTAAGTATTTAGTTCGGTATTGTCTCAAGTTCTCTCAAGTAAGTATTCATTTTATTTATTATTATTCTTCGTATTCAATTTTAATAGTGATATCTGAAATTTCATTTTCTTTCGCCTGAGAGATCATGTTAGTTAATTCATGACATATATAAGTTTTCCAATGATAAATAAAATTCCAAGAAACAAAGATATTTTGAAACTGTTTTCTTTATTGAATTTATCCATTTATTATACTTTACTACCGAGTAAAACAATACATACATCAAATTCACTTTGAATACTGATGGACGGCAAACTGCACTAGTCTCTCAGCTAATCCTTTAGTTTCTCTTTTCTCCACACCAGCATGAATAATACTAATTCTATAGGATACTGATTTCAAATTGATACGAAAGTACGTGCTAGATAAGAATTATCAAGTTAAGTACGACAGTGGTACCATAAGTACCCGGCCTGACCTAGAGATGGCGGTAGTTGTTTGAAAAAATATCACTGTATTAGAAAGTACATAATCTATAAAGCATATGTTTCAAGTTTGAAGACGCCACGTTGTTTAGTATTTGTTTGGCAGCCATCAACAGTGAACGTTTTCAGTGAATTTGTAAAAATGGAGAAAATTTGTCATCGTTACGTGATACAATACTTTTATTTGAAAGGCCTCAGCCCAACCGATATAAAAACTGAAGTGGATTTTACTCTGGGTGACTCAGCTCCTTCGTTTACAACAGTGAAATATTGCGTAGCAGAGTTTAAACGAAGCCGTACGAGCTGCCAAGACGAGTGGTCGACTAAATGAGGTGAAGACTCCAAAAATGGTGAAAAAAATCCAAAAATCGGTACTGGACGATCGTCGACTGAAAGTGCGCAAGCTAGCAGACATAGTAGGCATTTCAAAAAGTGCGGTACATCGCATATTATATGAAAGTTTGCACATAGAAAGCTGTGTGCAAGATGCGTGCCGCGTTTGCTCACACTTGAGCAAAAACTGTGTCGTGAAGATGTTTCAATTGAGTGTTCAGCGAAGTTTCATAGTAACAAAGCAGAATTTTTGCGCCGTTTCATAACCATGGATGAAACACGGATGCATCACTTTACACCTGAGACAAAAGAACAATCAAAACAATGTGCTCACAAGGAAGAACCGGTTTCAAAGAAGGCGAAACCGTTTCATCTGCAGGCAAGGTCATGGCATCGGTTTTTTGAGATGTGAATGGAATAATTTTCATTGATTATCTTGAAAAAGAAAAAACTATCAACGACGAGTATTATGCGAACGTATTGCAACGTTTGAGCGAAGAAATCAAGCAAAAACGGCCACATTTGGTTAAGAAGACAGTGTTGTTTCATCAAGACAATGCACCAGCTCACAAATCCGCTATTTCAATGGCCAAAATTAATGAATTAAAGTTTGAAATGGCTCAGTGGTTAAAGATTTTCCAACAATGAAAAGTGATGTCGGCAGTTAATGGCTATTTTGAGGAGGAAGACAATTCTTATTATAAAAAGCGTATCGAACTTATTGAACATCGCTGGGAAAAATTTACAGAGCTGAAAGATTATGTTGAAAAATAAATATATTTCTTTCCAAAATGTTTGTGTTTTCTTTGTTAGGTCGGTTATTTTTGGGACTACACTCGTAATATTCTTAAACATCGGTTTTGTACATGCTTTAGGTAACCAGTTAACCATCAATATTTACATCAACGGGAATGAAATTTTTGTCAACAAATTAAATAACTGTAATTTGTTGTAGTTAGATTCATGTCCGTATTTAAGGTTTTGAAAACGTTCGGGATTAATTTCGAATTATTTTTAGCTCCATGAATCACTTGCATATTTAAACACGTCGTATAACCTAGGTAATATTGAAAAGAATCCGCTTTTCTTTGATAAAAATTCATTAAATTATGCAATTACCTCTTATATTATTTGAAATATCTTATTTAGTGCTATCGAAGATAGTCGATCCTAGAAAACTAAGTATAATAAACAAATGAACGTTATTTGTCCCACCAGACACACGGCAAGATTCGAAAAATATTGTATTATTAGTAAAACCGGTCATGAAATTCTATAATATCCGCGACGTCCCCAGATCTTCTATTTGTTCTAAAACACAAATATAGAAATTTCCGTATTTTATATCAACACGATTAATTTGTATATTTAAACTGCTTCAGATTTCGTGTGGATAAATGAGTCGATGATTCTCCAGAGAGAATCTTCCTCATCTATCCAGTGGCGGTCTGCCGTTGACCTGTTCTCGAAATAGTCGAAGTCTATCTGTCTTGTTGGTCACAAGGAGAAACGGGCCGAGCTATTTATTCTCCTTTTGATGTTTAAAGAAATAAAACGAGCGAAATACGTACCCGCTGCAAGAATAACGAACTAACAACGTGAGCATTAGATATTTGCTCTCAGGAGCAGAGGTGTATTGAGGATGGATTAAGGAAGGGCTAATCGAAATATTTTAAAAATGCAATCTACCACAGTATTCAATTTATTTACTGAGAAATAGGAAGCAAGTTTCAATTAATTGCGTAAATGTGAGACACAATATTGCAACATGAATTGTACAGCAAGCACTTGCACTCAAACATCGACTCAGAAAGTATACTTGAAAGTAATGATTATAAGCTACAGAGTGGGACAGGATAATACACACGAACAAATTACAAATAAAAGAGAAGACATTGCGCTTGCAGACAAAAAACAAAAGAACAAGAAAACTTATATACATAATAAACATTACAATATGAACTACCACATAAAAAAACCATAAAGTACTTACTTGCTCTGAAATCTCTGATATATTAAGTGTTATTTAGTAGAAGGAAAGCAAGCATTCGGTTCTTGCTTATTTTATGCAAACAAAAAGTCATTAAGTTGTAGCTTTATTTATTGAAGAAATGTTATCGTCAAAAGTAAAACTAAAATCGTATTTTAAAGATAACTAAAGGTCTTTTTTGCTAAACTTTTAAGAAAATATCTCAGTCTGCTATTAATTTTTATTTTAATATTTCTTGTTTGTTGAAAATTTCAAATTCATTTAAATAGACATCGTATCTTTCGTAATTTCTTGAGTCTCAATAGACATATTGAGTCACTGCCAACTTTCTACTATTACGACAGTATAATAAAACATCAAAACGTATTATCTATTTGTTTTTTTCAAGCCTGGGTAGATCTTGGTTGGTTCTTCTGCGTTTTTCCAGTTAGTTCTATGTTGAAATCGTTCCACCTAATGTCGTATACTCATGATTTTCAAATCCTTCAATATACAATCATACCTACAAAATTGTCCTATACCGCTTAATAACTTTACTCACTACAAATCTGCAATATATATCTAGATTATAGTTGGCTAATTATTCAGCTATTATCTGGATTTTACTAGCTCAAAACATAATCATTCTTCTTACCTTTCTTATTATTAATTTTCTTGATTCAAGAACTTGAACTAATGTATTTTTATGTAAGGACATACCTGACTTCATATTTATTGCTTCATTCAAAGACTCTTTCGTTCTACTTCACTAATTCTAAACACCTCTTCTCTTTCACGGTTGACTAGAGGATCTCCAGCATGGTTCCGCAGGTTCCTAAAGTTTGTCTACTTAGGTTTGAGACAGATAAAGAAACTCGAGCAAAAGAAAGGTGATTTAAATAAGATACATCATATTTTGAGTTTTATTTTGCATTTACACAACCTGTCAAAACCTATAATTACTGCATTGGTCTGGATCGCCAAACGAATATACACCCTACAGGTCTCTGTCATATAAACATATAGCATTTAGCAAATTCTTCAACGATTATCTGTATGTTACCATTTTGAAGCGTTTTCATTATTTTGGTCAACGGCATTTACACGTCCTTTTTTGCTATTTAAGTCGTTGAACCAGAATTGAAATCCAAAAACGAAGGCTATGAGATTCAAACAGAATAAAGCATATTTTGCGTTTTATACTCCATTTAAATAACACATCAAGTCCTGTGATCCTACTGGAAATATTAAACCTTCATAGAAATTCTCTATTTAAATTACTAAAAGTAAAATTGTTAAGACTGTTATTCTTTAATTAATCAACATTTAAAATTGAAACAAAAAAAAACAACAAAACAAATAAGATATTAACAAATGTCAAAGCTCAATGACAAACTAATGTTTTGATATTATAATCCAATACTCATTAAACGACGGATATCTAGACATAAAATCAGAAAACGTCCGCCAAATGTACTTATACTATTTTGGCAGAAAGTAAATTTAGCCTATCGGCATGTTTTTCTTTTCTCTAAACCTATTAATCTTGTCGAATAAAGTTTCTTTTTTCGACGAACCTAGACAAAAGCACGTTTTGTTGGAACAACAGTAAATGTTTCTATTGGAACGTTATAAATTACGGATTTAAGTTATAATCGTGTCCAACATTGCAGACATTCGCCGTGATTTATAAGAGTTTTATTTCAATATCATCAATGCCAGGCTAATAATAAAATGGATTTGAAAATGTAAGATAGTTTTTATAAAATCGAATACAATTTTTTTTGTACGTAAAATAAAGTAATATATGTATTCACAGATAATAATAAGAATAATAACGATAAAAAAAATTTAAAAACCACAAATCGATTACATGTTTACCTGACCATATAAAATAGTAACTGCTATTATAACACAAAAGATAGATAAGCACGTAACACAAAATGCATTATTAATAACAGAGGTACAAAAAGATGTCGAAAACAGTCAAGGGTGGAAAGGATGAATTATAATAAATAGTGTAATCACGAAACAAACAAAGAAACAAAAGAGAAATTTGATTATAGGTATGTTACAACGACTATAAAAAGCATTTGATTCCATAGCAAGACTAGTGAAGACACTAGAAATTTATAAAATAGACACACATACATAACAGGTTTTATATACATCCATGCATAATAATAGATGGAATAAAGATTAATAGAAGGATATTATCTTAATACTTTATGAGTTTGTTTAATTTGTTTATGCCCTAATCCACTATCAAATATGTTAAATAATACATAATACGGATTCAAAATTAAGCATTAAACCACTACACACAACAATATAAAACTATTTGCCTCAAATAAATCTCAAATGCAAGGACTTTTAAAAATGACAGAAGAATTTACCAAAGATACTGCTATGGAGTAATCAAATACAAAATGTTATATGTCGAAAGAAGACAATTTAAAACTCCTGAAAGTAAAGACACACTACGTAACAACGATACTCTCGGAAATACGCTACCGGAAGAAACTTATAAGTATTTGAGGTTTGCACAAAATACAGAAATAAACTGTTCATGTGCAAAACCAAAAATTAAAAGAAAATATGAATAAAGACATCTATGTTGAAGTCACAACTCCAGAAACATATTTAAAACAATTATATGTACACAATGCCAGTTTTCACTACTCTTTCGGCATAGTTATGCCGGCCAGCACTGAACTAGAAGAATTAAATCGTCTTAAAAGATCATTGTTTTAAAAGATATATTCTACATCTAAACTCTTACATTGAACCAGTACAGTCAGAAAAGGAGGAGAAGATATGTTAGATATACAAGCATTACATAATACACAAATACTAAATCTAAGAAAATACTTACAAAACAAAAATACTCACGCACACAAAACAATCGTATTAAGAGAACAAATATTCACCATTAAATCTAAAACAAAAAAACGTAAAGAAATTCGAAGACTAACCACATAATAAAAGAAAGAGGAATGCTCCAGAAAAACACTATGCTGCACTCATTGCGATATCATACAAGACAAACATATGTAAATATAAAATTATCATACCAATGACTCAAAGTGGAACTATTACTTACAGAAAAAGAGGAATTTGTTTTAGTAATGCAAGACAGTTATCACCACAAAGAACTATAGAAAACACATAAAAAACCTTTAGAAAATGCAATCGATTCAAAGAAACTATAGAACGTGTAACAGGAGTGTGTAAACTACTTACTGAAAAGGATTATACAGAGAGACATAATATTTCAGCAAAAAGTATACACCAAAAACTTTCGCTCAAACATTAGCTCGTAAAAAACATATATTACAAATACGCCCCAGAAAGTATCAGACCCAGACTTAATGATAAAAGAACTTGCATAATAGACATTGCGATATCGAAAGAACAAGAAAAAATAGTAGAATGTACGCCACTTTACAGTCGAACTAAAAGGGCTTTAGAATCAAGAAGCAGTAACAATAGCACCGATAGTGAAATCAGTAACGTATATTACAACAAAACAATTTTGCCATCACATAAAAACTCTAGAAATAAGTCCACATGCAATACAAACATCAAAACAGCAATAGTTTCATTCCATTCAAGAATGGAAGATCTCATAACTTAACTAATATTCACTATTCGATCAACATAATCGCAGCTATGATAACCACCTTTAAATGAGCCTACAAATAATCATAAAACTCGTAATAAGTGCCGTTTTGTCGTGAATGATAGAACCATTTAATATCAACTGTTTACAATCCGAACTTAATGCTATAAATATATGGGTCGAGTCAAAATTTCCTGGCGCTAGGCTGAGGAAGTGCGAATAATCTACGCCATAATAATAATAATGACTATTTATTTAACAACTGTCAAATATTTAGCATATTATATATTACTATACTTATGATGAAAGGGTAATTCAGTTTTACCCAAATTATTATTAACGCTCTACTTACTCAAAACTATTTAAAAAAGTATTTCTTATAGACGCATCAAAGGGATTCAGAAGCAAGGATTATTCAACAATTAAGCCCTGATATTATTGAAAAAGCACTGGTAAAAAGAAAAATCTATTCTTTGAAGTGTCTAGACGTGGCTAGAGGATTATCATGTGCCATGATAGATTAATATTTAAGCTGAAAATCTATCTTCGAAAACGCTATTTTGAAACATTACAATCTTACATATGTGTAAGATTTCTGTAAGAAATGAAAGCACGAATGCTACAAGGTGCTCTAAGTCCGAACTTCTGACAATTGGATACGTCTGAAGTTCCTTCCTTCCTTCGTTCCTTAAAAGATAATACAACTGCTATATTCGTAGACGTACTGCTACAATAGCAGTTAATGAATTTGCAAAATAATCATCGGTAACCCCAGGTGCTTACTTGCTAACTCTGATTTAATTTAATGTGTAATATCCTCGTACACAATTGATATGTATGTAACTACACACCATCGTCCAGGTTAGTAACATCCGCTGAGGATTATATTTATACAAGAAATTCCGAAATACTTGTTCTTCGACTAAGACAAAAATAATTGCTAACTAGAAACACACATGTTAAATTAATATAATTGTGTATTGATGGTATGCCACTCTTTTATTTTTGCGTTCAACAAAATTTTCATGCTTTTCACAGTCTTTTTGCTGCAGCGCTTTAAAGGTTTATCTTACACTAAACATATTATTTCCACGCCATCGTATTTTAAGCGTATATTCACAGATAGACTCTTTTATATCGTTGTCCAATAGTCGCTTTTTGTGTCCGTATCGATTGTCGGTGGTTGATTGGCAAATGATACACATACGGGCGACTTACCTCGGCTCGCTTCTGTCGGGCAGACACAATTGTCCAGCTATAGTAATGAATTGCAGTACAAATTTATTCAATTTTCACAAAATATGAAATGCATTAATTTCAGTTACTTATTAAATATAAACTAAATAACAGATTAACTTGAAAATATATCGGCGGATGATTAAGTTATTAACTGCAGATTTATCTGTCTCTCTGTCTAAGAAGTGCAAAGCAAATGTCGACAACCAAAGATCTTATGTCGCTTCATGAATGCGAATATAATATCTCCTAGCTTGCCAATGTCTCCTTTATTAACGATAAACTTGGGGCACGTAAAGACATGGATTATTATTTCTATATTAAAATTTAATCTTAGTCTTATTTTCGAAATAAAATTCTCCCAGTTCAAACATTCAAATATTTTATTAAACCCCTGTATTTAGCTTTAGAAAGTGTGTCACATATCAAAATAACCAATTTACTCCTCCAAATATTCTTTAATCTTACATATGTACGTCGTGTAACAAAAAATGCTCCAAGGTACATAAAATTTTCATTCGGTACTACATAAATATCCCCTTGATGAAAAATTTCACAAATTTACTGTAAAATTGTTGTACTTCTATTATAGTTTACGTGATTTATATGCACATTTACAATGCAAACAGATGTTTAACTTCATCTATGTACTGCGTGTACAGAAACAAATCCAAAAATAACCAAGCAAACGACACGTGAATTCAAAATTTCGTACAAGTTTCACTTTTACTGGCTCACAAATAGATTTTGCCAAAACCAATAGGTAAGTTATTGACAAACACGCAATAATTCCATGTACTTAATTAACTCTTAATTAAACTTGAGAAAGAATAAGTACTTGTGTGTACACAACATCTATACACGTGTTAAATAATGTTCAATTTAATGGCTCATAATATTTTATATTTGTGTGTTTTTGGCATAATTGCAGATGTGACGTGTTTGAAATTTCACGTTCAAAGATAACACAAATCGACACGTATTTTTTTATGTTTGATCATCAGAAATATAATAATAGAATTATCACGTTAGTCATGAAGACGTTGGGTTATTTCCATTTAACGATTCTTAAAACAGATTACCTCTTCTCGTGGGCAGCTTGGAAGTATCATATGATTTTGAGTGAATAACATGATTACGAAGACATAGTATCGAATATTTCTTATTTAGGAAAGATTTATTTTTAGTTTTTAATTTTAAGGAAAGAAAGATTTATTTTTCCAGTTAATTAAATCGTAATATCCTAATCGTAATATGTCTTAATTAAATCTCTTAAGATTAGAAGAAAAAAATATGCGTATTGATGTGACTAGTGCCATCTAGTAGCGGTGGTTGAAAACTAGAATATTTGTCTATTCTACTATCGCTTCTGAATTTCGCCAAATTATAATTTTAATTTCAAATATTTAGCTAACAGAATTGCCAATTTCTTCAAAACCTTAAAAACAGACAGAGCATCTACCATTGCCAATAAGCTGCAAAAACCAAGCTTTCACCAAATATTACATCGTCCACAAATGCAGCGAAAAACTTGTAACATTTCTTTAGAATGTGAATTTCGTAATGATGAGGACTTAATAAATAACTGACAGTCAATCCGCATCTGGGCTTCCGGGTTAGAACCGCGTCACTTGTAAAGGATTTTCCAATAAGGACTTGACAACTTTTTTTCAAAATAAAATGCAGACCATTTGAGATATTTCAAAAAATTTATTATCGAATTGAAGTACAATCAAAACATTTATGAATGGAACTCGACTTCGTTCATATGGCCACCGCGGGCACGTTTGCAGCGGTCGATTCATTTTCGATGACTCGGCCACACAATTCGGCCGAAACGGCTGCTATTTCGCGTTCAATGTTGGCTCTGAGCTCTTCCAACGTTGTCGGCTTGTTGGCATAGACCAATGACTTGACGTGCCCCAATTTCGTTAAATCGCACGAACGAGGCGGCCAATCGACTGGTCCATTTCTTGAAATAACACGCTCATCAAACTTACTCTTCAATAAATCGAACCGTCCTGAAACCATATGTTGTCCAAGTCCATATCTTCCAATTCGGGCCAAAAATAATCGGTAATCATGGCGCGATAACGATTAACATTCAAAGTAACGTGACGATCATTATAGTCGACGAAAAAATATGGCCCTATGACGCCGCCGGCATGCAAACCGCACCAAACAGTTATTTTTTGTGGATGAAGTGGTGTTTCATGAAGAAGCACATGTGGATTTTCACCCGATCAATAACGCATATTTTGCTTATTGACGAACTCATTGAGCCCAAAATGAGCTTCGTCACTGAAAATGATTTTGCGATGAAATTGATCATCTTGGCGCATCTTTTCCAGAGCCCAATCGGAGAACGTGCGTCACTTCAAATGGTCCATCGCCTTCAATTCTTGAGTCTTGATCTTGTATGGGTGTAAACCAAGATCCTTACGCAAAATTCGCCATAAAGTGGTCTGGGCGATGCCCAACTCTTGAGAACGCCGTGGAATTGACCGATTTGAATCATTTGCTACGGACGTTTCAACGGCAGCGATATTTTCGACACTTCGACCAACCCGTTGTCTCACTGGCACGGCAACATCACACAACGAATATGAAGACTCAAATTTTTGCACTAGACTTGTTACTGCCTGTCTACTAGGGCGAGAATTACGACTGAAAATCGGAGTTAACGCTCTTAAAGTAGCGGTCACCGACTCCGAATTTCTGTAGTAAATTTTTATAATTTGCAGACGTTGTTCGTTCGTGTACTTTACTATGATGAAAATGTTAAGTTTACTGAATAAATTGACAGTGACAGTTCGATGATTAGTGAAAGGGTGCGTTCACAAATTGAATTAAAAGTTGTCAAGTCCCTATTGGAAAACCCCTTATATCTGCCGACGGTTCGTACCTATTTGTATGGGACATATTCAGGGCTGAACTACTGCACTGAAAACTGTTTTCAGTGCAGTAGTGTGTGTGTGTGTGTGTGTATAAACTGATTCGTTCGATTGGTCAACTTGTAGCCGTGATTATGGCATGGCTTAAGATCATCGAAATTGTGAACCTTGTTTCTTAAACCTAGTTCGAAATAGAAATCGTAATAGATGCACCTAATTCTTTCGAGGATAATTTGTGCCGCTTCTGCTCAATGTAGTAAGCAATCGAAAAGGTTTGAAATTGTCGTAACGGTAAAATAATTACAATTCAAAGCTAACAGTTGGTCCGAATACACCTAACTTTAGATAGTTTATTTCGAATCACAAAGAGCAACTAGTATCACATACAGTTGCACATAAAAAAATTAAATAATATAATCACAACATTCGGGATATCGAAAACTTTCTCTTTAACACATAGCCAAGCCAATTACGTTATCCATAATTAGAACTATAAATAAAAAATAAAGCATTTTATACTGATGTCAAACTAAATAAGTACAT
This sequence comes from Dermolepida albohirtum, assembly GCA_031893035.1. Taxonomy (NCBI): domain Eukaryota; kingdom Metazoa; phylum Arthropoda; class Insecta; order Coleoptera; family Scarabaeidae; genus Dermolepida; species Dermolepida albohirtum. The sequence continues at coordinate 47,618 of JAVIWB010000985.1, read as the reverse complement.
GATTCTTCACAAACAATAAAATTCAGAACGGCTTGCATCAACAAAATAAGTATACTATTGACGTCAATACAATTTATTTTATTTGTGTACTTAATACAAAACAAATTCCAATTTCCTCTCTTTGTGTTTTCTCAAAACTAAACGTCTATTTTAACAACCACGTGTTTCAACTTTCAACAAAGAAATTCTAGCGGAACTGCACCGCTTTTGATCTATCCGAGAAAACTAATTTCGAACGAAATGTATCCGGTTGTTCATTCACGTATTTAAGACATCTGATGTAATTAGGACTTGACCTAATGAGACTTTTAGATCAAAATATTGACCGTAACTTATTAAAAAACAGGGTAACACACTAATTTTAGGTTAGGAACAAAAAACAGGGAATTAATAATTTATAATTTGTAAACACAAATGCGATCAAATTGAATTCGACATTTTTTCAAATTTCCAATGTTCGTACACATAATAATAATAATTTTATTATTTATTTGCACGAACAGTTGCTTCTATTAGAATTTTATTTTTAGTTTGGTAAAGTAAGAGAATATGCCTGGCGTACGTATTTAATTTTAATACATTTAGGCCGCGAGAGTCTAATTACCTCGACAAGACAAGTTAACCACCTACACATCTCGCACCTGTTCCGCAATAGCTAGTAAATATTTCAAATTTTAAGTATCAGGAAATAACTACTTTCGTATTTTGGTTTTCGTATTAGTATTACGAGCCATCATTTTTAACAGAACTCGCTTTTAAAGGTATTTAAATTCGCTACTAGATGGAGCATGATATACGATTATCGTACAAATATTTTTAATTACCTAATCTAGGGAAAGATTTAGAACTGTTTACATTAGATTTGCTAAGAAGAATTTTTTTATTAAAAGTGGTATTGAGCACCGGCTATTAAAATGTTTCTAATAGTTTCTGTAATGAGATTAAAGTTACCTGCACCCATACGTACAACAATAGTATAGTGCTATAATTATAAATAAGCGAGTTTCTTGTTAAATTCCATTTCTTCTTCTTCTTCTTTTCCAAATTGAAATGGAGCTGAACTTTGTTTTTTTTCTCTGCCGTCTTCATGGGTTTTTGAAACCTGTGGGACACACATAGTTAAAAGTAATAATTAGCAATGCTTACTAATACAAGTCTTGTGAATCTTCGCCGAAGATTAACAGGGAAATTTAGTCAGTTACCGAAGTAACACTGAGCGGGCTGTTTGTGAACACCTGTGTGTTTGTTAATTTCGATGCCTGCAATATTCCATTTGAGGCACTGGTTCTTACATTGAATTTAAAAAGAGGAATAATGCGTTAATTAAAATACAATTTGTATAATGTTTTTAGAAGTAGATGTAATAAACATATGCAGTCAGTTCGCAAATAAAAAAAAACAAGTGAATTCAATTCAAACCTTATGATCCTGTAACAAAATCCGTATATATCAATGTTGTCTGGAAAATTGTTCCGGATTCAATAATTGCCACACGTAAACTACAGTTTAAACCCTATTGTGGAAGATAATATTGCATAATAACGGTGTTAATTGAACTGGGTTGAAAGTATACATACCAAAGCATGAAAATCATTCATTTTTATATTATTTGATTAAAGGAAAAACTTTAGATTCAAACCAATACTATTTTGAAAAGACAAAAATATTCTACACAAAATAATAGGCAAAACATTCATGATTATTTTTCGTTTAATTTCTTTCAAATTTTCATTTGCTTCATTTATATCTTGTCTCAGAATAAGAAGCAGTGATTCAAATATCCCGCTAAAACGCGGAACACAGCTTAAAAATGTAACTTTTCATAAAAATGAAACGTAAACAGTTGTGAATGTAGTAATTTGTTAGCAATATTAATCTTTTCTTTATTATATAAAAATAAATGAAAAGAAATTCATTTTAATGGAAGTATGATTGTACAAATGTTAAGATTAAATAATATTAAAATAAAACAATGCAAAAATCTAATTAAACGTTTACATTATAAAAAATGGTGGATATCTGGCATTCATTTATCCATATTAAACTTGCCTGTTCAAGAACCAATAAAATCTCTTAAAAATATATACTATTTTGGCGCATTATTTGAATCACTCCTTATTCTGAGACAAGGTATAAAAACTATAAATAACATTTCGACTAATATAAGACTTAGACAGGTCGTTCTTGAAACTTTCCACATACCTATAACTAACAGAAACAAAAATAAAATATTTAAAACAACCTTTTACTAAAACGTGGGATTTTTTCAACATTAAATTTTTTTAAAACTATAATATATTGAAAAATAATCTAACAGGAAAAAAATTTAAAGATTCTTTCAAATCTTCTGTAAAGTAAAACCAAATTTAAATTCGTCCATCATCGCGTCGGAGATCTTTAAAAATCACAGCAGTCCGTAAATATTTAGCCTTCGATAAGGACAATACATTGACAGGTCAATTTAAAAATATAAACAATGCCCGGATCGTCGCGCCACAGCGACCCGTATGAGAGCGTTCGGGAAATGCGATGACGTTTCTGGACTATGTAGAGATGGGTTTAAAAATAAAAGCGCCGTTGTATTTTGCAGCATGGAAATTTAAAAAATTGCTTCGTTATTTATAGACGGTGTTTAACAAAGAAAAAGGAAACGACATGTAAATATGTATATGATCGATACCGAATTTCTTTAGATTTATGTTTAAAATAAATGTATTTCTAAAGAGCATTTGTATTTAACTAAAATTAACATTGTGTTAAATATTAGAAAAGGCAAGTTACGAGGAGAGTTCAGAAAATATTGTCTACAGGTAACAGTAAAATAAAAAAAAGGTTTTTAAATTTGATTGTTTCAGAAGTCTGTTATTCGAAAAATGAAAATACTAATACAATAGACCATTATTGAAAACGACAAAGACGTTTTCAAATCCGTTTCGTTTTAAAGTTAATTTCCACTTAAATTGGGAAGACGAACATACATTATTTTTTTAAATTCACGTTTTCATTATTGTATTGGAAACCCTCTGTAACTCTTATGGTACTTATACTTCATTTACCCTAACTTTTTCCGGGTTGCTGCGCGAAGCTCCGGGCAGTTGTATCCCTAGATACAAAGTGTATTATGTATGTACCTACTTTGATATCTGACAATAGTAACAGTCTGCTTATTATACCTTTTACCAGTCATTTTTATTATTAAGTATCATTTTATCTACGTATTTCTAATTGAAAGTTTTTTTGAACACTATTGAAAAGTTAATTTCTAAGCTCAACTGCAAAACAATTGTTATACATGAAGTTTTAGGTTATAGCTATGTTGTTTACATCAGAGTACGATACTATTATTTTAAGCAACGTTGCGGAAGCGGTATACAAAATGGTAATGGAAATTGGAATTATTTTCTACAACGTCATGTCAATCAGTTTACACAAAATTTACCTCATTTGCATACTGACAACGAAACATTTAAAAACCGTAGACTAAAAGAAGTCACTGGTAAACCTACCAAATTTACAGTAGCGGTTTTAGGTAATATTCACAAACGACGAAAAATAGTTCGTAAAAATCAATACCAAAATTAGTTTTAAAAAAGCTTCACAGGCATCTATACAACGTAAACATAGTATAGTTATGAAAATTTTGTTTTATTTGTCTGGTTATGTTATTTCACTGAATTATAGAACTTAAGCAATTGGAAATTCTCATGACTTAATCAAAACAGGCCTTATAAATGTGGAAAATTAAGTAGCAATGTTCAGATGAAGGAAAAATATAAATTCAAAAAATTTAAGTCATTTTAAGCATTTTTCTATTATTTACTGACATGTTACAATGTTGGTTATATACGTAATAGAAATTATGTGGATTATAATCATTTATGAAAGCATTATACGAGGTGTGGCTATTAAATAACGAGATCGACGCTGATACAGAAGAAGTGCGCATGCGCCAAACGCCATAGACTGACTGCTATTTATTATGAAGCCTTCTCTTTCAAATGCGATGGCTCTCGCCTCTGTAAACAAATCAGTATAGCCGTAGCCTTCGTTCGCATTAGAGTTGTTTTTTTTGTTTCGCCGGAAAAACGTTAAGTGTAACAATAGAGTAACGAATTGTTGTGAAATTTCACATGAAACTTGGAAAAACTGCTACTGAAACTTATAATTTATTGAGATAAGTGTATGACAATAAATGTTTACGTGCACGTGTTTTTGAGTGGTTTAAGCGTTTTCAAGATTCAAAGCAATGATGATTATTTTTTTCGATATTCATGGGATTGTGTATCTTCACTGGGTTCCCGAAGGTCAAACTATTAATCTACATTACTACCTTCACGTTCTTGTTCAACTCCGTGAAAGAATAAGAAAAAAACGGCCCGAATTGTGGAAGGACAAGTCATGGGTTCTCCACCAAGATAATGCACCGGCTCATTCCGCATTGTCAGTCAAGAGGTTTCTAAGCAAGTACAGCATCCCAGTGTTAGACCATCCGGCTTATTCGCCGGATCTTGCGTCGCGCGACTTCTGTCTGTATCCTAAGGTGAAATCTGAATTAAAGGGAACAAAATTTGAGTCCGTTGAAGCTGTGAAAGCGAAAGCGGCACGCATCCTGAAGGAACTGACAGAAGAAGACTTCCAGCACTGTTTCGAACAATGGAAGATTTGCATGGAGCGTTGTGGGGATAGAGAAGGGGTGTATATTGAAGGTGATAATAAATAAATATGTATGAAATCAAAATACAATTTTTACAACGTCAGTCTCGTTATTTAATAGGAACATCTCGTATATGAGTTATTTTGCTAATAGAATTTGACGCAAAAGAGGATCTGGCCACAGGCTTTCGTGAATTTAATTGCCCAACGGTAGCGATATTAATTGTTCATTTCCATTAAGCAAGATCAGTTCGAATATCTTTTAAAGTAATTTTTATAATTAAAGTTGTTTTATTGTGAATGGGTAAAATCCCTGTTGGAAATAAAATATATTAGTAAATTATTAATATGCCAATTTCATTGGATATTGTATAGATTCCGTCTGTTATTTCACCTGTTATGTTGCTGGTAGAGGTGCTATACTGACCATCGTATTTGTTGTAACCCTGTAAGTTTGATTAATATTTTACTATCCTCTGTTCATCTCATAATATTGTTGTATTTGCATATTTTCGTCGTAATATAATATAGGCAACTTAGTTTACATAAATACACAACTTTTATTAAATAATTTGAAAAAAAATTACATAAATTTCATCAGTATGGTTAAACCACAAGGTCAATGAAACAATAATAATATGATACATGATAAAGCCTTCATGTTATTCTTTTTTTATTAGAGAGCATTCGACAAAGATCCTGCTAATAAAATAGTCTTATACTAAACTGTTGAACACATAAAATTTCGTGCCAACAAGGTTCGTTGCCAAAAGACGAACATACGGAAAAAAACAACTAACTAATGCAAAAACAATTAATAGTAGGTTAGATAAATATTCAATTCAAAATGTTAGACCAAAATACAACAAAGCGATCTAATTTTGTTTCTATTTCTTCCTGTTCTATGATATTACACTATAGACAAAGTTTAGAAGCAGACAATATTGATCTATAGTTTATTTTCTACATCTTGAAAGATAAACTCCCTATGACATCAGCTTAAAGAGCACATTAGGTACTTTAAAAATATCCTGTTTAAACCTTACACAGTACAAAATTTTTTTTTATTTATTTGGAATGTATTTCTTTATAAAGGGCAATGTTATTTATTTTCCACTATTTGAGTTATTTCCATCGCTTATAGGATTTATATAATCCGACGTTTTGATAGTTCGTCTACTGTTAAATAACTGTTTCTGATCAAATTCATTTCTCTCTACCCTGATTATAAACATAAATTCTTCAAATAATAGAATTAACCCAAATAATAATTCAAATTACATTCCATAGTCAATAATTTCACGTCAAGAATTACGTTCTGCTATCCAAAGTTTTAACTACTTAAGATAAGCAGAAAATAATGAATCCAGATTCTGGCTTGGTCTTTCTTATTGCACTTCGGCCCTCTTCTAACTAGCTTGTTTGTTATTCTCTCATCAGTTATTCTCTCAAGTATTGGACAAAAAAATGTAAGATTGTCATCCTTTTTGCTGTAATGATTAAACAAGAAGTAGTTTATTGGTAATAATATTACACCTAATAATTATGGTCTAAAATTAATCGTACCCTCGCTATATTTCCTATTTGACGAATGTTCAATAATAGAATGTTCATCTAGTGTAATATCACACAGCTGAATGATTGTCGGCATAATTTTACATATATTGCTGTTGGTAGAGCTAACTACCATTGCAAAATTTGTATATTGTATGGTAATATATTCTCGTAAGCGTCTCCTCGAATGTGTGCTGTTATTTTTCAATTTAAACGACTTTTGTTTGGTTATAAAGGAGGTGAGATCTATTAAAATATGAAAAATTAGATGAATCGAAAATGTCAATAGGTATGAAGTTCTGGCAATAACGGAAATCTTTACGTGAGTAGATATACAAAGAGTACTAGGAAAGTTTTGCTATACAACTTTGTTTATTTAATTTTTTCAAAGTAATTTCTTCTGCGTCCAATACACCTCTCCATCCCCCGAAACCAATCTTTAAACCAGTTTTACCAAGTTTCACTAGGGAGTAAAGCACACTCGTTGTCCCAAGCCAGCAGAAGGTCCTCATCACTGGAAAACTGCCTCCCTTTTAGTTTCATTTTCACATGCGGGAACAGTGCAAAGTGGCAGGGAGTAAGATCTGGACTGTAGGGAGGGTGCTCGAGAAGTTTCAATCCTGTCGTGGTCAAATATTTGGTGCAGGCTTTGGCGCGGTGAGCTGGAGCATTATCGTGATGGAGGAACCAGGTGTCCATTCTTGACTTTGGCCGCAGGTTCTTCATAGATCCAATGACTTTAGGCAGGCACTGTTCTGTATACCACTTAGCTGTGACTGTCTTTTATGTGTCCAAAACGACGCGTTCCACAATTCCACTCGATTTGAAAAATATAGCTATCAATTTTTTCTTTACAGATCGGGATTTTCTGTCAACTTCGGGTGTGTCCTCATCATCAAAGATCCAAACTTTGTTTTGAGCTTTGGTCGACACATCGTAATAGTACAGCCAAGTCCCGTCACCTGTCACGATGTTGTTCACATACCGAGATAGTCCCTTATTAAACTTTTTTAGCATCACCCGGTACCGTGTCATCTGCTCTTCAGTCGATGCGGCACCCAGAGAGAGAACAAAATTTCTTCACGTGCAAATAATCATGCAGAATCGAACGAATTGCTGGTGCATTTAGGTCTGAAGTACCCTCTATCTGTTGGTAGGTCGCTCGCTTGTCCTCGCAAGGCATTTTCTTCACAGTAGTAACGTTTTCCTCCGTAACTGACGTTCGTGGCCTTCCCTGCCTCTCAGCATCCTCCACAATTAAATTTCCCCTTTGGAATTCTCTATACCACCTGAATATCGTTGTGCGATGTGGACAAACATCACCTAATGCAAGATTCGTTTCTTCAAAGCACTGGTTTATGTTTAAACCTCGCACGAAGTTATAACGCAAAACTGCCCTTATCTCATTTCGTGACCACGATGCCATCGCAAGCATTTGACACTCTCACTTCTAATGAATAACTGAGCCCATCGACATGGCGCGGCGGCTACTATGCATGTATAAACATGTCCCAACATGGAGCAACAAGCAACTTCCTACGATTCATTGCTGCGTCATATTGCAAAACTTTCCTAGTACCTTTTGTACCGCGAAAGGATTAGCTATGACCTTTCCCGGTATATCAACTCACGTAAAGATTTCCGTTTTTGTCAGAACTTCATACATATTGACGATTTCGATTCCTATAATTTTTCATACTTCAATAGATCTTTTTGTTTTTAAAAAGCTTTATATTACTATGCTTGTGCCAAATCTTACTAGAGTAGTATTTTTGATGAATCTTAGACTTATTGTTTCGATAGCTCCGAGAACTTGAGACAAACAAGCCCTATTCATATGTCTCCACGTTTGCTCTTAGCATTCTGACAAACCTTTGTGTTATTAAAAAACTACCACATTAATACTACATTTTACCAGTAAAATTTTTTCAATTTTTACATTCTGTAGGGCAAATGAACAAATCATATCTATGTTTTTGGTTCCTCTAGCTTCACCATTGTTTTTAGCAATTCTTGTAAATCTTTAAAGTTTTTGGTTTTTCTGATTTCTTTCTTTTTTTATGTATTTTGATAGATCTTTAAATGTTTTCGAGAAATTTCGAATTACCATAGTAGTACGAAATCTTACTAATGTTTCTTTTGTAACTTTCTCGATAGCTCTGAATACATAAGACAAGAAAGCAAACCCTGTTCTGATCCTCCAGTTTCATTCTTGTTTTAATATTCCAGTATACCTTAATACTTTAAACTTTCGCCAATAGTAGCAACACGAGTAATACTGGGCGTGAAAGTCTAGAATGTTTTAAAAATATTTTTCATATTTATATAGCTGTCAAAATCCAAATCACAATACTTGAATTAAATTTAAAAAATGCTCAAATCTTACACTATTCCTCTTCAAATTTTTTTTTCTGCAAAATCTCTCTCTTTTCGCTTAATTATATTAAATTAAAGATATATTATGACTTGAATACTTAAAAGACTTACTGACGAAATATAGATATAAACAATTATTATTTAAAATTATTCCAAGCAAATTCCTGAATTATATGTACACATATAAACGATCTTATTGATGAAAATTGATGAAGTATTATTTGACAAGACTATGATACATAAACAAACTAAATCCCACTTGATGCTTGCGTATAATCGAACCAGATCAAATTTAATTTTAGAAAAACTCCATGCACTCCACGATAACGACAACAATCTGAAGAGCTTGGAAAAACGAATGCCTCTTCATATTCATCTATTTCGGGAACGCCCCCACCACCGAAAACATCAGGATCTGAAATTAATATGGGTATTTTTTCACTGAATGAAACGCAGGAAGAATTTTAGCTACGCATTTGCAACCACTGTGCAGTTGAACCGTTCAATCCGACCGCCTGACATTAAACAAAGAACTTTGGAGAGTGTCTTCACAGCGTTGCCCCCAATTGATATATTAAATTTAAATTTGACTCTCTTTCTCTACTGGTAATACAATTAGTGTAGTGCCTACGATCTATTTACAGTTAATTTGATGTGTTGTGTTGAAAAGACGTTTGTGTCTGTTTAATGAAAGAAGATGTGTTTAAGATGTATTGAGTGGTTTGATTTTTAAATCGTGTTGAAATAAAGAGAATTAATTTACAACAGTGTGTGATTTGGTGCTGAATAGAAGTGATTTTTATATAACACACATATTTAAAAATACTACAAAAACCATTCTTCTTAATTTACTTATATTAATATTACAGCTACCTTTTTCAGTTTTAATAGATATCTAAATACATATAGGTACTTGGTTACATTTGAATAAGTATTACAAATTATAAATTAAAAACGAATATGGCCAGTCACAAAAGTTTCCGTACAATGAATGTTGAAAATCATCAAATATAAACATCCGATTATGATAAAGTATATTTATTTCAATTTAGAAACTTTAAGAAATTGTAATAACAATGTTATTATTTAAAACTACAAGAAAAATTGGTAAGTATTCTAACATCGAATATCGCAAAAATAATTTAAAACTAAATAAAATGTGCTTAATTTCTTGTTGGCTATTAGCCTTACAACTGCTAAACTTTCGAAAATGGATTCGACTACATTTTCTCTACAATTATCATATTCCAATAACACTTTCCTCAATAATTCCTTGTTAGTTGTGATTACGTTGTGATTTCTGGTTCTTTCGAGATATTCTCATACGTGTTCAATCAGATTTAATTCCGGTGTTCAAAGTACGGGACTTTCAGCCCGCTGGGAGATCAGTGCTTCTCCTAACAATACTTTTTTATGTCTCTGTGTAATATTGATTCAGGATATCTAAGCATACTCATCAATCCATCTATTCACCATCACCTACACTATGCGCCTCTCATATGCGGGCAACAACTGGCCCTCTGTAAGATTTGATTCGGCCCGCGAGACATTATCGTATTATTTCATGTCTGATATCTATCGCTAAAAATTATGAACACTACTTTAAAACACTACTTTAAAATGCACTAGTTTTAAGCGCGGTCCGCGAACGTATTTGCATATCAAAGTTTGGCCCACAACATATCAAAGGTTGTCCATACCTGTTCTAGATGCTATTTTTTTTTCAGTATCCAATTCCACATATACGGCTATCTTCGGTGCACTATAGGTTAAACTTATTACACTTATAATAGTTCTTTCATCGCGCTTATTTAGAACCTTTGGTCACCCACTTCTCGAAGCACTTTCGTCAGTTTCAGTCATAATGATCTCAAGTTTAGAAAATTACGATGTAAAGTTAAAACTGATTCAACCTTAGCCTTTCAACATTATTTACATAGTGTAGAACAGCAGTTGAAGGTTAATCCCAAATTATTTTGGCTCTATACATCCATTTAAAAAATGAAATACAAGTACTTTCTCTGCTGGAGATTTAATATATTCTCCGCAATTGTAGAAAGCTTCCAACGGTTCTTTCAGTCAGTATACTCAATTCTGCATCTTCTGTTTAAACGGAATCTGTATTTCATGATTATCCCTTAATATTACAGACAGCTTTCTGAACTTAATAGGCGATTTCAATACAAAAAAAGACAATACTATTGGCTATGCTTCTGCTCCTCGTGATTGTGACTCCTTTCTTGTTACATCTTTAATTTTCCTTTTCAACATGTCCCTTTCAACATCAACTTTTCCTGATTGCTATAAAATCATCAAAATATGTTCCATTCATAAAAAACGATCAGTTTAATTGAAAATAATCTACTCGTTTCCACCATTAACAATTTTTGCAATTCGTGTATGCCAATAATTTTCCCGAGCTAAGATCCCGTTTATGGGAAGACTAGCATACTTTAACAAGTGTTCTACAGTCAGAAATCTCAGAATTATTACTCGGTTTGTTTTAAAATGCTATGGCGCAACAAACAAGTGAATTTCATTTGCACTGGATAAAGCATTTGACCGCTTAGATCATAGTTTGCTACTTAGTAAACATGTGAACATTTTATCACCTTTTCAACCTATTTGATTGATAGAAAATAATACGTTGATTATTTTGGTTATCGATCTGAGCATTTCTCACCTACAAGGAAAACATCTAGAACCTATGCTTTTTTTTTAATTTTTATTAATGATCTTTACAATAGAATTGTAATAAGCTGCTTTTGGCAGACAATTTGAAACTCTTTTCCAAGATACATAAAATTGAAAATTGTTTTGCTCTTACAAAACAAAATTGATATTTTGGAATCTTGATGTAAAAAAAATAAACTGAAGATGAATATTTTAAATGAGGTATTTTCACTTTTTTCCCGTCTGCGCTATCCTTACGTATCGATATGGAAACATTCCTATTCAACGTTCTGCTACTGTTAAGGATATTGGAGTGATATTCGACTCCAAATTCAGACCATATTAATTCAAATATTTCCCCTTCATTAAGAACTTTGGGTTTCGTTAAACGCAATTTTGTCTTTATTCAATTTATCTTATCTATTTTGCTTCCTCCTCGCTCTAGTCTAGAATATGCCATCGCCCTCTTTAGCCACGTATTTAAATGTTATGTAGAGAGAAAATTTTTAAAATATTCTCATTCAAACTTGATTGACATTGATGTTTATGGTGCACGTGTTATTTATAATTCCTTTCTGTTCGACATCTTTAATGTTGATGCATTAGAAGATCCCCAACACAATTTTTGTGTACATGCATGAAGTTCTGGGAAATGCATAAAAGTTTGTATTCATCCCGCCAAATGTACAACTACGTTGTTATGACACGTCTTGCACATCCACTATATGACTTATGCCAAGTTTTAATATGTTCTGCCCATATTCGCGTCACATTTAGTACACTTGGAGAAATTAACACGAACTATACATTTCCACCTTTCGGACAATTGCTTGTTTGTACGATAAAGGGAAGTATAGTTTTCTTTCACAATTGAATCGTCGCCCCACATTTGCTAAGTTGCATTAACTTTCTAATACATTATCGCATTTCTTGATTACATAGTATATTTTACTGTCATGTCGCTAACACAAATTATATTAAAATCACCAGTCTTGAATATGTCAATATGTTCTTTATTTCCTTGCAAATGTTATTAAACCGATGCCATAATGTTCCATAATTAATAATTACGCCTTTTAAATTTAACCGTAATTATTGCCTTTCATTAATTTAGGGCTACTTTTATACAAAAATTATATTATTATTTCGATATATTTATTAAGTTGTTCCGTCCTATTATTGGATACTTATCTATAGAACAAACAAACCATTGTTATTATTTAATTTTTTTACTATACTCTATATTGTAGAATACGTTTCACCGTTAAATTAAATTATTTGGTATAAAGCATCCTTTTCTTTGTGTAATTCTATTATTAATTCACGCATGTCACAAAATGTGTAATTACATTTTCACCTTATCTTTATAAATGCATCGAACGGTTGTTATTCGCAAATAATGATACTATAAAGAGAGTTTGTTGAATTCGTTGCAAATTTATATTAGAGAAATATCTAATTTAATGAAATACACGGAAACCTTTACGACATTCGATGTTTCTTAGCCAATATTCTTGTGATTTTAAATAATTAAAGCTGTCATACATCTTATTAGAGTTTCTTAATGTTGCTAAATGGTAATAAATATACTCATAATCGGATGTTCACATTTGATGATTTTCAATATTCATGGAGTGCATTTTTGTGACATTGTATATTTCTCTTTAAAACGTGTTTAGTCAATAATGTTGTGAAGAAAGTTAAAGTTGAAATAGTATTCCTTTGCTAATCTATTTTATTTATTCTTCCAGTGAGCATTACTTATTTTTATTTTTCATTATTTGTAGATTTAATATCATTTTAAAATAACAAAATCAAATAAATATTGTTACACCATCAATGTGATTCAAAAACAGTTAATTGAAAAATTTAAATGTCCACATGCTGTCTGTATAATTCAGAAACATCTAAAACTAAAGTCTGAGAACAAAATCCCAAAGTATTGGAAGCGTCAATCTTAAAACTAAATTTGAATATTTGAAATCTCTATAAAATTCATCAATTCTTACTTCATTGCGAGAATTGCATCTTGCATTGATCTTCTTTGACTGAATCCACTCTGGTCATCACTTTTTCAAAACTAAAAGGGTTTGTGAGATGAATTTCAATATGATATCGCTCTGAATGTATATAGAAATGAGTGCAGCACTATTCTTCTAAATACGATTTATGATAATTTTATTAATATATATACATATATATATGTTCCAACATACAACCCGGAAACCCAGAAGCAGATAGCATGGACCACGACCGCGGAAGTCTACGTACCAAATGTTCCAACATGTTTGAACTAATTAGTCCAGAAATTTCTAATTGATCGATCGAGTCGTTATTTAGCTATTGAAAGAGTAATCGACATTTCTACATGCATTTTGGCACAAAAGTGTGTGGTCAAAATTCAGAATAATATATTTATATAAAACTTTATGGAAAAATCAAGAATTACGTCTCAGGGATATTACAACTTTTGAGGCATATGAAGAAAATGTGGAATAAAATTAACCGCTTGATTAGCACTTATGCTATCAAATTGAAAGACAAAAAAGCAAGCTTACAGGCAAGGATTCCAAAAAAGTAATAAAAAAACATGAGCGGAATATGCGGTTAATTTCAAAATCGGACAAACAATAGCAACAAAGTTGCATACGAAAGTAGCAGAGAACGAGATAACGCGATCCAACAAATCATTTAATGCAAAGAATGAAAGATTATTCAAAAAATGGTTAGACAAATTCTAACTGAAAAATAAGATATGATTCTGTTTCTCTGTACCTTGAAAGAGAAACAGGATCAGTTTCATATTGAAATTGGTGTGTATTTCAAGAAAGATCACTTTTGGTATGAAGCTAATCTTACAAATACGCACCTTATTTTAAAGTAATTAGGAAATATAAAACTGGGTACTTCCCACACAACAAAACGCCAAAGTATGCAAAGTAAATCCTCAGTTTTACTACATTTTATCATCATAAGTGTGTACGTCGCCCTTATAGTATAAGACTATGCTGGAATGTTTCTTCAATCACAAATTTTACATCCAAAATTTATTGACCAGCAGCAAACAGTCAACCAATAATCTTGTTTGGCGAGGCCGAGATTCTATTCGAAAGATTGTGATCCAATAAAGCAATGATTCATCAAAACAATGCGCCAGCCAAGAACAAAGAAAAAATTTCTGCTCAAAAAAAGCGATTATAAAATTAGACGATTATTATCCGAATTGACTTCCTGCGATTTTTGACTGTTTCAAAAATAAAAGTACGCAAAGATTAAGATTATTTGAAGTTACCACATAACCAATTCGACTTCGACCTTTCCAAATCTATTACTATCTTTATGTCTCTCTGGAATCGCTAGAATCTTTACATAGGCCTGTTGAAGATTTTCTAATATAGGTGATATCGAAATAGTAACAGTGAGACACCTGATTTTCAGCATTTCAGAATATAAATTCCAGGCCTGGTTCCAAAAAGGGAACATCATTTAAGTGAATGTATAAATGCATATGAAAGATCTATTATACCTTTCGACATGGATATTTTTAAAGGTACATTCTAAGAATTCAATTGCTACATCTTGCATTTTACTTATCTGTAAAACATTTCTCAACAAAAATACATTCTCATATTACCGAACAAAATACACGTTTCAAAATTTTCTTTAGTATAGTGCATGTGCGACTTAAATCGCGTTCCATTTATTTTTAAAAATCGTTCCCCACGTTTCCAACCGTCAAAACATTCGTTTTCGTATATGTGGCGATATGTATTTCTATCTTATAAACCAATACGTTTTGCTAAATTAAACATCCGATCATTTGGCACGCACTCCCAATTCACTTACGCAAAAGGCCTTATTAAAAACAGATAACGTCAACGTCCATCTATCGTTAAAACTCGTTTTAAATGTTAGTCAAGGATATATAATTAGAATAAAGACCTTTTCATGGGGAAATACAAAATTTAATAATCACTAATTTTGTTCCTTTGTCGAATATGTTTTTCTATACCTAAATTCGTTCAATTTTATATATTTTGCTCCATTTTCATAATATTGGAAATAGCATTACGCATTTACATATATATATATATATATATATATATATATATATATATATATATATATATATATATATATTTCTCTACTTTTTTAGAATATTGGAAATAGCATTACGTCATATCTACATTTCAAATAAATGTATTTAATTTTATTTTATTAATTAAACTTTTCGTCTGATAAGAATTGGAATAATAAATTGTACATTCCTGTTATAATATTTTAAATTACATTTAATGAACAGATAAGTTAAAGATTATAAAATTTAAAAGTTATCAACCTAATCTATTTTCAAAATCAATTTATTTAATAGTGCTGCCACCTCATAGCTGCCTGATTAACGAGAGTTGTTAAATTTACGTCTATTATTTTAGTGTGTAGCTACGCTAAAAAGTGGGAACTTTAAAATATTTGTGGACAATGTAAATATGAAAAAAAAATTCCATAAATGAAAAAAGAATAAAAATACCACCTTGCTTTTCTACAATTTTAATATGCGAAAGTGGACAGTAATTAGTGAACCTGACGAAAGAGAGCAGCACTCATAAAAAATCTTATTTGTTTTGCAATTTCAAAACATACTTGTCGTTTGAATAGAAAGTGAACTGTTTTTAGCCTATTATGAAACATGAAAAAATTATAAGTGCGGATAAATGATTAAGTTCTTATTTTTAGAGAAAAGAACAAAGCCAAACCAATCGCAATTATAAAGCAATAAGCATTTAAGTCTGAACGTAACTGGACTAATATATTCGATGAACACGTAGTTTCTCAGTCCTCGATTTTGCGATCTGAAAGATTTTTAGGGCCAAATAATAACAATTAATGAAACTTGAATACCCCACTATACCTATTACACACTCGAAATGAAATCGAAGCAATGAACTGAGGCTGGCTTAAGTGCTTCGAAGGAGACGAAAATCGTACATTTATTCAGCAAGGTTATGTCTACTTTTTTTAGTTTTCCAGGGGATTCTTCTTATCAATTATCTTCGAAAAGCTTATAGGTCAAAAGCGCAATCCAATACAACACCGCATTTAAAAAAGGACCGCACGCTCCTTCTTCAGGAATGCACGCGTTCACTCTTGACTGTTCAAAGGCAAAAATTCTTGAATCATATTTCAAAGTTATTCCATATCCAACTTTTTCAACATTTTTTTTTGTTGTTTTGAACAATTTGATCCCCTCAAATTTTTTCCTTTTTTTATAAATCCGAAACTCTGGATTGCTTGCAAAAGAGCTGGGTCGAATGAGCAGGCAATTACTGATATTAAGGCATATTTCGAACAGTTTGATTAAACTTCCTTTCCTTAAATGAATGAAAAGATTTGAATATCGGTAGATTAGAGGTAATGAATTACAGAGCCAATACAATGAAGAATATAATAATTTCTTGACAAAAAAATTGTTTTCTTGCCTAGGCTAACTAATTGCTGAGCCGCCTTCGTATCTCCTAAACATAGCTTTTATGTGCTGTGAATATATTAGATAAATACATGTACCATGTTACTTCTTAAACTGTTCAGATAATTACTGTAATGGCACTTAAGCAATTAGGAACCTTGTCAAAAATGAATTTCTATAAATTTAAATTTTAACCCTGAAAAAGCATATATGTAAACGAATGAACTAGGTTAATTGAATTGTTTGTGCTGATTCATATTTTTACACATTGAGATCTTTCTTGTATATTTTACATACAGGTCAAGAACCGAATTCAGATCTCGTCTTCTTTTAAGTGTACATCAGCACTCCAGCACATTATTACGTGTTGAAATCTGTAAACCCAAACACCGAAATTTTAGATAGAGCTTATTTTATCAGATTGTATACATCATTAGTTTATTGATTTGACGATAGAGAGTATCCAAATTAATATAAAGCAGTGTGAATTTCGGCAGAGACGAAATCTTATAAAAGTGACAGTGTTACAGATGCATCTTTTAGCAGATACATTTCTTGTTATTCTGAATGTTGTGTACCAATATTTTCATAGGTCCTTAAACGATGTTGAAATTGATGAGTATAACTTTTTCGGCTTAATTCTAAAAGAATAAAGAACTTGAAAAGTCACGTCAAATGCTGAATTTTTGAAGGTGTAAATGGATTCTTTCTAAAGTTTGAATGATCTTGCTATAAAAAATAGTAAGTTTGTATTTCGCTTATTCAGAACTACCACTTTACGTGCTACAAATACCAAATTTCAGAACTTTTTATTTTGACGAAAATCTCAATTCTTTCTCGCAAAATTGATAGTTTTGAACAATTATTGTACGTTAAAAATGCTCGGCGCTGAGGTTTTCTAAAGTCGATTTTGATTTATCTAATTGTTTTGGCTTAACAGAATAAAAAACTTAAATGGCAATATAAAATGTGGACTTTTGAATGTGTAAATGGATTATGTTTGAAGTTTGAATGATTTTGCTATGCATGGAAAATACAAACTCTACCAAATTCAGATTTAAATGTATTTCAAATCAAAACAACTACAGGTGACAAGTCGGACCTGTTTATATAAATGCTTCACTTTCTATGCCATAAACCACGACAACATTGCTGAATCTAACTCATACAAAGATATTTAAATATACCTAGTCCTGCCATAAATACTGATATAAAGGATTTTAAATACAAAATGAAAACTGCAAGCTGGATTTAAATTATTTTTTGATAGTTTATTTTGGCAATAGCAAGCTACAAAATACAATGCAAATTACTCGAAATGGCCGCCATTTGCCTTAATACAACCCCGAAGTCTGCAGGGCTACTCATCAATCGCTGTACGGACGATATCCATGAGAAAATTGTCGACCGCTTCTATTAACGCTTGCTTCAATGATTCTAGGTTGCGATGGGGTCTTCTACAGACCATGCCCTCTAATATTGACCACAGTTTGTAGTCGAGCGGATTTAGGTCTGGGCTTGCTGACGGCCAATAGTCAGTACTAATAAACTCAGGTACATGATTTTCAAGCCATTGCTGAGTTGTTTTGGCCTTGTGAGCGGGCGCAGAGTCTTGTTGGAATATCCATGGTTGGTTTTGAAACATGGTGTAGTTCAGGGGCTCCACTACATTGCTTAAAATGTCTCGTTGATAGTTTTTGGCCGCTGTTTTAACACCTTTTTCACAAAAATGCAAGGAAGTGACACCGTCATAGGATACTCCCCACCAAACCATCACTGAAGCAGGTAAATGACCTCGCTGAATCCTTGGCACCACTTCACTGGCTTCCTTGAAGGACCGTGCATACACCCTATCATTCTGCTTGTTAAAAGTTTTTTCCACGGTAAAAATTTTTTCATCAGAAAACAGAATTTTTTTGTAACGCTCTTTGCCGTACAACGATATCAGGTGTCTGCATTTTTTCTTCCTATTCTTTTTTAATTCAACGTTAAGGCGCTGTCCTGTTTGTCGTTTGAAAGCTCTAAGTCCTAGGTCTTGTTTAATGATACGGCTCATGGTTCTCGGAGCAATACCCATTTCACGAGTCATGATTTTCTGTTTGCGGACAGGATGTCGATTTATGAGGGACCTCACAACATTGATGGCCTGTGGTGTACGAACTATGCGAGGCCTGCCAGATCTTCTACGGTCGATTACATTTCAAGTATCAATGAATAACTTAACAGTACGATACACAAACCCACGCGTAATATTTAACGGTTTCAATAAATCAAAAGTACGGGCTCTTTCTATTCCACACTTATGAAGTGCAATAACCGCAATACGGCTCTCTTTATCCGACCATTCCATAATGACGACTCACGGCTATAGTGAAATTGTTCGGCACTTTTGTAAAGCATATATCAAATGTCAGAACTGCCAACATAAAATTTTTGTGCTTTCAAGTTATCATCTGCAAAAAGGTGCGTTTACACTTGTATCAATACTTATGGCAGGACTAGGTATACAACTTTTGATTCTTATTTTAAAGTTATTTATCAAATAATCTGAGCTTAGTATACATACTCTGTGTGTATGATTAAAGTTTAAAATTGATGTGCTCGTTTTAAATCTGAGATATATTTGAATATCAGCTTGTATATGCATATATATTATTTCTTGTAGATTCCTTTCTTTAACTCTCTTTCATCGTCTTCTATCAATTCTTCTTGTGTCTTGCCAAAGTCTCGACCAGCTTCCAAGATAATCCCTTGTTCTTAAATAGTTTTACTATATTAACCAATGTCGTACGCTATCCAGCTGTCCTTTTACCGTTTTCTTCTCATCCCATACTCTTCTAACTTCTCTTTTCTGATCCAGTTTTTTTAAGCGTTGCCACTATTGCATTTGTGTTTTCCTTTACATACGTCCTGGCACTTTCGGTTACAATATTAAAAAAATTAATATAAATATTAAGACA
Source organism: Dermolepida albohirtum (assembly GCA_031893035.1). NCBI lineage: Eukaryota > Metazoa > Arthropoda > Insecta > Coleoptera > Scarabaeidae > Dermolepida > Dermolepida albohirtum. The sequence continues at coordinate 27,938 of JAVIWB010000985.1, read as the reverse complement.
AGTCTCTTTTGGAATAATTTTGTTACCTTATCTGTTATCATTCCATTTGAAACTTTTCTGAAGTACGACAATTCAAAATCACATAATTTCTCATACAATTTATCATGCTAAAATATTGTCATCTCACTTTAGGTTCTTTTTCCTTTTTGTTAATAAAACCTCTCTTAATCTTATGAAATACTTTTATTGCTATTATTATTTTATCGTCGATGTCTTTATCCACTTTTTCTACTTGCTATAACTGTTCATAAGACTTAATATTACCTATTTAACTATGTTACTGTTCATTTGCTATCACTGAAATTTCTGTCTTATCAATATTAATACTTGTCTCTCAATATTTTAGCTCATTAGTTCATAAATTTATATTAAACTGCAAATTTTTGTCATTTGCCATTGTTAAATGACATTCATTTTATAAGAGCCCTCATGCATTTTTTTGTTTTGATTGAATCATCGTTTTATTGCCGTGTTCATAAAAGACCAAGAGGATTTAGATCTCCTCCTGGTCTTGCATTGTTAGAAATTTTTCAGCCCTTTTGGTATTTGTTTTTATTGCGCTAGTAATTTTTCGTACAACAATTAATTCTTTTTATTAGTTCTATTTTTATGCCATTATCTTCCAAGATATTCTTGCATCCTTACCTTATTGAATGCTTTATCTATGTGTGTATTTTTTGAGGATTCTGTTAATATTTTATTAATTTAATTTCTCCGTTCTCCTTGGTTTCGGCTAAATATCGATATTCTTCCTAAGGTAGACCCGTATATTCCCGCTCCCTCTCTTTACATAGTGTCTACGTATTTAAAAGGGGGAATGCTCTGCTCTATTTTAGAAGGTAATATTGATATTTAACAGTTACGGAAGAAAGACATTACTTTTTCCACAAACTGTACATAGTAAGAATAGACATTTCAATGAATAGGCATCTATTCTTTTTAATTCACGTGCTAAGTTCTCATAAATGTTTCTCATTTTACATAAAAATTTTAAACCGGAGCTACAGATGTAAATATCGTTATTTTTTGAAACAAATGCGTCTTTTTTCCTCTGATTCAACAAGACTAAACTTCTCGAATAACGATTAATCATTTTTAAAATTTCTCCTGTGCCAAAACAAAATCATTATTATACGTATTTTTTTTATATTGGACTCCTTCCAACAGTATTACTCTAGGTCGAACGCAATCCAAATATTTTAAAATATTCGATAAATTTTTCTTCTCCATTCGCGAGAATGATTCCAGAGAACTGTTCCAGAGCGAAAGTTTAATCCCCCCCCCCTCCCTTATTGTATCGCCTTATTCTCGATCAATTCTTAAGGAAATTGGCAACAGGAGTTATTTTCAGTTTACGTTACAGTAATTGGCTTCCTAAAAATAGTACCGTGGTTTTTCTGAAGTCAAAGCGTTTCTAAAAACAATAAAAATGATTAAGAAAGGACCATTTTTACACACCTATGCATATATCGCATGGATTTCGTTTTTAAAATCTCTAAATATAAACGCATAGAAGTGAGAAGAAACTTTTCGAAATAACTTAGAGACGTTAGTTTACGCGAAACGATTGTCCGAGGAAGTTCATATCGGAAACGCGCGGACATCTCGGTCATTTTCTCTTCTAATTTCAGCTTTAATCGAATCCCAATAAGAATTCTAAATCTAAACAATGTTCCTAACATAATACAAAAGTACGCTAACTTGTTTGTGATACGCGTGATTGTGGCTCCGAAGCGTCGTCACTTCTAAGCGAAAGACCTCGTCAGTGTAAGAATGTTTAGTTTTTTTAAGAAGTATAAGAAAGAGGGAGATGCATCGTCCGCATCAGCTAGAGAAAAAGAGAAGAAATCCAAGGAACGCGAACTAAAATCGGACCAACAACAGTGTGCTGTGATATTACCTACTGCAACTCAACGACTCACCAAAGATATGTGTAAAAATAAGTCGGGAGGACAAAAATGTGAAAATATGCCGCCAGGTAGCGGTCAAGTCGTTACGGAAATCGGGCCAAAGGATACTGCATTCCTTCCACAACTGACCAGTGATAACCTGCTCACCGATAACGAAGCCAAATCGAACGAACTTGTCCAACAACACCAGGATAAGCAAAAGAAATTCCATCGGGAGGAATCGAATCCACAAGAGGGAGATCCCAACAGTAATAACAGTGAAGTGATGTTATCCTTTTTTGCGAAGCGGAGTCCCGACAGCGGACAGCCGCATAACGTGAAACCATGCGGCCACGGGACTGTCGCGATATCTCCAAGGATACCGCCGCAAACTATCGAAACGCCACCGGATAGTCCCAAATTGGAATTTCATCGGAAGAAATCCAAAGATATCCAGGAGGTAGTTAACACTACATCTCCTGAAGAAAAACCGACTGCAAATATCAAAGAAAATGTGGTGGAAGAGTTGGATAAAAGAAGAAATGGAGACATAACACCTCAAGAGCAATTCTTTGACGCCAACTTAGACATGGACGATGTGTAGGTTTGAAAAATAGTAATTGCATTTCCTGTTTGGTTGTTTCTGTTATTCGGCTAGTTTTTGACGTAGATTTCGATTTAATACGCGATTTAATTTTAGATTTTGATTGAGCTATTTCGTACAGCTAGAACTAAAATGATTGGTCAGTATAAACTTAATAAAGGTGCATTCTATTTTGATTATTAAGCATATTCTTTTTATGATAAAAGCATTACATACTTTCAGGCATTTTTAAAACCTATTTTTAAAATTTAGTTACATATATTTATTACCATACATGTATTTTGTACGTAAAAACTTATTCTTCGTAAAATAAGAATTAGCGAAAGTTGGCATTTTATTATTAAATTTTCATATTTATAATTTCCTTCTATAGAATTTATTAACTCGCAATTATATATAATACCTAAACATATCATACGGAGTTGCACTCTTACAAGAAGTTTTTTAACTCTGATGTTAACACTTTTTTTTCACTTTTTTGTCCTTCAATTTTTCTGTTTCCTGGTTCTCTTTCCAACTCACATCTCATTCTTCCTCGCCCTCATCCTCCGCACGATTCCTATAGTAATATTGGAAAGTTAATCCTGTTATATTTATACTTCTTCTCCATACATATCCTGATCATATTTTTATGATTTTAATTTCTTTAGAATGCATTCTTACTTAATATAATTTTCGTGATTCATTATTCTCTTACTCATTGTCAGTAAACCTCAGCAGACCCAATATTGTTTTCATTATTTTTATTAGGAGCTAAGATTTTCTTCATCTCTTCGATAAAAGATATCATTGCATCTTAAGTTTTACAAAATTTTAGTTTACTCTGTTTTATAAAAAAATTTCTTTTGCATAAAAAACATGATTGCCTACTGTTATTTTTTCTTTTATTTCTACTTTTGTTACCAGTACTTAACAGTGATATTTATTATTATATTTATTTATTTATTTACTTATTATATTTATTATTATTTATTATCTTCTCATCTGTCCTAATTCATATATTTATTAATACCTTATTTCGATATTTTTCAATCCTTTTTTTGTTTAATTTTTCATTTTACTTTTGTTTAATGTTAAGCTCATCTCTTTTTCTTGCTTTTCTATATATTTTCTAAACCTGAGTTAAACAAGACGTTCTTGTTTTACTCGTCCATTATTTTTAAAGCTCTCAATTTGTTTTTTTTTATGCTAGAGTACTGATAATTCTTTGCCTCGTTGTCTTTCTTCTTAATCACTTTAGTTTAAATTATATCTCCTCTTCTTCCAGTGCTAAATATTTTTCTTTTAATTGAGTCAATTGTTTGTAGAAAATCTGCAAAAAACTATTTCATATTAATTGGGAATTAACTCGTTTTCTCTATTTATTTGGGCGTATAGATGGAATCTTTTGTCAATCTTTCAAAAATAAATCCATATGGAACTTACTTTATTTAAAATTTGTATTCATTAATCACGCATCTTTGAAATTATGTCGACAGTATTTTATATGTAAGGTTTAGTGGTGTGATTCCCTGTAATTATTGTATAAATGTTGATTCCTTCTTTAAGTAAGTCTAATGACGTAAAACCAATGTAGAACCAGGCCGATGAAATAAAAAATAGAATGTAAAGCAAGATTAACTTCCCAAGATAAGCATTAAATTAAATAGAAACGATTTTTTTCCTAGCAACAGGAATAAAAAAAGGTAATAAACACTTCATTAAAGTTCTTCACGAGTCTCTTCAAAGCTTCTAGAGGGAATTCCTTTTTTTTTCTTTTCTCTCTCTTTTCAATTCTTTATTTCTGTTTCATAATCTCGGAATGACGATAATCTTTGATACAGTTGTTTTCTTATCCACACCGAAAATTGGGCGCGTTAAGTCATCAATTTCTAGTTTGTTCTTCATTCTTTAATTTTCTTTTTCGTAACCTTCGAAAATAAGAATATTTATCATTTCTTTTGCAATTCGTTGCCCGAACTTTGTTTACTGGTTCAAACTAAAAATTAAATGCTTTAAAGATAATAAACGAGTTCTAGTTTTGACTTTTTATTCATAATTCTGAAACTCCTTTCTCCCTCACAAGCTTTACATCTGATACAATTATGTTAACCTTCTTGCTAGCTCGTATTACTTCATTATTGATCCATTTGTTAATTCGAAAGCACTTCTTCCTACATCCGCCCTTTCAATAGTTTATCCAAAAATAACAAATGTAAGAAGTTAAAAACGTCAGAGAAGAAATGGGTGACATATGTACAAAAGATTAACCATACTGAAACCTAAAAGGTGAACATGAATTAAGCCATTATAAATGTAGAAATACATGCGGATGTGTGTTTCTACCAAAAACTACTAGACAAAAAAACTAAAGGCAGGTCTATATCCAAGGTCAAGCACCTTAGCTCAAACGTATTAAAATTTTTTTTTTACAATTCTAAAAGTTAATTTTACATTTCCACCAAATTATTATTACAAAAAAAAATCTTTTCAAAACTTTAAAAATAACGCCTTTAGAGCACGAAAACTTTCCTAAAGACACATAAAGTTTATTACGCCAAAATTTTAGTACTTTTCCTCATTTATTTTGATCACCTGACTAAAACTAGTTCATACATTCTTGCCTGGAAATTCCAACGATAATGGATTTTTAGAAACACAATTCAAAATTATGGGAAGGAAAATAAAGTCAGATTCATATTTGTGTACTTTATTGCTAACTCTGACACATTTGAAGCAAATATTTGTGAGTAAAATATGCCAATTTTCAAGCGACGAAGCAAGGAATTTTTAAAGCCATGTAATTAAACATCCTGCGACAGGTGGATTTTATTTAATTTTCTGAGAATACGTTTAAAGTTGTGTAATATAAGCACAATGTTTCATTTGATTACTATTGTATTCTTGTATTTATATGACATAATTGTATACTATTAAGATATAATTTTAATTCCTCGAGTGGATGTTAATAAATGTCTAGAAATAACTCTAAATACTTCTGTTCTGTGTTTATTACTATAGAACGTAATATACGCCTACTTTCGGTGTATTAAAAAAGAATAGCAAAGAAAGAATCACCAACTTTACATTTGAAAAAACTTTAAGAAATCTCTCTAAACATCTACGAAAATATTCACCAACTTTACATTTGAAAAAACTTTAAGAAATCTCTCTAAACATCTACGAAAATATTCACCAATTACGCAAAAGATATATGTGCTAACTTGTATAAAAATGGTTGCTATACTTATATAAAAAACGTTGACCAAGATGTTTAACCTAAACATTCATAATATTGGAAGACTGGAACTATGATCGGCTCTAAATAGACAGTATAAATCAAAGATATTTTTCTCTTATATATCTATTTTCGCCTACTTCTACTATCGTATTCATGATATATTTTGCCTAGTAGTCTAGCTCGAACAGTGTTGACACTCCTGCAATAGTTTAGTATGGAAGCACCATCAGCAATAATAACAAAAGAATAAAAATCCTGAAGATGTCACGTTGTCACCATTTAGATGGGTGACAACGTCAATAGCAACAGAAGTATCCGCGTATGTCAAACCTGAAATAATAATAGAAGATACTATTACAAACAACAACGAAATACTTAGGAAACTGACAAGAGTTAATTTGTTGCGTCTACAATTCAAGTAAACTAAATATAAAAGAATAGTTTCTATAAATGACAAAGAAAAAGGTTTATTTACAATTAATTCGGATGGATTTTTTTTTCTGAATATTCCTGGAAAAATAAAATACTGAAGGTTCTCCATCTAAATGGTAACAAAACATCGACAGCATCCGCGGGGTTTGAGCCCGAAAGTCTGAAAGAAATTCTTACAATTCTTCAATTTTACAAAACATTTATGAACTTTAAGAAGATTAGTTTCTAAGCGCTTTTTTGCTAAGTGAAATGAAGTGATGGAAATAATAACCAGTAAATAAGAAGGAATTCCAAAACTTATGCAAATTTTCTGTATTCTGTTACAAAAGCTTTAGTTTAATATATTACAACACGATATTAAAACATCTAGATTTTAGCCAAAATTTTAATTTTATGCTCAATAAAAAATATTCTTTAACACAAATTGTTTGGTCCTAAAGAAAGCTTTTCTATTAATAAAAGTAGGGTTGCTAGGATTTAAATTAGCATACATTGGGTTGTTCAGAAACAAATTTCGTCTTTTCTAGCGGAAGTTTATTTATTTATAAAGAAAAAATTCTTGTTACTGTTGTGTGATGCCCCCTTAACAGAACGCCAATATCAAAACTGATTTGCAAAATCTCGTTCTGATAATTTCGATGTCAAGAAAGCATCTCGTTCTGGAAGGCTAGTTGGAGCCGATGAGAGCAATTAAAAGTATTAACTGAATCAAATCGCAGAAAAATCAATACGAAAAAATGTGGCGAGATTAAATTTAAAACCATTCTTGATTCTTGATGTGATAATTTCATATCAAAAGTAGTTTTTTGGGATCCATATGTTCTTAAAAAAAGATATTTACTCTACCGCATTAAAGTCTGTGATTTGCTGCCAAAACGTCAAGAAAATGATTAATTTCTGAAGCGAATGATAACTGGTGATGAAAAATGGATTAATTTCACCACTGCTGAACGCAAATTATAATCGGTCAAAAAAAATGAGCCAGCTCGAGGTACTTTGAAAGCTGATATATGTACATCAAACTAAAGTGAAGCTCTTTGATTTGGTGGAATTTTAAGACAATTGTTTAATTTCTTTTTGAGCTTCTATCACACAATTCAATAATGAATTCGGACTGCATTGCCACCAATTGGACACATTGAGTGTTTCCCTGACACAGAAGCAAGTAGAATTGATTAACGGAAGGTGTAATTTTTCACTACGATAACGCCAGACCTTACACAAATTTGATGACTTGCCAGAAGTTATTACAACTTGGATGGAGTATGTTACTGCATCCACTATATTCGCCAGACCTGGCAGCTTCTGGTTATAACTTGCTTCAACTTTTACAGAATTCTTTAAATATAAAACATTTAATTCGAATGAGGGCGTCAAAAATAATTTAGTTCAAAATCAAAGGTTTTACGAATGCGGAATCATGCTGCTCCCTGAAAGATGGAAAAATGTATTTTGCCAAAATAGTCAATATATAACTGTATAAAATACTTATATAAAAGAATTATTAGGCATTCATAAAAAAACAAAATCACTCCAAAAAATCCAATATTTTTTTCTTCGTGCTGATGAGCTTTTTATCTTGGAAAAAGTTCCTCCTAAGTATACAATAAAACATAACTCTAATAATAATAATAAATTTCTCTTTCTCTTGAGAACTTTAATTTGTTACATTATAAGTCCAATATTAGAAAATTCTTATTTAAAGCAAAAGCTTCTCATGCTTTCCAAAATCTTCAAAAATTTGCAAAATTTTTAACTACTAATACGTTTGGCATCTTAATTATTCAAGATAAGATTAAGATATGTAATAGGAAAAGTAAAAAAAGAAAAATGTATTTAATTTTGTTTTCTTTCTTACAGGAAAAACCTGATAAATCAGGAAGCAAAATTCCAAAAGCAGCTGAACGAATTGAACCAACAGTTGGCGCAACGAGATGCAGACGCTAGCAAATTACGATTCCAAATGGAGGAATTGCAGAGGGACGTTTTCACAAAATCTGCTGGAATCGACAGTGAGTAAAATAATCCTGTACTCAATATCAAAAGAAAAAAAGAATTATTAACGTAGAGAGTGTTCGTGATTTTTATCTAGCCAGTCTTTTTGCTCTTACAATAACCACATAATTTTACTAAATTATACTCGTAGTTATGAAGCATCTACAATTAGAAAGGTGTTCTAATGCTCTGATGTTACTTCATTTTAAATACGATCAAAAAAGACACCAAAACCATATTCTGTTATTACAATATATTAGTTCAACATCAAAAGACTCTTAGAGTATAACACATATGTATGTATTTGTTTATATTTTAACTTATTCACTTTTTCATTTTTCCGTCAATATTTATAAAAAACAAATAGGACAGTAAAGTTTAATTATTACTCATATACCCATAACCATTATGAAGAGAAGACTACTTAGGCGAATACTCACAATACTAACATTCTCCGACAACTTGATTCAGTTCTCTATGGAAAGAACATTTAACTTTTTGAATGCTCCACACTACTTCATTATTTGGTATTGTTACCCTGGTCTCGTTGCGTCTTTTCCGATGCAATATTTTGGACGAAGTACAAAGTTTTCTTAAATATTACAACTTTAATTTCATCATGCATAAATCTTTGTCAGTCATTTGCAGAGCATATGTCTTTCACAAGCATGATACTGATTTTGCAAAACCAACACTCACCTTGATCAGTTTTGCTCCACTTCTCAATATGATATCTAAAACGATAAAAGACCGATCGATGAATTTCTTTGCAATTTTTGTCTGAAAATTTTTCTCTAAATGGACATTAAGGAATATTCACTTTTGGTTAGCTTTTAATAACGTCACAAAATGATTTTAGTATAAGAAGATGCTTACTGGGCTTCAGATGTATAACTTATCCGTCATTTAATTTTCTTTAAATTTGAATCTATATGCTTACGTATAGAAAATCGAAAAGCGATGGAAGCTCTTAAAGCTTTTTTCCTAAAACAAAAAATTCGTATTTCTCACATAATTTTATTACTATTAGTTTATAACTCATAAAAAAGAAAGAAATTGCTTATGTTCAAAAGCAAAAATACTTTGGAATGACTGAAAAGTTCGCACGGATTCAATTACAGATGATGTTAAGGTTTAATTTTCGGGATACAATTTCTATAGATTGGTCACACTTGCTTAAGTATTTGACAGTGACATATCAACGGATATTTTGATAGCGAATTGGTACCACAAGTGACTGAATTTTTAAAGGGGATTTAAAATCAAAATGTATTTTCGCAGTATTATGTTGCTTTATTTCCGCAAAGGCATAATGCAAGTAAAACTAATCAAATATATACTATGTATGGAAAAGATGCCATGAGCGAGACTACATATCAAAAGTGGCTTGCTAAATTTCGTTTGGAAAAAACAGATATCACAAATATTCTTTGTTCTAGTAGACAAGTTTCTAAATATGTAGATCAAATAATTAATTTAGTTAATTCAGAGTAACAAATCGCAATTCGACAAATCTGGAAAACTAAATATAAACTAACAGATAGCTTCGGAGCATCTATGTAAAGTTAGTGTATTCGATATTAAAGTTCCCAATGAGCTTTTAGAAAAAAAGTCGAATGGACCGCATATCTGTTTTTGAGTCACTACACGTATGCTACGAAAATGTTTCACTCCAGAAACGAGTAATGACTAGTGATGAGAAACGTATAGTTCACAATAATGTCGAACGAAAAATACTTTAGAACAAGGTTCTTGAACCACACCGTTACAATTTCTTCATCCAAATAAATTTTTGCTTTACGTTTTGTGGGCCTACAACAGAATTTTAATATTATTAGTTACCATAGCTTACATTCAAATAAGTATTAACTAGTTAGTAATTCATCATGCCAATACTAGGCCACATGTTTATTTTCAAAGCCACGAAAAATTACTGGAGCTAGGTTGGAATGTTTTGCTTCATCCAATATATTCCCCTATTCTTGTGCCGTCCAACTACCACTTATTTTGATTTATGCAGAACTCCTTTAATGGAATTATGCTTCTTTAGGATTTTTTTCTAAACCACGTCAATCGCTCTTTTATGAAAAAACTCAAGACTTCTACGAGAAAGTAATCATTAATCAAAAAGCTTGAAAACGATCATTAATTGAAGTAACCAAAATGTAATATAGTAAAGTAATTATTAATACAAAAATGCTCTTAAATTTTGCCATAAAATCCGTATGAACTTCACTTGAATAATATTATTTCACTTTCTTCAATTTTCATCCCTCTAGTCCCACCCGTATATAATCCTCTTAATTGTGATGACCCTTTTACGTACACTTATCAATTTGCAGATATACTATAAAAAAACACGCAATTGTTTGCCTTTTTGACGCACAACGACGTTGATTATATTATCACTTAATCAATAAAATTGGAGCTTTCGCAGATTATTTATTATACTCTTAATAATGGAATCACGTAAAGATATTGTCATTGCTAATAAACCATTATTGCAATTTATTAAAATTAAAATACACTCGAAATTTTCTCATAATTATGGGTTGTACTCTTGGTTCTCTAGGGTTACAGAGCGAGATACAAGCAGCACATAAGGAATCGGAACTGCTACGTCAGAAACTTAGGTATTTTGAGGAAGAAATGGGTCGGGTTAGAGATAGGAACTCCGAATTGGTTGAAGAAATAAATTCGAAATCAGGTAAATATACAATAAACTTTTCTTTAAAAAATATCCTTCTGATATTCTTCACAGAAAATTACATACTTCACCAGAACGAAACCAAAGCAAAAATTGAAGCATTAGAAAATGTTATTGAAGAATTAAAGAAAAAAATAGAAGAGTTAGAAACACAAATACAAGCTCTACATGAGGAAAAAAACAAATTAGCTAAAGAACATTCGGACATATTAATCGAAAAAGAAGAGCAAAAGAAATTAATCGAAAAAGCTTTAGAAGTCGCAATTCAGGAGAAAACGGAAGTAGACAAAAAATGGCAGCAGGAATTCGAAAAGTTGAGGACCGTAAATATAGTGAAGGAACAACAAACTTTAGATGATTTCGAATGGAAGTTAAGGGAGGTGGAAAAGTCGTGTAAAATGAAGTTGCAAGAAAAGGATAAAGACTTGGAAGAGAGGTTAAATGAAGCGTGCAAAGATGCGGAATTAAAATTGAAATTAGCAGAAGAAATGATGGAAGAGGTTAGTGAATTTTGTAATACAAATAAATCTAAGATTAAAATATATGACGTTTCAAATTTTTATAATTAACTTGTCATCTTCAGCAGATATATCCGTTTCTTGCTGAAGAATGAATAGTATTGCATAATGTGTTGAATAAGTGAAATATTGCTTTTATCTTCGTTAGAGTATACCAAAATGACTGAAAGTATACTTTTGGCATAGTTTTCAAATAAGTTGATAGTACTTCGATGTTGCAAATGTTGGAAATACCCGATAATCTGTTGCAAGCATAAATTAATTCATCGTTTCATGTTCTCAGAGATATTGCGAAGTTCTTCTTTTCTATTTGAGTCTGTTTGAGTCTCGTTCTGAATGACTTAGTTCTCGAATAATCAAGATTATGAAATTATTTTTTACAAATATTATTATTCGAACAAATAAATAACGGTCTGGAGGTTTTAAATTTGGTGTTCGGGCAGACCACAAACCTTAATTTATGATTCAATCAACAATTAATCAATCCTTTAAAAGTTTCAAACAAGTCTGAGCAATATGAAATATTCCACTGTCTTGTTGACTATTCAAGTGTTATTTCACCATTATTTAAGCGTGCAATAGATTCTCGCAAAATGACTGTATGATATCTTGAAATTGTTACATGGAAAAATATAGAGACTATAATCATTATCATCATCATAACTTCTGTAGGTTAAATTTCAAATTTCATTATAATTTAAATTTATTCAACCAGTTATTCTAAGTTTATCTTCGTGAACGTAAGAAGTTCAGCTTCGATGCAACAAACAACTTCTTTTTTAAATACCCTTAAATAGGTCATCAAAAGTAATCCTCTAAATAATCAAATGTACTTAATTGACTCTGAAAAAGATCTGTTTGACCTTCGTTCAACATGAACTTGGATATCATCAACATTCTCTGTTAACAAGGTATGAGTACCTGCTGACTTTCTTTTGCAAGAGCAATGTCTGTTCTCAAAACATTAACATAATTAATGATTTTTATATAAGTACATAAAATAGTACGGTAACGTAAAAAAATGCATATTATTTATTTAATGTCTATTTCATGATTCCCAATTTGATTTATGGGGTGTAAAAATGAGTAAAAATTTAAGACAAATATTTGACATATTTTAAATCCTTTTATAATTTCTGATAATTTCTAACAGGAGTGTTTAACACGATTGGATTATTTCTAGCACTTTACATTGTTGTTATATTTTGAAATTTGTATATTATTTGGTCGTTCCCATATTAGGTCCTCTTCCGTATATCTTGCAAGAACCAAAGACTACCCATGCATGTGTTGAGTGATTTTTATAGTTCCACAAAATAAATTTGTAAATCTGTTCCGAATTTATCGGGCGGGCCATTTTTTATGATTTAGTGTCAATTCATAAACTGATCAAAATCAACTAACAAAGGCAAATAGAACCCATTTCCACAATAATGTTCGTATTCTGTATACGCATTTCGAGAAGTTGTCAAAAGTCAAACATGCACTCAATATTGTGTAATAGTTTTAATTCATGATTTCCCAAAGAACAATGACTAAACCTACTTTCCATTCGCATTTTGTGTTCCGTTCCGCAGATAAGCAACATAAAGACATCTCTATTTCAGTCAAATCACCATCACTAAAGACTAGCCTAGAATTATTCAATATATTAAATTTGAATACATAAAATAACAATTACTACTGACACATAGCTTAGCCAAAATACTTGATGAGAACTTAAAAGAATTGTTTGAGAATTTGCAATAACATATAATTGATGCATATAAAGCCAATGCAAAATAATCAGGAAAAATCACTTGATATATCTATGTAGGAAAGAGCAAATTCCGTAGTGAAAAATAACAAATAATATAGGGCAACAAATCGAAGAAGCCAAAATTCTTCGAAACGTAGCTACCTCACGATTATTCATTTTGGTACAACTAATACTAAAATCACAATTTTGTTATCGAAGTATGCATGTAGAATTTGTTAAAAGAGCATACAGAGGTAGAGCTCCCACAAAATAATTTCTTAAATGTCAAACTAAAAAATTATAATTTTTAAGCTAAACGAACAAAATAAAGATGTGTAAAGCAAAGTTAGAGTTTTAGTAATTTATTAGCTTACATTTATAATATCTTAATGTTTTAAAAGGTTGATTGTATCAATCCTTGAAAAGCAAAAGTTCTTTTCAGAGATTGATACAATTAACCTTTGACTTCTTCAATTTTCTTGCATCTATTTTTTTCGTAAAATATATCAAAAAATATGTACCCAAAATATAGTAGAAGATGACAAGAAGTATCGAAAGAAAACAAAATTATAACTGAAGACATGTTTTCATTGTCATTTAATTAAGTTCTACTTTATCTCGTTAATTTGATTATACTGTCCAAGTAATTTTAAGATTTAGTAACTTAATACTAAAATAAATGTACTAACAGAACAACCTTGAGTATCTATATATAAATTGGACTCAGTAAATAGTTGTTATTAAAATTTTTTCGTATGTTTATTTTTATTTCCAGTTGAAACATATTGACGACTTACGTCAAATGATATTTCAACTGCTCAATTACATAGAAAACCTTGTTTTGTAAATATAATTTTTTTTATAATTAGTTTTCTTGATTGATAAATCAATTTCAAGATAGCCAATTATGATATTTTTTTAACGCGGGATTATTTATAGTAAAATAAGTAAATGTATATTCTGGGAGTAACAATTATTATACATCATGGTTTTTATTATTAAAAGTAAGATTTAAAAACCCGACAAAGTCATAAAAGCAATCGATAGATTTTAATTACCTTTAATAGGGGTAAAGGAAAGTTCTGTAGTTTTTGAGTACACACATTTATATGTAACGCTGGTCATTAGTAATATTGAACAAACCTCCGGGTTCACAGTAGCGTACATTCTCACCGAGAAGGTTAATGTTGCAAAAGAACACATTTAATTTTAGTTCTTGTCTATTCTAAGGTAGAAAAACGATATAGAAATTTATTTAAACCCGTCGCAGTTAATAATTAACCTTTATAAGGCATCTTCTCGTCACCGACATGATACAAGCTACCGAAAATGCTTGTACGAGTCGTCCTACATTTGCTCCCGTCCCTGCTTTCTCGGAAGATTGTTCTACCTTAGTCATTAATATGCAATTTGATCTGTGTATAATTGGTTTAAACAGGTATATTTACATAAAATAAGCTGCTCATGACAAGTTTCTGGAATCCTCTTTAGTTATGGTAAACATACTGAATCGTGTGAATGGAGGAAGAGTACATTTGAGACACAGTGCAGTGTATTAGTTTCAAAAAGGCAATGATGCTTTGCGGAACAAGTACCTTGTATGACATATAAGCCTATAATTTCAAGTATATTTGTTAGTTCTTTTATTTTCTTCTGTTTCTTGATTCAATCTTCAAATCACCTACATATATCAACATTCCTCAAATTTTTTACTTTTACGTCCGACTACTTTTTGCTTCATTCTTTTAGTTCATTTTTCCCTAAAACTACTCTTCTTGAACATCTAATGTATGGCTATCCATGGGCATGTGTTTTCAAGCTGCCACACATTCTCCTCATTCTAATCGTACTTGTCATACTTGGGTATCCGTATAAAACTGTCAAATACTAGTGTGTTCGTCTTCTTAATTTTCAAAAACTTTTCGCGACTACTCCAAAAATACTTCTTCAAATTTTTCTCACCCACACTTCCAACTTGTCTGTCGTGCATTTGTTCATTATTCCAAGACCATAAAGAATTGATGTCTGAATTACTTTAACATCTTTTATAATCAATCTTTTATCTCTTATTACTTGTTCATTATTATTACTTGTTAGTATTGTTTCTATGCTTTAGAATGCTTTGAATTTATTAATCTCATTATTGAATTTCATTCTTTTTTTATATATACATATTTTTGTTCATAATTAAATCTAATTCCCCCGATTTTCCAGCGTGTGGGTGTCTAGAATAAATGATAATAAAAGAACAGAAATAAATACAGTCAGTAACGAGGTGTTGCGATGACGTAGAAGACATAACATACTTAAATGCGTATTTCACAGTTTACATAAAATTTATTACGTAATAAAATGCAATTTCTGTGTGTATAAAATTATATAAAAATTCTGTATTATAATAATATTTAACTTACGTAGATTTATAGCATAAATTAAACAATAACTTAATAAAAAGATGTTTTGAAATAGTGCGGCAATAAACACCGAAAATAATTTTAGGCCCTCGGTTAATTGTATCGCTGGAATAATTATTTTCTTAAAACAATTTAAAAATAGCGGTTTGTATAACTATCCGATGTTATTCATTGGAACGATTTCTTGCCGAAAATAGTTTACTAGTAAGATGTAAAACAAATTAAATTTTAAATTTCACACCTTAGGCAAATAACTTGAATTAAAATTTACGTTTTTAGAATTTCTGTATTATAAATTTCTTAAAAAGGTATTATTTGAGTTAGAAAAAAGTTTTGTTTCTCTACTTTATTCTAATAGCTATTGACCCATATGATGCCGAATTTTCATTCAGTATTTAAATGCCTTTATATTTTCTTGGATGGCTTTAATAATAATTAATATTGGAAAGAATACAATAAAAAACAAAGACCTGGCGTGATGTAACAATTTATTATAATTCAACAGCATACACCGGCTAGCAAACTGAAATAAACATAAAGATGCTACTCTTTACACAAATAACAATTCTCAAGGCGATTCAGATTACGAAAAAGGATGCACATATATAAACATCCCATTTATTTGAAAAGTGAAAAAATCTCATAAATTATTTTTATATTTTGTTGGACGCCTTTAATGATAATTAATATTGAAAATTATAAAAAAATACAAGGACTTGGGGTGGGATCAACATATATATTTTTCATAATGCTTATACTAACTCTTCTTTGCAGAAGAAAAGACTGCTTCGCTTAGTGTCAAACGACACACGCACTCTGGGCAGAATGACCTGGTATCCAGATTTTATTTTTATTTTTTGAACACCTTTATATCAAAAATCTCGCTACATAGATATTTCAAAAATGCCTACATAAAACTATTCTTCATTTCAAAAAAAAAAAATACACCAATTACTATTCCTCAAATAAAATTAATTTGTTGATTCCGTTCTATATTTTTCTTTATTACAGCCCCATTGGTCGTCAAATAAGGGCTTTGAAGGATTCAATACTCGCTGCAAATCCTCTTTCAACGTAACCCCAACTTTTTAAAGTAACATAAGTTGAAAAACCAAAATATTTAAATTTAAAATAAGATGAATTGAATGAATTCTGAAAAACGTTCTCTATTTAACCGTTGCTCTATGTCCTCTAATAAGTAAGATACCGATGGTAAAGCATCGAACATGGTATATGTATATATATATATATATATATATATATATATATATATATAAACACCTTCGAAAATGTAGTACCGATGCCACTAAACCCGTTTCTCTATGTTCATTATTCCGAGTGAATAGGTCGCCATTTCCATGCTTATACCATTTCGCTTGTCTATCTATACTTCTCTTGCAAATTTCCTCCATCACCATCGCTCAGCTATTCTGGCCTGAGTTCGGTTCTTGTCCTTTTGCCACTTCGTGCGTTTACCAAAATATTTTTTATTTTTGATCTTACTGCCTTTCATACATGCCCAAGTCATTGTATGCCTCTTAACCATTTTTATTATATCCTCTCTTACTTTTTGACCTAGCCCACAGTTTGTCCTCATTCTGTATACATTTATGGCTACTTCAGCAATTCCTAATACAGCTCACGAAATCTTCCTTCTTTTCCCCTCAAGATGGTAAATATGGTGAATATTGCGTATCTAGAACCCCGTAGTTTAAAAAATTAAATTTTAAAATTCTTTACTATTTATGAAGTTTTACATTATGTCCCCTATCATATTTTTAACTTATCATATATTTGTTTAATATATTAGCAGCTTCTATTTATTGCTATACTTTTTTCAATAAATATCAATAGGTACACACTTATCCAACTCTATAGTATTTTTTATGCTGTGAGAACGCTGGAATATTATAACACGATCCACATCTAATATGTCTAGTTCTCTCTAGGTTTTACACTGATCACCTTCCATTAGGGTCCTTAAAACTTTACTATCAACTAAGCTATCGAACCTTCTCACTTTCAAATAAGTCATCAACTTCTGAAAACAACTTCGTTACGTTATAAATTGATGTTGTCATAGTATTTATTTCCAATGCTAAAATTGAAATCGCATATCGTCTTATGTCACTAAAAAATAAAAAAAAAATTAAAAATATATTTAGAAAAAGTTGCGAATAATTACTTGAACGCGTTAATTTGACGTTGTACTGCGTCAAATTGTTTAACTAGCTTTTTTATTACAATCTGGGTTTGTTTCTTTTTACAAATATCGCAAGGTATTGAACACTATTTCTGCGCGAAAGGAAAAACCGATATTTCGTATTTAATAATTAAGTGTAAGCTTATACGATTATTTTCCATTATAAACAAATCTTCAGGACATTGCCGTGGTCTTCTATTTGCTCTCAAAATTTCTTTCAAAAGGTTTCTAAAGAAACCTTTTGAAAAACCTAACTGGATGATCAACGAAACGTTGAGGACAAATAGAAGGTTAAAGTAAAAAGATTTATCTGTAATTTTATATTAAAATTCTTTTATTGCAAAAAATTACTTTCGTTCGTTAGTTAGTATAGTCCACTTCCTATTTAATACTTTTAACACATTTTCCTTAAATAATTCCATACATTTAATTCTAAATCATTCATTTTAATCCTGAAAAATAAACGCACCAAAACTAACTTATATACTTAACCTTCTTTATCAGGTAAATCACTTAAAGTCGTATGAAACCGAAGTCAAACAACTCCGGGGCCTCACACAAGAACAACAAACCTCCATCAAACACATGACCGAGCAGCAGGCACAAATGCTACAGGCCGAACAAGGTCTCAAAAATGAAGCGAAAAGACTGAGAAAACTGATTGAATTAGAAAAGGAGAACCTGCAGCACATCCAGAGGCTACACCATCAAGAAATCGTAAACAAAGAAAGGGTGCTGCATAATCAATTAGAGGAGAAAAAGACTGAAATTGCAGTTTATTGGGAAGAAAGACTTTTACACGAGTGTGGTAGATTGAAATCCGAATTGGAACAATTGCACAATGAAGAGAAAATGTTCGCGATGACAATTGTCAGGCAGCAAAAGGATGACGAGTTTATTGAGCACAAGAAGAAATGGGAAGAGAAACTACAGGAGTCCTTAAAAGAAGTAAGTTGAAAAATTGATGTTACGTAGTATTTTTATGTTATTTGTCAACCATTACGTAAACAACTCTTTATTTTTCCACATAATTCCTTTCAATAAGTATTCCCTTATTCCATCTCTTTTACAATTATCCCATACTTTTAGGGAAAAATCACTTTAGCAGCTCTATAAAATATTGTTCAACAATCTCTTTGATTGCTTCATTAAACGAAAAATTTCCTTTCCCTTTAGATACTTCTTTAAGCTTTTAAATAAAAATCTGACGGAGCTACGCCAGGCTTAAAAATTTGATACATCAAATCTGTGAACCTACTATTGCTGACTATTTTCTGGATTTCGTTTGTCTTATAAAACCTGCAGCCACAAATATTCTTGCAAATCAGAATGTGGACGTTTTTGTTCTGTAGCAGTAGAATTTTTCCATTTACAATAGCCCTCTCCAGTTTATATTCAATAAGTAAGATTCTCAAAGCAAGTTGCCATCATTTATTGCGTTTTTTTGGTAGTGGTTAGCCCTTATGAATCCACTGCATGCACATTAATGTGCATGCAGTGGGCATTAATGCACCTTAATCTCAACTCCTGTGATAACACGAGAAAAAATATATACCCCTCCAACGCGGCCAAATTTTCTTGGGAAATATCTTGTCTCTCTAAAAGTTAGAATTACTTGGGTGTTAGGAATTTGGCAGCTCATAGTACAGAAACTTTCTTCATACCCATATTGTCGCTTAAAATTTCAGTAATGCTTCCATGGTACGTCCGGACCGATATTCTACCCTATCAAAAGAGTGTAATCCAAAATTTAACTTGAAAATAAGATGATGTATTTCCTCCAACCTTTCTTTCATGAATAATTTTTAGGTTATCGCCTTATTTTGTCAGGGACTTTATAACACATATAGTCCATGTTAACTTCACGCATTTTATCAATAAATAAACTTTCCCATATCTCTATAAATAGCACCACTTACCACATGCAACAATTTCTTTGACATCTTGCGTTTCGTGGTTAAATAGATGACCCGACAAGACGTTTTTGTATTAATACACGCATTTGCTACTTGTTTATCACATTGTTTTCCTAATCAAGAATTAAAATGTTGTTCCTACAAGCGTTATTAGCAATACTTCCAATTCTAAGCGACAGTGGAAACTTAAGTTTCAAATTTTAATTTATTCTGTGTTCAATAACTCGACCTTTTAATCGACCCTCCACATAATTAACCCTGCCTTATCTCTAGATATCCAAACTTAAGGAAAATCTACGAGGCAAAGACGAAGAACATCGCGCAGAAATAGTAACTCAACAAAGTAAAACAGATCGCGATATCATGGAACTCAGAAGACTGATGGACAAAATCGATAAGATTCATCACGACAATTTTGAAAAATTAGTGACCGAGCATGAACGGGAAATAGGTAATTCCTAAATTTTCGTTTTTATTAATCGTTAAAAAAAATTTGGGTATTTTAGATAAAATCAACGAAGAGCATGAAAAGAAAGTTAAAGATCTAGAAAGCGCATGTCAAAATCAACTATCTTCGTTGAGGACCACGTTAGAATTAGTAAAAGAACAGATGGCCAGGGATTCCCAACAGAAAATACAAACGTTGATTGATCAGCACAGAGCCGAGTTAGGTATGTTCTAAGATTGTACTAAATACTATGCTAATAAAGTACGTGTAAGTGTTTCGTCAGCAATATGTTACTTAAAAAATTTCAGTGAAATATAAATATGTAGATTGTTTATTTATTCGTCTTCTTAAATTACAGTAAAAGATAGAATATTACACAATTAGTTTAAAAATAAAATTCTCAGAGATTTTTAATTTATTTTCCAACGTAATTACAATTAAAGTACACCATAGATATTTCCAAAATATTCATCTATCGGCAGTCACTTTTCCAGGTGCTTAACATTTCTGTACAAAAAATTTAAATTTAGACATACATAAATTTCCAACAACTCCAAAGCTAGTGAATAAAATGGATACTTGGTTATTTAAAAGTATAATTCGCCCTCAGCTGAAGCAAATAGTAAGTGAATTACTACCTATACTTATGTCGTAGCTATATATCCTCTCATTAGTCAAACCACGTATTGAAATTAGGCCAATGTAATATATATATATATATAATGATCCAGCTATTATGAGCAAAAATTAACGGCAATCTCTGAACTTTTCGACCTATTTCTTACAGTGAATCAATCCACATTCTTCAAAACTCCTTTTTTTCAATAACCTACCATATTTCTCTGCTCTTCTTTATCCGTCATTTCTCTTTACTTTTGCCTGTTTTAAATTTGCTTCCACCAACTATTTGCTCCCATGATCTAACTCCCACTGCTGAATTCCATCTAATTTCCCATTCTATAATTTATATCACTTCTCTGTCCTTCCCCATCTTCTCTAAGTGGCTATACTAGCGCAAGCTATGTGCTTTTATAAATCCCGCCATGGTTTCTCCTTTCATTGTTTCATTTAAGCACATAAACCATAGGGCTTTGATATCATTCCTCTCTCACTTGCTTTAGTCCTTAAATTTTCCTTATCACCTTCCTTTCGAATTTTCTTACTTTTTTTAAATGAAAACATGTGATTTCACTAGTATACTATAAAAAATTATTTACTATTTCATGTTCTCGTTTGAATTTGATATATCGCGCCTAGAAAAAAATCTGAATTTGGCAAGGACACCGAAGATCGAAATTGTTTGGACACTACTATTCCTTAAGCGACTTCTTCTGAACATATCATCAAATAAAGATACTATTATATATTTGCGTATATGTTTTGGTAGTAAAGTTGCAATCATTAGTTTTTTTTTACTAATTACTGCTTTGATAAATATGATGTATGATATGTTTTGCTATTTTTAATAACGTTATTACATTACAGACACTCAGTGGGCTAACTTGATACACCAAAAAAGCGAAGCCATTAAATTAGTTGAAGATGAATATATAACGAAATACAGTACTTTAGAAGAACAATTTTATACACAACAAAAATCGCACGAGGCTAGAGAAATAGAATTGCTCAAGTCTATAGACAGCCTGAAGAATGAAATAGCGAGTAAAGATTCAGCCGTCGATGACCTACAGAATAATGTGGACACATTAGAAGGTGGAATACAAGTTCTAAATTGTACAATAAGGTAATTTCACAACTTTTCTTTGTTTTTCTTTTTATTTTTATACGAAAATAAAAATAGGCGAATGTCCTTCGTTTGTTATCTTACGTAACACATGTGCTTCTTGCCAAGACTCTTAATAATAAACACAGTTCATTTCACGGCATGAGCTAGCAGATGTGTAGTACTTACATACATAGATATTAAATATTGATACAAAGAAAATCTTTTCAAGAAATAAGGTTTAAAAATAACTACGAAATCGAAATTGTAGAATACATTTTTCGTCATTTAAGAAATTTTTTAATAAAAATAACATTTTTTATTTTTGATCAAAATGAATGGAATTAAGTAATTTTGAAGCGTATATGTCCTTTTCTTTATAAAACATGTTATTTTTCGGATTATTTCATGCCTATAATGTATAATATATTTGTATGATTTCCTCGGTTCGAAATTGCTATAAAAATCTTCGATACTGTTGTAGGCATCTCAAGTTTGATATGATTAGGAAAGACAGTGCGAAAAGGACTATAAGAAAACAAATTTATAAAATCCTTATTTTTTTAATGTCTTTGACAATCCGTTTTGCCATCATTTCAGTTACCAATTCGAAAAAACCTTTGAGGTCATATAATTTTTTTAGTTCCCAAGGGAATTTTATTTTTTTAATTCCTGGTATTTGATTGTGAACTCAAAATAATTTTCAAGCAATGTTAAATTTAATATCAGGCATATCGGAAACTCCACTTATATTTCTAAAGTAAAACGACTGTGAACTTAAATTATTATTTTTTTTCTACGACAGACAAAACTTTTTCATTGGGAATATTTTATGTACATTTGAAAAGGTTAAAATCCGAATGTGCTATATTTGAAAAATGTAGTGAATATTATAACACTTCCCTGTTTAATCCTACTAAGATTCATTAACCTTCAAAAAAATGTGGTTCGTCGCTTTTATTCTGAAAAATATTATCTTCTTTGATTGCTGTATCTTTCAGTTGTTGATAAGACTTGCTGGTCTCTCTTGATTATAAATGTTCATAATAGTAAGACCTTGTTTTTTATCATTTCATCATCTGGCACAGGTAAATTTTCGTATATTACAAATTGCCTTTTTCGACCAAGCTCATAAAGCGATCAAAATTAGGCGTATGTTAGATTTATCAGGAGTCCAGTTGTGCCTTTTAAATAAAACTTATGTAAATTTGGAACGTCTTTGTTTAAAAAATTATTTTATGTGACAGAGGAAAAAGCAGCTTTAGAATTAAAATATTCGCTTAGGATTGCTTTAACATCATCTTAAGAAGAAAAAGATTATTTCGTTGAAACAATTTGAATATATTAAAAAAAGATATCCAGAGATGAGAAATTTGAAAAATATGGTATATGTTGGAACACTTTCGAAATCAGTCCTGCTAATTTTCATTGAGCCTCCAAAAAGTGTATGGTATAGCGTTATTATGCTGAAAGACAATAATTTTCCTATTGGACAAAACCAGTTGTTTTTCTTTGACTGTTACATTCAAATTTGTCAATTGTCGACAATACAGAATTATTTGTTTCAATTGAAAAATGTAATAACAGACAAGCATTGTTTGCCCTATTAAAAGCATAGCAAAAAGAAATATTTTTTTGTCATTTTTTAACCATAACAGATACAATTTCGTATATCACAAAGTAACAAAAATACGTTCCCGAACTCAAATAATTACGTTTATTACGTCACATTGAAGATATTATAATAACGAATTTACGAAAAATAAATATAATAAAATATATTCACGGAGACCATGCGAAAGAACGCTATAAAAAAGAAACTTGCCATTACGAAATGAAATGTAATATTTACTCTTTTTAACACCGAAGTTGTCATTTTCAGCAGAAAATGGAAAACGCATTTATATTCTCGATAAACACTTTACAGGAACACAAAACACTTCTCTTATATTATAAAACTGAGACGTTACAATCCGATTGTCAACATACAATAAAATTCCCTGTAGGAACATCTTTCTAGTTTTATTTATATTTTATCTGATGAACATATTCTAAAAGATTTTCTCTTCGGTCGTAGAAAATCCCTATCGAGAAAAAATAATTCAATTTCTTTCAATTGTTTTCTTTTCATAATTAAATAAACTACTTTATTTTGTTATTTTAGATTGTGCTGCATTTATTGCACGAAATTATAAATACATTATTTCTTGAAAAGAACATTATTTTAACAACAATTAATAAGAATCTATTAATATTACTAATATTAACTGCATATGTATATACTAATACAATTTTTTTTATTTTTTTCGCTGCCCCATAGACAATCCAAGGAATTCTCAAAGGGCTTAGCCTTAACGGTGGTCCTATTCGCGCTCCTGGCCTGGATGCTTACACATTCCAGTTTTCTCATCTACATAATCTTATGGATATACTTCTTCCAGCATTTTTCCTTTCACAGAGAAAAGGAATTATGACCAAAACGCTATTTAATCTAAAATTAGCCTTGCTAAAACATACATATCTTATACCATATAGCAACAAGCACAATATTTGAAAAATGTGTGGCATTTATTTTATGCATTTGTTTCTTTTTATTTTCCACTTTTTTGATACCTTTTCACCAGCATTACTTTCGCTCTTTTTAAATATATTTTTTTTCTAATACGATAACCACCACGCGAGAGTGTGTTCGTTTTTATTGCTGTGTTGATCTTGCATTTTTTTCATAATCCATAATCTAATAATAACCAAAAACTAAATGTACTAAACAGAGTTTAATAAAAAAAAAAGAAACGATAAACACTATCTTCAATATTTTTCTCTAAAACGAAAAAATTCGTCTCATTGTGTTGAATGCAGAAGCCTTCAAGAAGAAATGACAAGTATACAGACCCGCCATGAAAAAGAACGTAGCCAGTACGAGGCCCAGATGCACCAAATCCAAAAGCAATCACAAACTACCATAGATCATTTGCAGAGGAAGTGTCAGTGTTTAACGAAATTGTAAGTAAAGCAAATAAAATATTAAAAATTAAAAATTGAACCAATAAAGTGAGGTTGAAGCATAATTATGTGGTGATTTATCTTAAAATTATGTTGAAAAAGAAATTATTGTTATTCGTTGGTAACCATTCAAGTATAAACAACTTGCGGTTAAATAAAGAAATGTTAAACAAAAGATTCATTTCCGACATATTCTATTGTTTAATTGAGGAACCAAGATGACGAAAGCCAATAGAATTGTTCGTGTAGTTGTGTATAGTAAGATTGCCATTAAGAAAAACGTAACAAATGTTTTATTACCAGGTTTCATTGCTTTTATATTATATTTTCGTTAGTGATGAAAAATCGTACCTTCCCAACATACCCTGCCCACCTGCCTCTCTCTACATAAATAATGAAAGAAACAAGGATATATAATATAAAAGAAGAGTGTCAGCCCAGAAAGGCCTTAATCAAATTTGAGATAAGGTGAAGAACAAAAAACCTGGTACACGGAGAGAAATGTCGCTACCGAATGAAATACATAAGTTAGAGGAGTAGTAGCATGGAGGAAGAAGACGAAAACAATGACTAAAACCTAAAAAAAAGTCAGCTATTAGTCCCTATTTCAGATTTTGTGGTGAAGTGTCATTTGCGTTGACCAGAAGAAACATTTAATAAAATGCGATCAATTGTTTTTCACGCAATGGTGCCTATTCACATTCACAAAAACCGATACTTGAAAGAGCCTGTTATAAAGTATTTTTTATATCAATTCTCCTAAACTTACACTATCGATTATTTTTATCTCTTTTCCACTCTATCCTGTACTTTCAAAAGAAGTTCCTGGAGATAATAATAATAATAATTTATTACTCAACAGGCCAAGCCCAGTTTCAGTACAAAATAAAAGATAAAAGAACATACAAGAAAATAAGTTATAGAATCTACAAATAATAAATATAACAAAAAAATATATATTTATCAAACAAAAATAATAAACAAGGAATAAAGATAGAAACAAAAATACTTTAGTACAACTTCAATGTCAATCTCCAGTGAAGACGTCAGCGTATAGAATCTGTGTTTTTTACGATATGGATTAATGAGGATCTCCAAAAAATGTTCATCTTCGACGTTCCATGAACACATCTGGAAAACTGTCAAGAAGTCATGCGCGAAATACTAAAACTAATTGCAAAGAGGAAGTCAGGACAGTCAATTTAGCCACTGATTAATTTATGCAAAAGATGTACACTATATTGCTTTCTTCGATTCGACAAAAAATCAAATGTTACGCCGTTCCAGTAAAGAAATGTACTCACTTTCTCTATCCGGATAAATATCAGACGTTTTGTAACACAAAAATTTTAAAAAATCTACGTAGAATTTCTTCTACAGCAGATTTTTGAGTATTGTAAAGAGTCTATCATATAATAGATACATATTCAAGCTTGGTTCGAAAAAATGCAAAATATGTTTCGATTAGGTCGACGTTATCGAAGAATTTGCTGCGCTGTAAAATAAATCCTAATACTTTAACCGCTGAAAGACACATATACTTAACATGTAAATCGAACCTCAAGCGATTATCAAATAATTTCCAAGATCTTCCACCGAATTAGTTTTAAAAGGTATGTCTCCATTTATTGAATCAGAGAAAGGAAAAAGTGTTAATTTTCTAGTAAAAAACATAACGAAACATTTATCAATATTCAAAAACCAATCAATGATAAAATAAATACTCTCCTGTAAATGCATGATATCCGTATTAGACGACACCCAATTGAAAATTTAAATATCAGCGCATCCTAAGGCATCAGAAGCCAAACTTATAAATAGTCATTTATAAAAAGTAATAATAATAATGGACAAAATTTCGAAACTTGTGGAACCCCCGAGGTGGATATAAAAACATTTGACAAGTAGCCATTATAGTAAACATAATTGATATTAGCCCAGGTACGATTCCATAAGAGTAAGAAGGGAGGGAGAAAACCCAAAATATAAAAGTTTATTAACATTAAATCGTCAATAGCATTAAATGTACGGGAAAAATCAAAATAAATGCGATCGATCTGACCCTGATGAACAATAACGTCACTAACAAAAAAGTTACTATGTTGTCACGGAGAAATATAAGGACAAATATTATGAAATACATAACTGTAATGGGACGATAGTTTGTTATTTTTTATTTATAACCTTTCTTGAAAACAAGAACCATTCTAATGCGTTTACACAATTTCCAAAAGGCAAATGTAGAAATGGAAGTATTAATGATTTTCAGCACAATAGCTGCAAGAATGTTTCGAGCATTTTTAATCATATCATCATATTTGCCAACTCAGAATCAGATAGAGGAATCCAAAAAGAGAAGAGCTCAATGTGGGAAGCCCTTGAAGTGTATGTATTGGAGGAACTTATACACATACTATAAAAATAGTGAGCAAAGGAATCAACACTAACTTGAGGATTATCCATCGCCACCAATTCATTGCGCATAATACCAGGAATCCTAATAGTACATTGTCGTGTTTGCATGAAAGACCAGATATGACAATGAGCAATTTAATGGATGGCTCGCTATTCCTTATACATACTTTGTAGGTATGCGATATTAACTGTTTTGGCAGTGCACGAAATCTTTTAAATTCGTTAGTAAGGCTGCATAAGGCTGTTAGAATACTTCCATTTACCATAACATTGATACTTGTGTTTTAAAGTCGTAATAATCTTGTCGAACCAATGAATAGAATGACTAGATAAACTGAATTTAGAAACGGACCTATCCAATGCATCATTGAGTTTCTTGTAGAAACCAATAAGTAGTTATAATATCAACATCATTGTGCTCGTCAAGGAAATGCCAATCGATATGAAGTAGATCTTCATATAGCCTGCAAAAATTAGCTTTACGGAAATTATAATGAGTCCTACGAGTGACAGGAAATTGGGGAAGCACAGGCTGAGTAAAACACTGAATTTCTACGTATAATGCTGGATGATGGGAATCTTCAGGTATAAAAGAATTATCTTCGTGTGTCGCCGCCACAGTACCAATATTAGAAAATATTAAATCCAAAGTATGATTGCTAACATTCTCTACACTATCAAATTGAGTCAAATCAAATAAGTCACAAAAATTT
>JAVIWB010000984.1:0-192882 GCA_031893035.1 Dermolepida albohirtum | reverse complement strand
TAAGTTAAAGAGTTTTGTATTTACCGAACCGTTAATTGATCTGTTCACATCGTCACAAGAGACTTCGACAGGTATTTCGTACTGGTTATTTTTCCACATTTTAGACAGTTTCTTCTGGAGTTTTGCAGGACTCTAATTTAGGCCCGCCTCTTTCCATTATTTATATTAACAATCTTCCTGATTTGGTTAAGTTTCATAAACTTTTCTTTGCTGACGTTTTGCAAATATAACGCCGTAGACAATCTTTTATATTAGCGATGTATATAAATTTAGCTGACTGAGAATAACTTTGAACTTTGAATACTACTAAATGTAATCACATTCACTAGAAAATTAATACTATTCATTGTAACTAATTGCTTGTACAGGTTAATAACAAAAATTAAAACATTAATATCGCGAGTTGAGGTTGTTAAGGATTTGAGAGTAACATTAAACATAAGCTAATCCAGCTAAGACATCTTCAGCTTTTATCATTAAAATTAGATGATGCTTCTCCGCCTAAAGACTATGATCATCTCTTCTTAATTTTGAAATGCTTTTCTTCTCTTTTAGGTGTTCTTCTATTAGATTGAATTTCTTAACTATTCCACAATTTGATCGAGTTGATTCTTCTTGCTAAATTTTCTAGTACCGCAGTTTTTACCTATCCGTTCTAGGTTCCTTTTCCCAGAAACAATACCTTGATTAGGTTCTCCATTTATGTAATGCCCTCTAATTAGAACCAAACCTACTCTCTGTTAGGCGCATATTTCAACTCCCCTTCAGTCTTATCGAATCTGATGATAGCTTCAACAATTTAATCTATATAATTAAATTTGTTTGAATTATTTTTGCTCACGTGTATTTAATTTTTTTGATTATTAATTTGTAGAAAATCTAAATTTTATTAAACTATAACTTAGATTAACTTATTGTTTATCTATTCATTTTATGCAATTACTTTAACCAAGCTAGTATTGTTGTTATTTTTGCTATTAATTATATTTTTTAATTTTTGTATAAATTAAATACTTCGATTTCAAATTACACTGCAGATATTTGGAATATAATGGAAAACTCGCATAATAATTGCATTGAGAAACTGTTACATGAAGTTTAGTTATCAGTTGCAAAATCCAACGTTAGTTTTAAAAATTCCAGACTATATATGTTACGTATAAAACTTAAGATAAATACGATCTCAGCTCCGTTAATTACAGCAGAAAAACGAATATTGCCAGTGGTTTTTAAATAACCGCAACAATGATGTCGTTCTTGATAACTATTTCATTTGTAGAGCCTGGTTCTATTTTTCGGAATATTTGAAGAAAAAAGATGCAAGCATATGGTCGGTAGAAAACCTCATGTATTTGTGGAAACACTATTACATACGCAAAACATTAATGTGTCAGAAAGATAAAAAAGACGAATCATTGAAGACATACTCTCAAGGGAACTAGAAATCCTGAAAGATTCTGAAATAAGTTACTAGCGTCTTTTATTTATCAGCCATGCGATGGTGAGACCTTAAAAACAATTTTTTTACAAAGCTATCCTCCAGCACTTATAGCTAAGAAACATATTCTCATTTAAAACAGTTTTTTAATAATCAATTGGTAAATTTTCTTACGAGATCTCTACATCTCACAATTATGAATTGCTTCAGTTTTCGTCACATGAAGCACACTATGTTTAGAACAACAACCTTCAGGAACACTTACAGATATTTACGTCTTGACAAGCCTTGTCTTCGCTTAAAAATCGACCCAGTTAATCAACCAAATTAAGAATACTGCCTTAAAGATTCGGATAATTAGTCAAAGACTACTTAAATGTCAAAACTTGGTATTGAGAATTAATAATAGAATTACATGGTCGTATGAAAGTATATTTCTACTTTCATTCAATTTTTCGAATTTATTAAATAATTTCTATTGTTATATCATAAAAACTTAGTAAGAAATTATTGACAAGAATGAAATAATTTTTGAGAAAAGATGACTTTTTATTTAGATTAGATAACACTTGTATACAAATTTTAAACTATTCGTCAGAAATGAAATATACTCTTCCCTAATTTTAAATATACTAACTAATGCCTTTTTACCACTAGGTAACAAATTTCCAATTTACGTTATTGCTATGTCTTCTTTCTGATGAATACGAAATTATGAAATGAAAGCGAGATTGAATCCTTTATTCTTTTATATCAGCTAGCAAAAGGTCATCACTATATGTAATTCCAAGAAACTGTCTTTTAAAGATGTTCATAGGCGGTTCATCGGCAGTGGTGCAATACTTGTGTAATATTGTACAATCTTTTTACAAGAAGGAAATATCTTCACTTATTATTGAGCAATTTCATGTTGCACAATGTTTTAAAAGGGCGTTAGTATTGGAAAATATCGGCTTTTCCGATTCACAATATGATTCCATATGTGAAGCTTTACATGCCAGAAAGAAACGGTCATCAGATATCTTAAAAGTTGCCCAATCCACTCAAAAATGTGTACTAGGACTAGGACAAGGACTTTTCTTTGTAGAGCAGTATAATTAGAGTTAAAAAAAGTTTAAAAATGAAAAAAAAAGTAACCGCTCGTATCATCAATTAATTTTTAAATGCAAAGTAGACGAAATAGACATATATTAGGAAA
This sequence comes from Dermolepida albohirtum, assembly GCA_031893035.1. Taxonomy (NCBI): domain Eukaryota; kingdom Metazoa; phylum Arthropoda; class Insecta; order Coleoptera; family Scarabaeidae; genus Dermolepida; species Dermolepida albohirtum. Next base: position 190,246 of record JAVIWB010000984.1, on the reverse strand, counting down.
TTTCAAAAAATAGGCAAGTATGGCAATGTTCACATATTTCACCAACGGCTATTCAACAGCATTTGATAGTTTTTTTATGCCATTATGCAAATCTTAAATTACAGTCTGCATGTTTTTTTAATAACAGCATATGATATATGTATATTAAATGTGTAATACCAAAAATAAAAAAAAATCGGAGCGACATATTAACTGTTGTTAGTTCAATATACAAATACATATTATAAACTAGCCTATGATCTTGAGTGAAAGTCCATTCAAACCAGCACGCGCCACATATAAAAACCAGAATAATCATGTTTAAAACATCACTTATCCAGTTACCATCTTTGATCAAAGATATGAAGCCATTTGTGGTAAGATAATTATTACATTAATAATAAATTTTAGTACAATTCTGAAATTAATTCATAAAGCTTGCGCCTTTCATAATTATTTGAAAATAATTTCATTCGTTTGATTCTCAAAATTTCTAGTTAAATTTAGAATCACAATTTAAACGAAATCTATTTTTTTATGCTAATGATGAGTAAACATTAACAGGTAATTACGTTCGTACTCGCCATATTCAGTACCACTTATTCTGAATCAGCGAAAGAAAAGCGTGGAATTTTCAGTTATGGAAGTAGTAGTTTTAGCAACGGTGGATTAGCAGCTATTGCAAATGGATTGGGAGGTGGTGTCGGACATGGAAATGGTGGATTCGGCGGAAGTAGTGGTAATGGGTTAGGAGGAAACATAATACATGGAGCGGGACTTGGAAGTGGAATTTATAGCGGTTTAGGTAGTGCCGGAAGTGTAGGTATTGAAGGAGTGGGAGGAATTGGAGGTGCCGAAGGAGGTATTGGAGGAATAGGAGGTGGTATTGAAGGAATCAGAGGAGGTATTGGAGGAATAGGAGGTGGTATTGAAGGAATAGGAGGAGGCATTGGAGGTGGCATTGGAGGAATAGGGGGAGGCATTGGAGGTGGTATTGGAGGAATAGGGGGAGGCATTGGAGGTGGTATTGGAGGAATAGGGGGAGGAATTGGAGGAGTAGGAGGAGGTCCTGGAATTGGTGGAGGAGCTGGAGGATTTGGAGGAATCGGGACAGGAGCTGGAGGTAATGGTGCCAGTGTAAGTGTGATTTCAACAAGAGTACCTCAACCAGTGCCTGTACCAGTACCTATACCAGTAACACGAACAGTAGCTGTACCAGTACCTCGCCCAATACCGGTAGCGATACCACGACCAATACCAGTACCAGTACCACAACCACGCCCAGTAAATATACCTCGCCCAGTACCAGTACCATTTACAAGAACTGTTCCTGTACCAGTTCCACAAATTGTTCGTGTGCCAGTTCAAGTACCTATCCGAGTATCTGTACCTCAACCTGTGCCATTCCCTGTACCTCAAATAGTACCAGTTAGATCACCACAAACTGTAGTAGTGCCAATACCAGTTCCCGTTCAAGGAGGAGCCGGCGATACCGGAGCTGGAATCGGAGGTGGTGCTGGGGCTGGAGTCGGAGGTGGCGATGGAGCTGGAGTCGGTGGTGGTGCAGGAGTTGAGGTCGGAGGTGGCGCAGGTGGATTTTCAGGAGTCCAAGGATTAGGAGCCATAGGAGGCGGTTTTAGTGGTAGTTTCAGTGGTATTGGAAGTGGATTGGGAAGTTATGGAAGCAGTATCGGAGGTGGCCATGGGGGTGTAGGATTAGGTGGTGCTGGAGGTATTGGAGCTGGTATTGGTGTTAGTGGAGTGAATGGCATTTCAGGCGGTAATGGAATCAGTGGAATATCTAGTCATTTAATATCGAAACACTATTAGAAGTAAATGACATAGCAATAATGTTTTTGGAATAAATAAATGTTTTGTTATATTTATAACGTTGTTATTTTTCTTTCATTCCTAAATTGCATCTCCCATTACAAGCTATGTATGTATATATATTTATGTGAATTATCCATACAGATTTTAATTATGTAACTGTCCATGGCAACGATTCAATTATTAACTTTTAGAAGAGAATTTGACTGGCAGTAAGACTCAAAAGTTGTTATTATTTCTCAATATATTCCCCGAAGAAAAATCTCATGACCTAGATCTGACAAATAGAGTGGGTGAAGCACAACACGAAAGCTGATACACACACACGAAAGTTGATAGACTATTCTAAATAATTTCTTAGAAATCGTTTTCTTTAATTCGTCTAACAGAGTGATGTAATAAAGTTTGGGCATTTATAAGATAGTCTATAAAATTATTAAGAAGAATTTTTACTGTCTTCTTTGGAGAAGGGCTACAATAACATGTCTGCTATTGAGTAAAGATAGATTTCACGAGCCTACACCAACACAAGTCTACACCAACACACTAGCAAACTCGCAAAACATGGGCTGCTTTAAACAGAATCAGAACCAAATAGACGATACTGACGTGTGATTGCGATGAGGCTGGCCAAACCATCTGATATTCAAACATGTAGGTTAGGAGCTTGTGAAACCAATTCACGAGAGCTTCTTTTATACAATACCAAAGAGGATTGTTATGAAAATTCATTCTTGAGAATATCTCTCATCGAACACACGACAAATTACGTCAACAATCTTATGAACAATCTTATAGCCTTTTAATCAGCCATGATTATAATATAAAATAATTTCAAAATATCCATATTTGAGTAATTCTCATTCCTTATTTTCGATAGTACAAGCAAACAACCAAACAAAAATTTACCTGTCATTTCCATATCATCATTGCAAATTGTGTCTCATTCCACAAAAATCAACAAAAAGCTCTTTATGACATGAAAAAGATTGAAAAGAGGAAAGTATAGGAAATGCTATTTCGTGTTGATGTAGAAGTAAATTCTACATTAAAATACATAAAATAATATGGGGCTTTGTTTTAAAAAAAGGTTTACTGGCTTAAAGTTGCACCTACTTGAAAATACCTTAAGAACATTCTGTATAACAATCTGTACAGAGCTTCTACTTTCTCACTTTGTCAAGGTAAAACTCAATCCTGGAGCCACTCTTTGCATTATTTCAGAATAGCATCTTATAATTAGCCTTGATTAGCTACCGCTGTTGCTTCGGTCTAACTTTCCATCGTTTTCAGTACCCTATCCAGGAATCGGGCTATTTCCTATCAGCGATCGCTTCCAGTTCTTTCCCCTTGTAGTGCGTCTCTGTACTCGGTAAACCTCTCGCATTCGAAGAAAGTGAATTGAGCAAAGTCTTCTACAAAGATCTGATTTTTTAAAGCTACATCCTCCACTTTATCCATTCTAGCCAAGTATGTATTAAAGAACCCGGTACGGTAGTAGTTTACCTAATTTTGGTCGCGATCTATCCTGACCCTGATGTTACGCATCAATCTCGTTATTTACTGTCCACTCGTTTTATTTCTAAATAATAATAATAATTGTCTTTATTGTATAATATATTATTCTATTAAGAAGACATTATAATAATAAAGTATAGTGTTAATATTAAACTATAATCCATAAGAAAAGTAAATTAGTTATGCTCTTAAAATCATTATTTTCGGTGGTAAAATAACTACAGCAAATAACAATAACGATGGTAGAAAATTGAAATATCTCTACAACTTACAAAATTCGAATATGGAATAAAAAGCACATTTTTTCCTTTTAAATAAACGATTTGAGACTTCGATTTAACAGCAGGTGCTGCCATCAGGAGAATATTTTTTTGAATAGAACACAAGTCATTATCCCTATATTAAAATGTATCAGAAATCAGTACTTTCTCTCTCTCTCTCTCTCTCTCTCTCTCTCTCTAAATATATAGATATATATATAAGGGGTTTTCCAATAAGGACTTGACAACTTTTTTTCAAAATAAAATGCAGACCATTTGAGATATTTCAAAAACTTTATTATCGGGTTGAAGTACAATCAAAACATTTATGAATGGAACTCGACTTCGTTCATATGGCCACCGCGGGCACGTTTGCAGCGGTCGATTTGTTGGACCCAATTTTCGATGACTCAGCTACACAATTCGGCCGAAACGGCTGCTATTTCGCATTCAATGTTGGCTCTGAGCTGTTCCAACGTTGTCGGCTTGTTGGCATAGACCAATAACTTGACGTAGCCCCATAGAAAAAAGTCTAGAGGCGTTAAATCGCACGAACGAGGCGGCCAATTGACTGGTCCATTTCTTGAGATAACACGCTCATCAAACTTACTCTTTAATAAATCGATTGTAACGTGTGCTGTGTGGCTTCTGGCACCGTCCTGCTGAAACCACATGTTGTCCAAGTCCATATCTTCCAATTCGGGCCAAAAATAATCGGTAATCATGGCGCGATAACGATTACCATTCACAGTAACGTGACGATCATTATCGTCGACGAAAAAATATGGCCCTATGACGCCGCCGGCATACAAACCGCACCAAACAGTTATTTTTTGTGGATGAAGCGGTGTTTCATGAAGCACATGTAGATTTTCACCCGACCAATAACGCATATTTTGCTTATTGACGAACCCATTGAGCCAAAAATGAGCTTCGTCACTGAAAATGATTTTGCGATGAAATTGATCATCTTGGCGCATCTTTTCCAGAGCCCAATCGGAGAAAGTACGTCGCTTCAAATGGTCCATCGGCTTCAATTCTTGAGTCAGCTTGATCTTGTATGGGTGTAAACCAAGATCCTTACGCAAAATTCGCCATAAAGTGGTCTGGGCGATGCCCAACTCTTGAGAACGCCGTGGGATTGACTGATTTGGATCATTTGCTACGGACGTTTCAACGCCAGCGATATTTTCGACACTTCGACCAACCCGTTGTCTCACTGGCACGGCAACATCACACAACGAATATGTAAACTTAAATTTATGCACTAAACTTGTTACTGCCTGCCTACTAGGGCGAGAATTACGACAGAAAATCGGAATTAACGCTCTTAAAGTAGCGGTCACCGACTCCGAATTTCTGTAGTAAATTTTTATAATTTGCAGACGTTGTTCGTTCGTGTACTTTACTATGATGAAAATGTTAAGTTTACTGAATAAATTGACAGTGACAGTTCGATGATTAGTGAAAGGGTGCGTTCACAAATTGAATTAAAAGTTGTCAAGTCCCTATTGGAAAACCCTTTATATATATATAGAGAGAGAGAGAGAGTAAATAGTAAATAGAAATCATTTTAACTTAAGTAAGAAAAGATGTCAGTAATATATTTTAAAAATACGAATAACCTTATCAAAATAATTCAACGACAATCAACTGAGTTTAATGGAAATTCTAATAATGCAAAAATGATACTTTATTCTCTTTGAATTAACTCTCCTGTCACAAGGTATTGTCATTCAGGCCAGTTTCAAACGAAATTAGCTTTTAATATGTAAAGCGTGAATATTAACGTTATTTTTAAATATGATCAAAAAGCTATATTTGAATCAAAATTTATCTGTAATATAAGTATTAAACATATACAAGTGCTACACTTTTAAATACTTCGATAATTAATTATAACTTCAAATAATCAAATTATAAAGGCTGTTTCAAATTGCGCGGTTTTTTTTTAAGAATATATAAAATATAGCTGGCGTACTGAATTTGTCTGGATATGTGGGCATTTAAAAACTGTGATGTATGACATTTAAAAAAATGGCTACGTACATGGTACAACAACGCGTTCAAATTGTTGAATTATTTTATGAAAATCAGCGTTCTGTGAAAGGAGTTTTTAGAAAATTACGTGAAATTTATGGTCTACATAATCGTCCATCTGAAAGCACTATTGGTCGAATTATTAAAAAATTTCAAGGGACCGGTTCCGTCGAAGATCAAAAAAGTGAAAAATACAGTCGTGATGGCCCTGAAACAACAACAACTTGGCCTTAGTGGATCAACAACATGGCGTATTTTACACAAGGATTTAGGTTCGAAGGCATATAAGGTTCAAATAACACATGAACTGAAGCTATTAGATCATTTAAAACGTCGTTTATTTGTCAATTTCATCAATGAACAACCAGCTGATTTTTCTCAAAAAATAATGTTTTCCGATGAGGCACATTTTGAAGTTGGTGGCTATATGATTAAAAAAAATTGTCGTAATGCACGAATTATTCATGAAAAACCTATGCATCCTAAACGAGTTACTGTTTGGTGTGCATTATGGTCAAGTGGTGTAACTGGACCTTACTTCTTTAAAAATGCTGCTGGTGAAGCTGTAACTGTCAATGGTGATTGATATCGTCGGATGATAACCGAATTTTTGTGGCCTGCATTAATGAATAATGATCTAGAGGATATGTGGTTTCAACAGGATGGCGCTATATCTCACTTTACACACGAATCAATTGACTTATTGAGAGAAAAATTTCATGAACGTGTAATCTCAAGAAACGGTGATGTTAATTGGCCACCAAGATCATGTGATTTGACACGGTTAGGCTATGTTCTTTGGGATTATGTAAAAAGTCGGATTTATAAAAACAATCCACAATCAATTCCTACTTTGAAAGATAAAATTATTCGTGTCATTGGTGAGATAGAGCCTCAATTATGTCAAAATGTCATTGAAAATTTTAACGAAAGAATCGACGTCTGTGGAGCTGCAAGAGGTGGCCATTGGACAGATATTATTTTTCGTATATACATGTCACAACTGATACTTCAATTACCAATAAAAAGTTTTTGAAAGTGAATGCAAATTATGTATTTTATTTATTCTTAAAGAAAACCGCGAAATTTGAAACCCTCTTTACTATTTTTTTACCTCGATCAATATTAAAATAACTTTTATTTTTTGAAATTTTCACTACAGCTTACACCTATTCGTACATTTCCCTTTATATATTCATTAGTCAATGCATTAGTTTTTGATTGAAATATTTCTTGCCTTCTTATACTGCATTCACTTATAGGTGGAGCTTTGTATAGGAATTTCTATTTATAAATGCTTTTACTCACTATTACACATACATATGTCTTTCTACTAATTTTAAATTATAACTTTTTAACACTACATTCATCTACTATAGTACATGCTTCGTTAGTTTCAACTTTATTCAATATGTCTATCAATATTTAAATAATTATTATTTAATAATAGTATAATATAATACTTTAACTATATTGCTTTGAAAAATATGTACAATTTACACAAATTTAACTGGAAAATTTGGTATTTATATTGCTTTTAATATATATTAATATAACACTTTTATGGTATGCATTAACTCGATTTCAATTATATAACCTACGAATTATTTTGTTTACATTAATTTAATCGTCGTGTTTGAATGTATTTTTTTAATATAGCACAGTGTGCGTTTTGGCTTTCAACAGTACCGATCCTATGAGGAAATTGTTTCGTACGGGTATTTTGCCAGAGTATTCCAGGTGCGACACTGTTTAATTATCTGCTGATGATGACAACCTAGTTGTCGAAATACGTATACAGAATACGAAAATTAATGTGGAAATATATCAATAAAATAAAATATATCAAATATATCAATCTTTAGTGATTAATATAGCAATGTTTATATATTTTCTTATTAATATGGAACATGTTCTTCTGATAATCACAAATTATGGACTAACTGTATTTTATTTTAGAAATTCCTTTAAATACTAAATTCAAATCAACCCATGAAATAATATGAGTTTTAAATAAATAAATGCATAACAATAGATCTTTAAGAAATTTAACGGATTCTAATTGAATTTAACTTTAATTATGAATATAAAATGTATATTTAAAATCCGTCCTTATATTCATAAATGTTACTCAAATTTTACATTATAAAATCAGTTTAACTACTTAAAAATTTAAAATTTAACTTGTCAAAATTATGATACTAATGTAAATATTTTATTATTTTCATGATATTTCCAAATATTATCTGTAGAAAACTCGCCTTCGTGCTTTATTTACCGTAGTTGTCCAGATGCGACACTGTTTACTTATCTGGTGATGATGACAACTTAGTTGTCGAAATACGTATACAAAAGACGGAAATTATTGTGGCAAGTGGTTATATATCAACCTTCAGTGATCTAGCTAATCAACCACAGGCTCCATCCAAATTACAGAAATTATCTCATTATATTTTATAATGATTTTGCATCATTTTTAAACTTTATAATTCTATAATTTATAATAAATAGTTTATATACAGTCCCATAATCAATATTCATTACTTACTCACTTATCCCATACAAGCTTTAATTACCATAACTCCTTCAGCTTGTCCGACTTTTATAATTGATACGAACGAATAGCTTAATTGAAATGATTTGATTACTAATCCCTTTTCTTTTACTTTTAGCTACAGCTATTTGTAAAATCTCTTTTAATTTAATAATTACAACTTCATTATGAACGAGATGTACATATAAGTATCATGTATCTTAATAGAAGCATTTACAAGCTAATTACATATACACTGCAGGCCATAAGTTTGGAATCACTTGCATAAGTTATGAATCACTTCTGAATATAATGAAAATATTGTAGTGGCTTTAACAAACATTGTAAAAATAAAACAAAATTAATATACCAAAACGTTTTATTATAAAATAAGCAGGAAAAAAAGCAAATTTTATTTATTTACGTCCACTTATTTTTATTATCAACTAAACGGACTTTTCATCGAAATACCCTCCTTTTTGCTTTAATGACGGCAGCACACAATCGCGGTAAACGAGACACTAATTTTGTAAGGGTTTCATTGGGTATATTTGCCCAAGAATCTTGTATAACTTGCCACATGTGAGTCTGGGACGTCGGACACTTTTCACGCACTTTTCTATCCAATTCTTCCCACAACAGCTCTATTGGATTGAGGTCTGGCGATTGTGCCGGCCGAACCATGTTTTGTAAAACACAGTCAGCTTCCTGTTGTTGGAGATATCCTCTACATAAATGAGAAGAATGTTTTGGGTCGTTGTCTTGCATGAATATAAAGTTTTCTCCAAGTAATCTCAGACCGGAGGGCACAGCGTTGTGTTCGAGAATCTGTCTGTAACCCTCCTTTTTCAAAACTCCGTCGATTTTCACCAGATCTCCTACACCAGCCGAAGAAAAACATCCCCAAACCATTACAGAACCGCCACCATGTTTTACTGTGGGCACCACACATTGCGGTAACATTTTTTCCGTAGCAGTTCTTCTTACAAATATCCGACGTCTGGAACCGAAGACCTCGTACTTTGATTCGTCGGTCTACAGCACTTTTTCCCACTGTTCTATTGTCCAATCTTTGTGTAACTTAGCCCATTGTAGCCTTTTTATTTTATTTTGCGGACGTAGAAGCGGTTTGCGAACTGCTACACGTCCCATCAGTCCAGCCGCTCTGAGCCGCCTTTTTACTGTGGTTAAAGAGATCCGAGTTTCACGCTCCCTGTTAAACTCACCGCGGATTTGCGAGGCCCTTAATCTTTATATCTTTTCGACGTCAATATAATTGTCTGATCTTCTGCAGGAGTTGTAATTTCTGGTCTTCCTGATCGTTTTCTGTCCGTATACCCTCCAGTAGACTGGTATCTTTTAATTGTATTTTGTACACCTTTGTACGATATCTTCATTCTTTTCGCGATATCCCGTATAGAATCTCCCCGATTATGATGACTAATAATTTCTACACGTTTTTCTAGCGATATCTGCTTTCTCTTCGCCATAATCAAACGATGTTTACTGATTCTACACACTTTTATGTGTCTACACACTTTAAATGATACGAAGCAACTAAAATATTCTCATTACTTCAAAATGTATAAATACTTATAAATATAAAAACTAAATGTAATTACAAAAGGTTTATGCGGAAGGGTCTGCAATAAAATTTGTCCATTCCAGGTAATCGTTCATTATGCAGAAATATTACCTGCTCGAATAAATAATACCGCACGCAGAGTTTCCTTAATCTCTGGTTATTTTCCAACTATTAATGCATTTAAAACTACATCTTTTATGTAAAGCTTTATAATGTACTTAAGAATAATCCTTTGTACTTATATCAAAGTAATACGAACGTAACATAGATAAATTTTAATTTTTATGAATTTACTGGAACTGATTCCAAACTTATGGCCTGCAGTGTACATCTTAACTGTGAGTATTATTATAAGCTACCTTGTTATCCATTATTCTAAATTGAAATACGTTTTAATACATATCTGAAATTAATAACTCAAAATTCTTAACTTATATAGATATATCAATTATTATGATATATAAAATAGCATATTCCATTAGTAACTTGATTTTATAATACATACTATATTTTAATATATTCTCATTTCTTGCATAATGCATAACATAACTATATATCTATATATATATATGTTCAAAATATACCAAAAGGAGTACTTCTGATTCATTTACACGTGAAAGTTTTATGAATATAGTTCAAAGGAACTTCAAGGAAGTTAAATTGAACTTTTTAAATATAATACTTCGAAGAAGTATACAATTATATATTACAGAAGACATTAAAACCTCACAGAATTAAAATTCATATAAATGGAACTTAAGTATGACTTAAACGAAATAGAAAGGATCTTAATATAATTTCATAACTGCTTAACTAATGTCCTTAATATAAGTATATTTAATATCTTGTACTAAATTACAAAAATGATATTTAACAAAACTACTAACATGAAACTTAGTGGGTAATGTAGACAAACTACGAGAAAGAAATCCTAGACGTTCGGAAAATCTTCGAAATCGTATGTGAGAATTATCAGTGATACTGGGATTGAGCTGTGAAGATCAATGTTAATAAATAGTGTTTATGAACAGTAATTGTAATTTTTGTTTTGAAATTAATAATCCATTATATTAAAACTCAAACTAGTATGAATGAAGAATAGTTTCTCTTGCTTCTACATTCTATTTAATTGTCTACAAAATTCCAAGGAACACATAACACTATTATATATGCCCAACGAAGTCCGATAACATATTAACTTAATCTCTTTAATATTAGCTTAGATAATTTTAAAATCTGGATACTGTTTTGACGACACACTATTTACAAAAATCTCTAATGCAATGTCCAACTAATATTTGTATTATAATAATATATGTGAATATTCTATTGTAATCAAAATTATCACAAATATCGTTTTCCAAGTGTATGCAGATTTATGTGACTTACCTGTATTTCTTTCATTACTTACCTTTAACTTACTTTCTTTTTTATGTATTTAATAATATAAGGTAAATAAATTGCGTTATTCATCCAACACCAATAAGCAATAATAAGCAAAAATGCTATAACTTTATAGCGCATAAAATTATCTTCAGAATACCCAACATAAAGAACATCCTCTAACTTGTAATAGAAAACATTTCTTTGTGCTTATAAGAGCTTTAGTTTATAGATTCTTTTACCGCTTCAAGAAAATGTAATATTAACTACTTCGCGATCTCCACATTTGATAAATAATAATTGCTTCCTTTTATTTGTTTTGTAATCTATTGTCGTTTTTTACGCTTTACGAACTTTTAAGATTTTTTGTTGTTATATATAATTTGGAAACACATTTGTTATCCATTATGTAATTACAAGGTATTCTCTTACCAAAATCAGCATAATTAACGTTTCGGTATCATTCAATTTATTTGAACAACATATCCACTTTAAAAATAAATCGACCTACTTTATTTTGTTGTACACCTTACATGTTTTCTTTGTAATAATAGAGAGTATATGTTTATAATTCCGGCATTATAGAATTCTATATTCAAATTCTAATTTTTTACTAATGCTGAGACTGACGTGCTTTCTTAAATTCAAAATAAAATAAAGGAAAAGAATCTAAAACTAAATAAAATAATTAAAAAGAACCTTCCAAACGATGATTTGATTACCCACAGGTGCCCACGCAAGGTGCAGCTTGTCAGCCTGCTCAGTTAAGGACGATCGTGTCGGTTCTTCGGTAAAATAAACACGCTACTTTGTTTAATAAATATAGTAACAAAACGCCCCACAAGTTTAAGCAACACAATTGCAAAAGAATAAAAAAAAGATCAAGGAAAATCGCTTTTAATTAATAAAAACTTAAATCGGAGGCGTTACAGTCGTTAATGTTAAACTGAGCATAAAATATAAATATATGTGATTGTGTCAATAGTCAAGATTTAAAAATGTAGATTTGCATGAAGGACGAAGAAACAAATTAAGCCAGTTTTCCGGAACTGGGCCAAGTTTCGTTCACAACAAAAAAGTAGTCTAGTAGTACTAGTCTAGAATTTACTAAATTAGTTCCTTTTTATTTAGAGATTTTGATACATTTAAAAGAAGGAGAGAAAAGATAAGAAAAAAAATACTATCTCGGAAATCATCAATTTTCAAAGAGGGCAAAAATTAAAAATAGTTTAAAATAGTAATAACTAGTAAATTAATTAACGTATAGAAGAAAAGAAAATTTCTCAAAAGGCCTGCTGCTAAATATACATAAAACAACTTAGTTAATAATCAGGTGGAGTCGATGATTCCAATTAAAGCTTTTCCTATAAAATGATAATATATATAAATAATATATGTATATATTTGTATATATATATATATGTATACACTATTGTGGGCAAAAAAATAGTAAGACTTTGTTCATAATTTTTGAATTCTTAATTTATTCTTCCAAATCTATTCCGTCCCCCTCAAAGTAATCTCCCCTGGCCCCAATACACTTGTGCCATCGTTTCTTCCAATTCTCGAAACAGTTGTTAAAGTCAATTTCAGAAATCGCCTTCAATGCGCGTAGCGATTCACGTTTAATGTCTTCAATTGACTCAAAACGGTTTCCCCGAAGCGGTCGTGTGAGTTTGCTGAATAGCCAGAAGTCACACGGAGCTAAATCAGGCGAATACGGTGGTTGCGGCACGATATTGGTTGAAAATTTGGCGAAAAACTCACGAAGAATTAATGCAGTATGCGACGGTGCATTATCGTGGTGCAAAAACCAAGAGTTGTCGGCCCATAATTCTGGCCTCTTTTTACGAATAGCACTACGCAAACGACGCATAATACTCAAATAGTATTCTTTGTTGACAGTTTGGCCGGTCGGAAGGAATTCGGAGTGCACCACACCTCGATAATCGAAGAAAACTGTCAACATAACCTTGATTTTTGACTTGCTTCGACGTGGTTTTTTGGGCTTCGGCTCACCTTTGATACGATATTCGGCCGATTGATCGTGTGTTTCCGGATCATAAGCATAGATCCAAGTCTCATCTCCAGTTATAATGCCTTTCATTTTGTCTTAATAGTCGGAAAGCATTGTTTCACAGACGTAAACGCGACGCTGTTTTTTGAAAAAATTGAGTGATTTTGAAACAAATCGTGCTTTCACTTTTCTTAGGCCCAAATGATCTTTCAAAACGGTTTTCACTGATCCTTCCGATATTCCAAGGATGCCAGTAAGGTCTCTGACTGTTAATCGTCGATTCTCAAGCACCAATTCCTTGATTCTATTGACGTGTTGATCATCAGTTGATGTTGATGACCGTCCTGGACGTGGTTCGTCATCAACGCGTTCTCGACCTTCTTTGAATAATTTGTACCAATCAAAAACACTTGCTCGAGACAAACAATTATCACCGAAGGCCTTTTGAAATATTCTGAACGTTTCGGCACCAGAAATTTGATTCCGTACACAAAATTTAATGGAACTTCTTTGTTGAATAATTTCACTCATTGTAAAAATCGCCGAATGCACTTTTTGTACTTCAGAAAAACAAGCGTATACTAAACACTAATGATTATTTTGATGTGACATTTGGCACAGATGTGATGTCACTGACAGTCATACATTAAATATTTTTATGAGTTTGAAAACAATCAGTTTTACATTGATTAAAGTATTACCACGAAATTCTTCTCTAATAACCATTAGAGAGGAAATGCCATTACTTATTTTAACAAAATTATACTCTGCAGGGTTTAGTTCAAATTTTAATTTTTATACTGTTATTTTTATACATTTATAAAGAGAACCCAAATTTAAGCCTTCTTAGGCAAACTTATTTATTTCTATTATATAATAATTTGATAATGAGATATACATAATGACCTAGATATTTTAAATGCATTTGATGTACCCTCCAGATAAAATTGACAATCTCTAATAAACAAACGCGGAAGGATGACAAATTTACAATTACTTTCACTTGGAGAATAAAAAATTGTTTATTGCAGTAACTATAACAAAAAATTAAACTAGGTAGTATTTTTGGCTATAAATATGCTCTGGACGAATATTCATGTGTCGATTGTTTTAAAAGTTAAGCAGAAGAGAAGATTGCATGCTTCAACGCAAGTACATTTTGCAAGAAAAATATCGAAAACGTAGTTTCAACTAATCTTCATGTGTAATTATTATAACTAGAACTAATTTTTTTAAATACACAGAAAATAACATAAATTCTCATGTAAATCTACGAAAAAATAGTAATAGAAAAATATGTTTTCATCTTTCGTTATAATCAAAATCACTAAGGTTGATATATAACCCCTTTTCACATTAACTTTTGTAATTCTGTATACGCATTTCAACAACTAAGTTGTCATCATCAGCAGATAATTGCAAAATGTCGCACCTGGTAAACCACGGCGAAAAACACCTATACGAAAACAAACTCCGCACGCGATCTATGCCGTTGAGAACCAAGATGTACAGTGTACAGTGTACACCAGTGTAGTTGTCGAAATGCGTATACAGAATTACAAAAGTTAATGTGGAAAGGGGTTATATATTAGTGATTAAGTTAATCAACTACAGGCTCCATCAAATTCAACGTTATAACCAAATTTAATTTCTATACTTTTATTACATGAAAAAGTGTGAAAGTCGTCCTGAAAAGCATTTCTGGAACTTCTTTTTTGGATTATTAAGCACAAAGCAATAACTGCAAATCAAATCTGAGTCATAAGGGTAATAGTAAAATATTCGATGACAACCGTCATTTTGAAAAATAACTTTTCTTGAAACTTCATCACTTAGTCTATTTGATAGTTTCATAAAAATTATCCACAGAAACGCCACGAATACTATACTCTTTTTAGTGGATAGAAACGCCCTTTCTCAAACATGGTTTGCTAAAATGTGGCTCATAGTAAAGGTTGCTGGTGTAGTATTGACAAAAGTTTCGACAAACTATGGAACGTTAATTTTAGTAATACCTAAATAATTATAAATTATGCAACAAATGATTGGGTGAAATAAATTAGGCATTGCTGCTAATTCTATTATTGATGAACACATTGGTCATCAAGAACAAGGTTAAAATCGGAGGCGAAATTTTGAATGTGATTTTTTGAAATGTTAAGCCGGAATGTAACCCATTTTTTAGAAAACCTGCTCTCATTCATAAAATTATCCTTTCACCTCACCTTTAAGGGCTCACAGCTATGAATATGGAAATTAACGCTCTCGAAGTACCTGCGCTTAACCCAAACCAAAGCGTAAAGTATTGAGAGTTGCGAGACCACAGGGAAGTGTAGTAGTTAATATTCCCTTGGGAGCATCGGTTGCAACATCTTTCGTTTAGCCATAGCTGATCAAGGGTGGTTCTGATAGTATGGATTGTTAGTTTTCCAATTTTTCTTATAGTATTCAAAATGTATAGAGTAAATCCCAAGGGTAAAAAAGTAGAAAGGAATTTTAGATTCTAAAGCTGCAAGATAAGAATCTTTCATAGGAAAAATAAGCAAGATAACAAGAATGAACGAGCATGTCTATACGAATAAAGAAATAAAGATATACAAAGGTAGTTGTGTCAACACTGAATAGCTCTGATGTGAAGTTTTTAAGATACAAAGGTTCGTGAAATAAAGTCGGAATTACGTGGAGATCAAAAAAAGTTGTGATCAAAACCAACTTTAACAGGAGACTACATAAAGACTACAGGAGATCTAGCGAACTAGCAATGGAATAGACTCTATCGCCACCTCAAGTAATCTATCTTTCTACTTTAAAATACAAAGGGAAATCATTTACATACAAGCAACATAAATATTTTTCAATATGATAGAATACTTGGCCTTTAGTTAGTAGAAACTGGAGCACCATATATTATAATATTTTAAATAAATATGATGTAGTACTGACTAAAACAGCAAGCCTAACATTTTTACCGAACTTTATTATTACATCGTATAATATAGCATGACAAGGTAATCGTGTTTGAATCTACTTAATTTGAGCATTTCTTCTTCTTAAAGTAAAGTACGATATTCATACACTCTAAGCGAAATGTTATGTACAAGAAGAGGTATACATACATATATCTGATTGCTATCACACTCTACAGGAAGAACATATATGTATGTATGTATGTATTTATTCTACCTTTTAGAATATCCTAAAATGTATACACTCGTATTCCGTAGTGCGAGGACTAAACACATCTGAAAGTTGAATTGATATGTAACAAGCTTTTGCTGGCATTCCCCCCTTAGAAAGTCAGAATTTGCTGCTGAATTATACAATTTAAACGTAATGTTATGAACACAGAAGATGATATAGAAATTTAATCTTTAATTTTATTGATAATTTTCCGAGTTGCAGTTTTTGATGGTTCTGATCGTACTATCGAAAACTGCAACTAGGAAAATTATTAATAAAATTAAAGATTAAATTTTTGCTTTCATTACGTCAACGTGGTTTCTTACATTTTTTCAAACTGTTCCCGAAAAATTTCATCAATTAAGATTACAAGTTGCATTTGTGTTCCTAATTTGGCAGATATAGCCCTAAGTGACTTTTTCTTATTTTTCAAACTTCTTTTGAAAGATATTTCGGCCAAAGAAATTATTATAGCATCAGAACGATATTTTGGTAATCTTGAGCAAAATAGTTACAAAAATGATATATGTAAGTACGTTCGACTTGAAGGGAGATATGTTAAAAAATAATAAAAGCTTCATATCCTAACTTATTTGTTTCATTTCGAGGACCATTTCTAGTCAAACCAACCTCATACATATACCTAATATCCATTTACACAAAAGTCAATCACGTTCTATTTATAGAATCTAGACAGTTAAAACCTTAACATCAAACAGCGAAAGTTTGATTGATATGGATTAAACGACATTTATAAAGAAAAAATTTCGTAAGGCTATAAAAAAATATGAGCAAATTTTACAGTTACAATCTTCCTAATTATACGTTTGTAAAACACTGACCAAGAAGTTTCAAAATCATGCAGTGCGTTAACAGCAATAGCAGTCCTGAAAATATTCCCTTTAGTAGTAGACGATATATAAATAGAAAAGGACGAGATTCCAGTCTGGAAATCCTGATGAAATTGTAGACAACTAACGCTTAACCAAAAAACAGGTCGAGTGTTTACAAAGTCTAAAATATTGATCATCCAAGACAACTCTAAGAGTAAATACATAAGCGTACCGCTTTGTGTCTGGAAGGAAGCGTTAAGTACAACACATTCCAGCAATCACACAGCTTTTGGTAAAGTATCTTACGCCTTACTTTCTAAAGTAGAATATTTTATAAAATATATTAATTCGAAAAAAAGAGATGTGATCAATCCAAAAATTTTAAAAAACCGCAATCATTTTACCTCCACCATTCAATAAAATATAATTAAATAGGTCCTGTAGTAGTGTTCTTCAATGTAAAACCGTTGCTCTCATAATACATGAATTGCAGAATTTTGCTAAACACTCTCTAACTAAAACAGGAAACGAAATTATGAGGAATTACTCTAAAATTGGTCGAATTAGTAAAAAATACAAAATGCTAAAAGTATCTGCTTTTAAATACGCTTCTCTTATGATAGATAAAATTAAATATTTTGAAATATGAATGTATCACCTACTTCAAAAATACAGTTTGTAAATATAGATGCTTCCCTGAACGTAACCTCTTTAACTAGGATGTAATTATATTAGTGGTTGAATAAATACTCAAACAGGTAATAAAAAAACCCTTACCACAATTATTTCTATCCGCATATATATGGATTTGAAAAACTTTCTACAATTTCATAACTTAAAGCTGCCTTCGTTACACAAATATTTCCAACGATAATGTAGCCTATCATAAACTAAAACATCTTTTCCAAGAAAACCTCTGTTACCACTAAACATCCGTGCACATTAGTTCGTTTTAGAACAATAATTTTAATATTACATTCAATTTAAGTTTATATTATTTTATTTTTAATAATGATTACGTCTCTAACTTTCATACTTTAACGGAAAATATTTACTTTCTGTCAAAGAGATAACTGCTTGGTAGCACTGATAAGGCTTTCATTTACCTTTTTTTATTAATTAATCAGTATTATTGTTTTAAAGATTACGTAAAATAAGTCGTCTGACATAACATTCTAAAGAACTTTTTTCAACTAATCTTTTAATGATGTAATTTTTAATGTTGTCACAATACCTTTAATTATAACCCCTTTTAATACATAATTTCTTAATTTTGATGTGCCTTTTTTGTACTGTCAAAAGTCAGTATAAATTACGTGTGCCTGTTCACGCCTGTCCAGAATTATTCCTATATATTGCACTTGTACTCAAATTGGTGAGTGTCATTCGACAAAAATAAAGCCATATTGGTTCAGTAAGATAAATAAACTAGTACCACTAAAATAGTAAAATACAACACTTTCCCAAAAACTTTGGCGAAAGCAGATAACAAAAGGTTACCCATAATTATTCAGCAACGTACAGTTTGCTTTTTTGTCCAGCGTTGTTTTCAATCGATCGAAAAAGATACTCGATGATATGGAAAGATTGAGTTACTTTAAGACTTTATGAAGAATAACTAAGACGTATCTACAATCACGATAAAGATATTAGATAATGAACCGCCTCCTGGCGTAAACTTGTTAGGAAATATGCCCGTTAATTTAATTAACTCATTTTCTGTTGTAAATGAAAATAAGTACGGCAAAGGACTATTACTTTTCGATCCAGACAATCTTCTATTTATCTAGGTTTATAATCGAAACTGTATCGGTCGTAACTTTGAAATGGTGATACAAAAAGTGGTAGTTTCAATTTTCTAGAACAAACACTATTTTAAAATAAATTAATATACCTTGAAATTTAAATTAAGGAGATATTACCGATTGTTTTTCAGGTATCGTTTCCCTTCAATTCGCATAGTGGTGCGGTATGGCTTTTTACAAGATAATCTTTGAAACGACTTTACGTACACGTTAGGTAAATAATTTTCACTTTCTTACCATCATTACTTCATTATTATCATTAAAATACGTTTTAGCATTCTGTTTTAATAGCTTATATTATGCATTTAGTTATTATTAACACTATAAAATATGCAATGATAAACTTTTATGTAAAATTATATTAGGATGGCCAAATGTAAGACAAAATAGGAAATGTTACGCACCGTATATTATTACATGCACAAAATAAAAAATGAAAAAAATTTAAATGAAAGTCTGTTGGATATAAAAGTTGAAATGATCTTAGCAAAGTATTACTTACATATTAACCATCATTAAGAAAAGAAATGAAGGTGTTTCTGGTAAGTTCTCGTTGTATGTAATTTTTAAATAATTACATACATACGTAAAAATAATAAAAATAATTGCAACAAACACAAATTATACTAATCAGTTATATATTTTATACGGCTCACACATTATACTTCAAGCTTCTATTACATAAACAATAAAAAGGAGATTTGCTTCTAGTAAATACAATATATTTGCAAGCTTCCGTAACGATCACCACCACAAAGCAAACTTATGTTGCAAAATTATTACGAATTTGATTGAAAATTTAAAGTTATAACCATTCCAAAACAAAATTCTCAATTCATACATGGTCATATTTAGACGTGCATTCTTTCGCGAGTATCTTGCTATTATATAAACTTTTAATAAAAATTTTGTGAAAATTATAGGTTATAGCACTTGTATTCGCTATACTTAGCGAAAGTAGAAGTGAACAAACTGGAAATAAGCGTGAAGTAATATCCCAGAATACCTCTAACAGAAGAACCAGACAAAGCAATATTAACGGAAACCCTTTCCAAAATAATCAAGTGGGCTTCGGATCTGCAATTGGAAATCTTCAAGGTGGTACCGCAGGTAGTTTCTTCAGCGGCAGTAATAATGCTCTTGGCGCCTTCGGAAATAATGTCGGAGCACAAAACCTAGGTGGTTCAGGTGGACTCGGTAATAGCGGTAATGCATTTGGCCAACGTGGTAATGTTGGTAACGGATTTGGTGGTTTTGGAGGTATTGGAAATTCAGGTGGTTCCTTCGGTGTCACTGGTGGTTTCAGCGCAGGTGCCTTTGCTAGAGGACAAGGAGGTGTTGCTGGAGCTGGTGGTGCTGGTAATGCTTTTGGTCAAGGCAATGGTCTAGGAAACATTGGAGGATTAGGAGGTAGCGGTAATTTCGGAGGCAATCTCCTAGGAGGTGGAGGTAATACGTTTGGCCAAGGAAATGGTATTGGTAACGCTTTTGGCCAAGGCGGTTTAGGAGCTACTGGTAATTTCGGGGGCAGTTTCGTAGGGGGTGGAGGTAATGCATTTGGCCGAGGAAGTAATATTGGCGGATTGGGAGGTAACGGTAATTTCGGAGGAAATCTCCAGGGAGGCGGAGGTAATGCATTTGGCCAAGGAAATGGTATTGGTAACGCTTTTGGCCAAGGTGGATTAGGAGCAGCTGGTAATTTCGGAGCTGGCCAAAGTTCAGGCGGATTTGGTGTAGGTTCCTTTAATCAAGGTGCCAGTTTTGGAAGTACAGCCGGAGGACTAGGAGCTGGAAGTAACTTAGGTGGAAGCAGCGCATTCGGTCAAGGAGGATCTGGTTTTGGAAGCATTGATCTGACAGGTGCTCGAAGAGTAAATATAGGCGCAGGTTTTCAATCTGCAGGCAATTTCCAAAACACCCAAGTTGGTAGTCTAGGAGGTAATGTTGGAGGCAATCTCGGTAACAATTTCCAAGGCAATGCGGGTGGATCTCTTTCACTTGGAAGTCAAACTGGTTTTGGAAACAGTGTTCGAACATAGGTTAAATATGGTTATATGTATGTAAACATAAATTATTAAAATTTTATTGTTTTATTATTTTTTTAATAAACGTTTATCAATTAAACAAAATAAACTGATAAATATTACGGGTATTTTAGACTAGTTACAATATTCGTATTTTAATTTCACTAGTATTTTTACCTTTTTTAAGCGATTCTTACAACACAATAAATTTTAAAAAAGTATCTTGAATGAACGATACTTATTTTATTATTTTCTAAGATACATATATTATATATACATATTATAAAAATGTTACATTATAATATAATTATTATATATATTATTATAATATTATATTATAAAAAATATATTCAAAAGCTCTAAATTTCATTGTTTGAAGTAATAATAGAATGGGAAGGTTTTCAAACAAACATACATGAAATTTTTTCTTAAAGAAAAATATGAGTTACTTGCATCAGATTGTTACAAGAGTGAAAGTTTTCAAACAAGAACTTGATTATTATTTAAAATAAATCTTGGATCCAAGGAACAGTTATACAGACAAATTACAATTCGTGCCCGTTAAGAAAGTAGCCTTAGCCGTTCCAATATTTAGAATGCATGAAGGGAATATCCACTTTATTGTAAAATAAATCTTATAAACATTTCCAACACTTTTCAAGCCTTCTTTCAGTAAGTCCAGTCATATAAAGTGAAAAGTTTTAGAAGAAGAATTTGTAAATAAAATTAGAAATATATTGTGGATATGCATTGAAGTTCATCCTTATATTGACTACTTATGTGCTTCAAACGGTATATTCAATTTGGTGTTTCCCTTGTTCCTTGGTTCAATATTAAATCCCACTGTAGCAGTCAAGGAATTTAATTCACATATCGAAATATCATAATGAGCAAAAATATACCATATTTCTAAGTTAATAGAATTTGAATATTTATATTATATAAATCTGAATATAATCACTACTGATACCCCAAACTGCTCTCATATTCTGTATGATAATGCAATAAGTGTAATAATTCTTCTTCGCATACTCAATTGGTCAATTCATCCAGTTCTTCGCGAGCAACTTGTCCGATGTAAGAAGAACTTATGGTGATGTAAGAGAACGTATTTATGAAATATTCCAGTCTGTTTTCGGGTATTGGTTGCTTCAAATTGTTTAGTAGTGCGACTTACTTTGAGAAGACGATCTGTAAATAGTTTCTCCTTTGAATCCTAAAAAATCGATACCATTATGTTACGCGCTGATGTAAATGTCTTCGCTTTCTTGGAAAAGGCCTATCCTCATATGTCTCCGCTGTTTATGCCGCCGTTTAGATTTAGAAACCAAATGGTGAATCCAAGTTTCATCAATCGCAACAAATCTTCCCAAAAAAATAGGTTCCATAGCTTCATGTTATCTCTTGATATATACATACATTCTTTTACGTTTTCGATCGCAACTCAATGTTTGCAACATTTTTCGAACTAATAGCTTGGGCATGCTCAATTCCGCATGTAAAGCGTGATATACGCCTTCAGTCCTTATACTCACAATGTCCATTCATCGGTTGTTCAAAACAATGTCATTCACTTTATTAAACAATTGTGATTGTTTATGATGGTTCTTCTCGTAGATTATCTTCAATTATTATCACAACGTATAAATTGTAATTGTAACTTGTTGTAACATCATAAATCTATCAAATTTCGCCTACTACGAGGATAGTTTGACAAGTAGTGAGAATGACAGATAGGTGGCGCTCTAATTAGTAAAACAAATGCATTGTAATTTAGGTTACCTATTTATATGTTTATATTCCGATATTTAGATAAATCGGTTGATTAGTTTATTTTTGACAACTGAATGAAAAAGAAGCAACACGTCGTTTCGTTAAAATGGAAAAAGCAGAGTATCGTGCGGTGATTAAATACTTCGTAATCAAGGGCATGAAAGCTACCGAAATAAAAGATGAGTTACGGGAAACATTAGGTGAATCTGCTCCATCATCCACCACAGTAAGTAGATGGGTAAATGAATTTAAACGTGATAAAACGAGCTGTGTTGATGAAGCGCGCTCTGGAGCACCCAAAATCGTGACTTCTATGGAAATGATTATAAAAATCCATAATATTATTACGCAAGATTGACAACTCAAAGTGAGAGAGATAGCAGACATGGTAAACATTTCAACAGAACGCGTACACCACATTTAACGAAAGAATGGTTCTTCTAGGATTCCCGAGTTTCTACATTACGACAACATTATATAGAACAATCCCCAGAGTTGTCAATGCATTTCAAGAATACTTTAATAGTGTTTACTCTAATTAAAAATGCAACGGTTACTAGATGGTTCAGCACTTGTGAATTCTTTTACTCTAACAGAGTTCGACGTAGATAGTGCCAATAGAAAACTTAAAGATAGCATGACCTCGGGTTATGCTGGTATTTCGAGCTTGCTTATATGTAGCTGCAGAATTATCCTTATTTCCCCTGTAATAATAATCCTAAATTTAGCACAAAAGAAATCGGTATTTCGCGAAACATGGAAGATATGTATTCTCAAAAACGATTTGCCTTCTGATATTAAAAGTTATAGACCGATTTAACATTCACCAAACTTTGCTAGGGTGTCTAAAAGAGTTATTTATTGAAGCGGTTTAAAGTGAATAGACATATACACTAATCCCCTATATGGGGTGGGGGAAAAGTGGAGTGATGTGGCGCGAGAGTTGGCTGAGCAATGCCAACAAATTAAGACGTTCTTGAGATATTAGTTTCTAAAATCAACGATCTAAAATCTGCTCCATCATCCGCCACAATAAGTAGATGGGTAAATGAATTTAAACGTGGTAGAACCAGCTGTGTTGATGAAGCGCGCTCTAGAGCACCCAAAATCGTGACTTCTAAGGAAATTATTATAAAAATCCATAAGATTATTACGCAAGATCGACGATTCAAAGTGAGAGAGATAGCAGACATGGTAAACATTTCAACAGAACGCGTATACCATATTTAAACGAAAGAATTGGGCCTGTCCAAGCTTTCCGCAAGATGGGTGCCGCGATTGCTTACGACTGATAAAATGTTCACTTGATTGCGCATTTACAATGCGTGTTTGGACCTTTATAAGCGGAATCCGGTTGATTTTTGTAGGCGATTTATTACTTGCGATGAAACTTGGATACACTGCAGTACACCCGAAAGTAAACTACAGTCGAAACAATGGTTAGAACGTGGTTCTGCACCTCCAAAGAAAGGAAAAATCACTTTATCGGCAAACAAGGTCATGGCATCAAATTTTTGGGATTCAAAGCGCATTTTGCTCACACAACAACAAAGACAACGCTCCCTCGCATGCCAGCACAGTTGCGATGTCCAAAATCCATGAGTCGCATTTTCAATTAGTACCGCATGCTCCTTATTTGCCGGATCTAGCCCCTTCCGACTTCCACCTTTTTCCAAAATTGAAAACGGCACTAGGTGGAAAGAAATTTTCGTCTAACGACGAGCTTATCATCTTCGTAAATGAGTATTTTGCAAGCCTTCCGGAATCGCATTTTAGAGATGGCATAAGGGCATTGGAGCACCATTGGAATAAATGTATTACTCTTTTGGAGAATATATTGAAAAATAAAAATTATTTTATATTTAAAAAATTCGTTTTTCTTTTCCATTCTCATTACTTGTCAAACTACCCTCGTACAATAAAGAAGGTGGCAGAATTAGAATACACATATTTTCCGATAGAGGACTAGTAATCCAATCTCAATTGCAGGCAAATCATTCTCATGTGATATAATCCTTTAATTTTTTTTTATTTGTGGATAGATTTAATTTAAATTCAATTTGGCAAATGAGTAGTATGGGCAAATTGTCATTTTTGTAAGTACATATTAGGACCAAAGCACTAGTGACGTCAATTTTGAAAATTCATATGAAATCTCCTAAGCATACCCCTTTACTATGGTTATGAAAAAATATTTTTTTTATGTTTGAATCTATAAAGCTCCAAACCGCAAAGTAATAAGTAATTCTAAAAAAAATGTAAACATGCTATTTGTTTTCTTATTGTAGCTACGAAGATTCATCAAAGTGTGCAATGAAAACTTAATTTTTTTTAATTTGAATGTCATGGGTAACTTGGTATACATTTGTAGAGATTTATTTTCTAAATTCATTAATGTCTAATATTTCCATCTTTAATTAAATTGATTAAAGAAATTCCATTTTATTTATTTAATTCAATTTAATTTGTTTTAGAAAAATATATAAAACGATCATTGGATGCAAATAATCTGAACTATTTGTCAAGTTCGAAAATGAAAAAAAAATAAAAACGCGATTTTATTACAAAGTAAAAATAAAACACCAAATCAGAAAAACAATTAAAAAAGCACAAATAAATTTCCAATAAATGTTGACCGTTTTGACGTTGGCATAGCCGAATTCGATGCAGGGAAGATGTTACTACATTTGTGATCATTTCCTGTGTTATTCGATTCATCGCATTTCTTATCGTACATTTAATTCCTCTAAATTATTAGATGCTCTCTAGGAGCATCTAATATGAGAAAAAAAGAATTTCTTTATTCAATTTGAACAAAAGATCTTAAAGAATGGATTCAGATATTAATTCTCTATAAATGTATACCAAGTTACCTATAACTTACCATTAAAAAAAAATTAAGTTTTCACAAAAGAACTGTTATCGCACACTATGATCAATTCTGGTAGCTACAGAAAAAAACACAGTTAATATATTTACATATTTTTAGTATTAATTAATAACTTTTAGACAACTTTAAATAGTTCGCAGCTTTCTAGATTCAAGCATAGAAAACGAATTTTTTTGTAACCATGAAAATTAAAAAATGATATATTATTAGCCGCAAAATGGCACATATATTGAAATGATAAAAATAATTGGGGTATTTCAAAATCGACGTTATTTCCGGAATTACTGGAAGTACTGTAGTCCTGGTATGTACCTGCAAAAATGGAAATTTTTGATATGATTCAATTATTGGATTTAATTTAAAACCATTAAAAAATAAAGAAATTAAAAGACTGTACCACTGCCATGAGCCACTCTGTATACACAACTATCCTATAAACACATCAAAGTTATTTCAAATAGCTGAAATTTGTGACTCGACTATTGCGTTTGTTGCTCTCAAAGGACAGTAAAATAAATTCTACCGACGAATTAAAATTAACTTTCCTGCCCTTACGAGGTTTCATTAATTAAAGAAATTATTTATGAAAAATTTTCTGCATCGAACAAGACTTGAATCTACATCTTCTTTTCACCGGATGGCCGCTCTAATCAATTAAGCTACCAAAGCAGTGTTTCTTCAAGTCTTTCAATACACCATAAACCACATTATGTAAAGCAGATTTTAATTAATGTAACCCGTAGTCACTGAGTACGGTAAATGCAAGTCCAAGTCTTGTCCGATGCCGAACATTTTTCATTTAAAATTTTCTGTAATTACAGAACTGAAATAAAAGCAGAAAAAGTTAATCTTTTAATGAATAATATCATATCTCCCTCTCTCGACCAATACATAAATGTATTGACCGACAAAGCAAGAACGCTTCTATCTTACAGATCGGAGACTATGTTTCCAGTGTATAATAGACAGAAACTTACATCTAGGCTTTATGCCAATTAAAGAATGTTAAAAAGGAATCATTCTATTATTAATAACACCCTATCAACTACATATGTTTCACCGATATCACGGATCGTCAGGTTGATTTGTGTTATTAATGAACGATTCCTTCAGAGTGTATTATCATATCTTTCGATACAGAAAATAATGAATAATATCATATCTCCCTCTCTCGACCAATACATAAATGTATTGACCGACAAAGCAAGAACGCTTCTATCTTACAGATCGGAGACTATGTTTCCAGTGTATAATAGACAGAAACTTACATCTAGGCTTTATGCCAATTAAAGAATTAATAACACAAATCAACCTGACGATCCGTGATATCGGTGAAACATATGTAGTTGATAGGGTGTTATTAATAATAGAATGATTCCTTTTTAACATTCTTTAATTGGCATAAAGCCTAGATGTAAGTTTCTGTCTATTATACACTGGAAACATAGTCTCCGATCTGTAAGATAGAAGCGTTCTTGCTTTGTCGGTCAATACATTTATGTATTGGTCGAGAGAGGGAGATATGATATTATTCATTATTTTCTGTATCGAAAGATATGATAATACACTCTGAAGGAATCGTTCATTAATAACACAAATCAACCTGACGATCCGTGATATCGGTGAAACATATGTAGTTGATAGGGTGTTATTAATAATAGAATGATTCCTTTTTAACATTCTTTAATTGGCATAAAGCCTAGATGTAAGTTTCTGTCTATTATACACTGGAAACATAGTCTCCGATCTGTAAGATAGAAGCGTTCTTGCTTTGTCGGTCAATACATTTATGTATTGGTCGAGAGAGGGAGATATGATATTATTCATTATTTTCTGTATCGAAAGATATGATAATACACTCTGAAGGAATCGTTCATTAATAACACAAATCAACCTGACGATCCGTGATATCGGTGAAACATATGTAGTTGATAGGGTGTTATTAATAATAGAATGATTCCTTTTTAACAATCTTTTAATGCACATCGTGAAGCGCTTAATTAGGAAAACCCGACTTCAGGTTAAATTAATTAATATCTGTTTCCATACTGTGATTTATGATGCATCACTTCAGTAATTTAAGTGGTTAAAACAGCTGTAGTCACGGAGAACGGTAAATGCAAGTTCAAGTCTTGGCCGATACAGAACATTTTTCATTAAAATCTGGTAATAAATGAAACGATATAGGAGCAGGAAAAATTAATTGTCATTAATGTACCTCGTGAAACTCTTAATTGTTTGCTGTCTAATGTTAGGGCCATCAAGAATATTAAATTTATTTGATCAAAAACCAAAATTAGTTAAAAGACCGCGTATAAATTGATTAAAAGTAGAGAGAAATGCAAACTAAAATCTTAACTCTTAACATAAGTAACTGTATAGTACTTAACGCTGAATTTTGTTGTTATATTGTCTTTATCCCAACCCTAATGGAAGTGATAAAGTGGCACAAAATATTTATCGATTGATCGATCCTACTGATTGATCAAGCTCAAAACACGAAATACCAAGTTCTCGGATTCTGAGAATTTATGAACATCCAACATCTAACAGATTAAAGGCTAAAATTTATAGCCAATTTCTGTGAGAAAAAGGCATTCATACCTCAATAAATTTACTAAATCAAGTACCAATAATCTTACAATACTATTTTAATACGAAATAAGTATATTGTCACTAAAATAATTTGCTGTAATCACTCGGTTATTAATTATTAATTACTGCACAGTAATATGTTAAAATAAAATAGTACAGCCAAATAGTATAAGCCAAATTCTGACACAATATCTATAAAGGATGTTTCAAATTTCGCGGTTTTTTTAAAGAATAAATAAAACACATAATTTGCATTCACTTTCAAAAACATTTTATTGGTAATTGAAGTATTAGCTATGACATTTATATGAGAAAAATAATATCTGCCAAATGGCCTCCTCTTGCAGCTCCACAGACGTCCACTCTTTTGTTAAAATTTTCAATGACATTTTGACATAAATGAAGCCACCAATGACATGAATAATTTCATCTTTCAAAGCAGGAATTGATTTTGCATTGTTTTTATAAACCTGACTTTTCACATAACCCCGAAGAAAATACTCTAATGGTGTCAAATCACATGATCTTTGTGGCCAATTAACATCACCGTTTCTTGAGATTACACGTCCAGGAAATTTTTCTCTAAATAAATAAATTGATTCGTGTGCAAAGTGATCCTGTTGAAACAACATATCCTCTAGATCAATATTCATTAATTCAGGCCACAAAAATTCGACGATATAGATCACCATTGACAGTTACAGCTTCACCAGAAGCATTTTAAAAGAAGTACGTTCAAATTACACCACCTGGCCATAATGCGCACCAAACAGTAACTCGTTTAGGATGCATAGGTTTCTCATGAATAATTTATGGATTTTCCTCACCTCAGATACGGCAATTTTGTTTATTAACATAGCCACCAAGTTCAAAATGTGCCTCATCGGAAACATTGAGAAAAATCAGCTGGTTGTTCATTGATGAAATTGACAAATGAACGACGTTTTAAATGATCTAATGGCTTCAGTTCCTGTGTTATTTGAACCTTATATGCCTTCAGAGCTAAATTCTTGTGTAAAGTATGCCATGTTGTTGATCCACTAAGTCCAAGTTGTTGTGAAGGTCGTCTAATGGACATTTCAGGATCTTCAGCAACACTCACGAACCAAACCAGTATTTTCTTATGAACGACCACTACGACTGCATTTTTCACTTTTTTGATCTTCCACGGAACCGGTCTCTTGAAATTTTTTTAATAATTCGACCAATAGTGTTTTCATTTGAACGATTACGTAAACCCTAAAATTCACGTAATTTTCTAAAAACTCTTTTCACAGAACACTGATTTTTATAAAATAATTCAACAATTTGAACACGTTATTGTACCGTGTACGAAGCCATTTTTATAAATGTCATACATTACACTTTTTAAATGCCCACATACCCAGACAAATACAATGCGCCATCTATATCTTATTTATTCTTAAAAAGAACCGCGCAATTTGAAACACTAAACTGAACTAAAGTTTAATGACATAAATTAATCAATTAAGGTTAATACGAACTCTTTTCACACTGCGTGTGTGTTTGGCTTTCGACGATGAGTCTAGGTAACTTTGTATCTGTGCAGTTTTGTCCTGGTTCCAGGTGCGACATTGTGATCAATTATTTGCTGATGATGACAACTTAGTTGTCGAAATACGTTACAGAATACGAATATTATTGTAGAAAGGAGTTGCAATAACCTTCATTGATTAAAAGATATAGGAATGAGTAAAAAGTGATCAGCTTGCAGCTGAAGAGATATGATGTATTTTCAAAAAGTAATAATTCTCTAATAATAATTAGTCTTTATTCTTAGAACAAAATCACAAAAAAACACAAAAGAAGTAGGTACGAAATACAATAAAAATCTTATTTCTAATAATAAAACAATCGATTATAATAATGTGGTTCCAGAATGATAAAAAGTAGTTATGAACGGTGGTGAAAATCAATATTACATTTCAACCGTAAAAAAACCATACATGTATAACTTATAAAATATTGCATTTAAGGTGCTTTTTAAAGGTTCAAGAAAAACATTTTTAAGGTAATAATTGAAGTAAAAATTATAAATATTTAACAAAAGGAAAAAGTTTAATATATAAACATCAATAAAAATCATTTCAAATATATACTAAAGATAACTACAAGTGGAATCTGAATAGTCTAGTTAGAGGAAAATTAATACAAAGTATTCCATTCAGGAGCTTATTTTATAAATTGTTATTGTTTAATATTTAATAATTCTATCTCGTGATTTGACAGTTTTTGCTATACATTTTGGTAAAAAGGCATACAAATTATTGATCAAATCAAAGGTAATGTCTTCTGTTTGGTTATCTGACATTTATCCGAACTTTTTTCTCAATATCGCTCGAGCATTCTTAACATATCCGGTCTTTCATAATTTTTGCTAACTCCCACAACAATAGATTATCCGAATTTGTTATTGTGTCCTTATGTTGTTTTATAGTATTCGTAATACTAGAAGATGAAATAAATTTTAGCGAAATTATTTCCAACAAACTTTAATAAGTAGTCTGAATTCTGAATATAATTTGGTTGTGTAAGTACTAACCTTTGTTAGTACGTTCTTTCAAAAGGATCGTTAAGTTATTTAGTTTAGGTTTCACCATATTATTATAGAGGTGATCACGTTACTTTACACTACTATGTTTAACCTAAATGAAATGCTTACACAAAGACACCTGGAAATTTCGCAGCATGCACAAATAAAACAGCAAAACTTAGCCCAGAATAATTCTTACCTATTGTTTTGGATAAACAGATTATCTCTCATTATTTTCACCAGCAGTAAATACGTACAATAAAATATCTCAGCTTAGTCACGACAAAGTATAAATACTACTTCCAAGGACTAGAACTACATCGCTGCTTTTAAATATGTAAGCCCTTCACATTTATTGTGTTTATATTGTTGAAAGTGGGGATGTACGCATCCGCCTTAAAAGGTGGTATAGATGTTTGACCGTGACAAGGGGGAGCCGTTACTTTTTCCCTAGACTATACCGCCTTAATAATAGCTAAACTAGTATAATTTCTAAGTCGTTCTAATTCTTTTGAAACGGGACTGTCCTTATACAGCAATTTTTTAAATAATTTTATATTATCTGTTACGCATGGTTTAGGGCGATAAAATCAGGTAAGAATTTGTTCCTAAATTTTGCGCTCTATTAAATATGAATAAACATTTGATTATATCTTTAAAACTATCTAAAAGCCAAAAGAAATATCGAAGGCATAATGATAATATCAGTAAACCTCTTTAACACCATTATTATTTTTAATAGCACATATCATACTCGTAGATATCAAATAATATTAATCGCAGTATTAATGGCAAAATTTATATAATGGTATTTTAGTTTAGTTCCATTTTTTTTAATAAAAACGGCCCAGACTATTATTTTTGATCTCACGGTACATATTTGTAATAAGTGAATATGTGTTGCGTAATTGTTTATATTACATCACAAGCTACATGCTAACATAAAACACTTACGACACTAATCTACAAAAAATATTAATTGCTTGGTACTTTACTATTACAAAATTCCTTGACCAAAATATTGTAAAAGGATTTAATTTTATTCATTTCTTTTTACAACAAGTCGTCCTCTTGATTCTCATATCAATAGAAAAAACAGCAAATAATGGAGATAGGTATATGAAATCACGAAAATGCCAAGTATAATAATCAAATTGATTGCGAAATCGGAACGTCTCAGTTTTGCTATTATTTTGCCATTCATAATAATTAGATGCAATGCATTTATATTGTTGTTGAAATCATACACACGAAATACCAAAAACCAGTAATTACATTGAATATAATGAACTATCTTTGCACAACATTACACCTGACTCGTTATAAAGTCACCGCATTATATCTACATTTATACATCAATAATGCAATCGTTCTGTGTTCTAAATCGCCATTAGTGTCTACTGTGCTTCCGGAGTTATTATTCGATGGTGGTGGTGTTCTAAAATTTTAATTATGGCTATTGTGAAAGTTCTATACCTTGTCGATAAACTGCAGCCCTCACCGAACAGTATAAAATGTCGAAAATTTTGAGCATCTGCATCAGTTGCCAGTTGCCATAACCACCAACAACAACAATGAATTCGTTCTTGGTAATGTTAAATAATTTGTGCCTTTTAGTTTTACTTTTTCTTACTTTATTTAATATTGACTAATTTGTGAAGTGATAAAGTGCTACAAAGAAGTATGAGGATCTTAGTGAAATAGAAAACGAATTACTTAAATAACAATGATACTGCAGATATTATATTGTAATGCGAGATCTAAACCCTTTAGATCAGCTGTCGAAATCTTGCTGAAATTTTTAATTTATTTTTCTTTAATGTCGTGCTGCGTAAAATCTTCGTTAAGGCTGTCTTTACTTTTTCGTCCATTCTAGATTTATATTTGTCATTTCTTTTAGTATATATATATATATATAGGATATAAGACAAGCCTCAACAATAGTTGAGGCTTATCCTGGAATAACTCACGAATTTTCTTTCTTTCTTGTCTTTCATACAATTTTTTCCACTTTTATTTTTCGCGAAATTTTTCTTTCTCGTATATTTAGTTCAGATCCCATTTCTTTGTTGAAGATGCATATTTGATACCTTATTGCAGGATTGGTCTTATCGTAGTTCGGTAAGCTGTTACACGTACGAAAGTTGATTTGCCCACCACTCCCCTCAGATTCTTTTGTTAAGTTCTTAATGGTATTGATTACTCACTTTTACTATCAGCAATAAATGTTTTGTCTTTAAAATATTATTGAAAAAGAACGCACATTTGTTACTTTTAATTATTATTCTTTTTATCTGATCCTTTTTCTCATATCTGTTGCTTAAGAGCATCGTTAAATATATATGTTTCTGTTATATCACTTTCAATTAATCCAAAGTTCTTTATCTCCATATATTAGCTTTTGTTTGGATCTACTTTCAGTTTCATGCAATTTGTTGCTGGAACTAGTTGAGGTACTACTAATGCCTATAGTTCCTTCTCACATTTCACGATTATTACCACATCAACTACATACGCCACTTACTCTTTAAGGTTCAACTTCTCTATATTTGGCTCTTTCTAATAATTGCCCTACTCCGACCACTTTATCGTGTTATCATCATTTGTTTGACGGGAAATAATCTGTTCTATTGTTGATGTATACTTTCTGAAATGATTTTGGGTTCATTATTTCATTATTTTTTCAATTTTATCCATCACAGTCATATATCTACCAGAGCGTTGGCTCTTAATCATTAGATAGTCTTTATGAATCTAATGTCGGTTAGAACTATATATAACTTTATAGTAGTAGTTTTTGTATATATTTAAATTCGCAACTTGGTAATCGCAGTTATTTGGAATTATGTTTATTTTTTCATGTTTATTTTTTTGTTATTTTAGAACAACTATAATATTCGGCTAACTAGTAATAACTCAAATTTATTTTAGTAAACCCTTGCAGTTCCTTTCTGGTTACTTTTAAAAGAAATCAAATGTATTCGAAGCCATAATATGTTTTCAAATGGTTTGCACTTCATCTACATATTTCGAAATTTTTGATTATTTTAATATAAATTTAGACTTATTCTGAATTTCGAAAATAATTTGGACAATGGTTGATCTGAACAAATATGCACTTTTATTTAGAATAATGGCGTTATTTTAATATTCCAATAAAACGCCAATAGATTTTGTTCCTGGCAAGAATTTTCTATGTAAAAATAACAAATATTAGAGATGAGAATGTAAGTCCGAGATTCAATCTGACCTCCGTTCGGATCTAGTTCGGGTTTCGGTTCCAATTCAATTTCTTTCGATTTCTGGTGTGTATAAAATTTTGCAATAAAAATAAGCATTAGTCGGCTATTATTATTTAATATTTAAAATTTCATTGACAACTACAACAATTAAAATCACCTAACCCTAAAACTAAATTATATGTATTTTTGTGTGTATGTACATATGTACATTTAAATTTCTTCCATATATTCATGTATGTGGAAATGATACTATGATACTATAACTTACTTTGAACTGAAAATGATTGAGAATACAGAGGTACATCAATAATACAATATGTCCAATTTGTTTATGAAAAAAAAGCACCAGGATAGATTTTACATGTAGTAATTTGTTTCTGTTTCAATACTATGTAATAAGTTTCAGTAACACCAATACTTCCCAAAACTATTTGTATTTTTTACGTATCAAATCATCGTAATCATGTGCAGTCATAAGCAAAATATATATACACGAACGAGACCGAAAACAAATTTAAAAAATGTTTCTTGCTAGTAACAAATTAATCCAAGCCAAATATTTATCAATAAATTATAATAACTTAATTATGGAGCTTTATTTATCTACAACGACGGTAAAAAAAATATATGTGTCGACTACCTGTAACTGAAATTTTGCTGCTTAGTAACTTTCTTGGTATGTTATTTTCATATCAATACATTTTTCAAGTCTAGATAAGTGAAGAAAAAGAAAAAAATCTTACATGCAGAACAATTACCAAACCTTACAATTAATTAATTTTACCTGAAATACAAACTGCTTTAATAAAAATTTCTATTTTTGCAACAGTTATAAATCGTTATCTTTAATGCTAAGTTTGCTAATATCTTGGTATTCATCCTCTGCTTGTATTTAATATATTTACGTCTAGTCATCTAGTTCAAAATTCGGATAGGATCAGATCTCGAATCTATACCAATCGGACTATTCGGATTTCTAATTTGCGCCGGAAATGTATCTCAGACTCGGACTAGAACGAATTTGCATTGTTAAAATTCGCAGCTCTAATAAACAGATCTACTATGACTCAAGGTAGCTTTTTTTTTAATTTCAATTAAGTGTAGATATATCTGTGATACATTCTCTTTGAAGTAATTAAAATTAATTAGATCCTTTTAGATGAGATTTAGTAAAATTATCTCATTTACAAAACGTAAACTCAATAGTCATTAAGCCATCTAAAATAAACAAAAAGAGGTAAGCGCATAAGTGAGAGGTAGTCTTATAAAATACGTATATTACGATATAAACATTAATTTAAAATAAAACTCATTGACAGGATATTAAGAAGTAACATATATGTAGATTAATAATCTAATGATTAGAAAGAAAAATAGCCTAAATTTAAATTTTATTTACTATTACTTATTTTAACTTGTAATAACGTACATGTGTACATTAGGTAACCTCAAAGATTTGCTCATTTTTATTAGAAATTCAGTTAAGTGTTATTTATATACAAATATTGAGAATTTCTTATTAATATTATACGTCTCATTGAACAGAGAATATAGTATAATACTTTTACTTATAGTTTATTATCATATATCGAAGTGCTTTTTTTATATAATTGATAAACGTAACACGAAATCTACAATCTCCATTTTTTTGTATTTTTTTTACTATATTTGCCTGTACAAATTTAAACAAATGTCGACTGATGATTTGCTTCCTTTAAACTAATTAGATACAAATAATAAAACAACACAATACACTATTTTGTTACGCAATCTATTAAAAATTCAAGAAATCCATCTTCTTCTTTCTATAAACTAAAGTAATTTAAAACAAACCAGTTTACAAAAACAAATTCTAACTTGAAATAAGTATAACTCGATATTTTCGACTTACATAGAATTTAAAACTATCCAGTTTCTAAAAGAACAACTTTTATAAATAATTTCTCGAAGACACTTCTGCGAATAACTAATAAGAGCAGGAATACCGTTCTTAAAAAATCTGAATCTTTAGTGTTAATAATGATTTCGACAGCGTTCTGAAAATTTCTATTAAACTATTTTTTTTTCTTTAAGACATTCAAATGTTAAAAGAAATTATACTCTATTGAAGACAAGTCTGGTGAATATGGTTGGTGCTGCAGAATTTCATAGCTTAAATAATAAAAATATTATATCTCTAAACTCTCTCTACTTAAAATTCCTGGACTTTTTAGTGTTGTATAACACAGCAGCAATAAATTTTTGCCTGTTTACAAGTATTGGACTTTATATTTCCAGTTTATTTTACATTTGTTAAATAACATTTACAATACATATCTGATATTATTTTTTCACCATTATATACTTAAGAAGAAAAAATAAATTACCCACTACGCTATCAGAAACTTTAATGAGTAAAGTAGAAGTTCTAGAGGATACTTTGAAGCTTCGTTTTTGTCATCTCATTGAAATTTTCTCCTACAATGGTAATCTAATATCTATTTTTCATCACATACCAGGTTGTTGTTTCGAAAAAGTTCATGAAGTGCAATAATACCATAACATGGCTATATTTAGTCAATGCATGAATTTTTTTCATATTTAACATAAATCTTCATACATTAAAATCTGAGCACTCACCATAACTTCGTACTTACTCGGCCATTAACGTTCAACACCGACATGAAATTTCTTAAACCAACATCGTATTATTCATTCGTTTACAGTAGTTTAATCGTAAACTTCTGTTAGCTTTACGAATGCAAACCTCGCCCTATTTACAAGTTTAAATTCATGTCCTCCCCTCATTATAAGGCCAATAGAGTGACGATATAAATGGTACGCATTTGAAGTTATTCCAAAGGAAATTAGGAATAAGTAAATACTTAAACGAACTATGTGATAATCAAATATAATACAAAGATCTATCAGCTCATTCGCATTAGAATTTTTTATTTCGAATATTGGGAGATATTCCGCACCGATCTAATACCAACTCTCCTTTATGTTCATCGGAAGCATCTAACTACAACCTGTTATGATGTTGATTCATTTTTCCTGGTATATATCTCCTCGTAAACTTGTGGAATATAAATAAATGAGTATAAAACATTTATTTATATTACACCAATTTACAGAAAAATTACCAAATAGTCTGGTCTAGTCCAAAGTATAGATAAATATTCATATTACATTTTAAGTTCTCGAATTTCTACATGTTATTTACTGTATCTTTACTATTTGATTGATAGTCAGTTTTGCTGGCGTGTAGTAGCGCGCCGATTTTATCTGCAGCTGTATCGTGCAATTGTTTATTTGTTCACTCCAGTCGCTTGTAGAGTACGTATAACTAGTTTAACCAACCGTACACGTGTAAGTGAAAACCTCACGTAAACAAAAACACAGACTACAAGGTATACCTCTACTTATTAAATATATACATACATAGCATTCTAATTAACAGACAATTGCAGTTCAGCAATGCAAAAAAATTAAAATTTTCTTTATTTTGCGAATTCCCACGCCGCTTATAATCCCGTTAAATCAGATTCAAATTTATAATTTGATATATCCCTTGTAGCTAATGTGTAACATTTCACTTACCTGCGTAAGGTTGGTTGAAACAGCGATACATACTCTACAAGTGACTCAAGTGAATTAATTCACAATTTGAGATACTGCTATAAATAAAACCATCCGACGCCAATCGAACTCGTGTTCATAGAGTTCTATCGTGACCTTTCCAGACCTATGTCTAATTAAAGCACGTTCTCTAGCTTCGTTCTTTTAATTAGACCTAACAACTTCAAGCGCAGTTTTTCTAAATAAAGTTCCGTTTCAGTATTCTCCTAAGCCCTCACTTTGACATTGCATGTGGTTTTTAGTTGGAAAAATATTTATGTGGTTTCTTCCGCCAAGTTCATATTATCTTTGTCGACCTTATAACGTTCTGTTAGGAGACCCATTATGATTATAATAGACTTGCTATCTTTACTAGTAGGTCCATTGCAAATTTGAGCGAATATTCCTAAAACTGCTTTACCTGTCTTTAATTTAGAGAGTTCTCCCACTTTTCCGAAATTTTTTAAGTTCTTTTTTTCATGACTTTGCAATGCTACAGGAAGATTTCGATCTTATGAAAGCCATACAATGAATTTATTTAGCCAATTCGTCCACATTTGTTAAGCATATTGCCTTTATACTCTGGTACAAAAACTGCTGTAACTTTTTTGTGACTACTAGGGTAATTCTGGTATATGATATAATATGATCCCATATAAATTTAAAATTTACGTATAGCAAATATAATACCAGTAACATTGCTTGGCTCTCGAAGAAAAAGGTCATCGCGCTATGTAATTAATTGGTAAGGTACCTATTAATTTCT
This sequence comes from Dermolepida albohirtum, assembly GCA_031893035.1. NCBI lineage: Eukaryota > Metazoa > Arthropoda > Insecta > Coleoptera > Scarabaeidae > Dermolepida > Dermolepida albohirtum. Next base: position 151,839 of record JAVIWB010000984.1, on the reverse strand, counting down.
TCAAGTCAATATGCGCACTTGAAATGCTATCTAGATCATTATTCTTTGTTTGATTGGGTAAATTGTGGTTTCGGTCCCTTCTTCCATCTTAGAACCACCCGTGTGCCATATCAATTATACCCATATAGATGGACTTAACACACCTTACGTAAAACCCAATTGTAATCCTGTTTTCCAAATTTAAAATAAAAAATTGGCAAAATATGAATTCCGTGATTAGTACAATGTCGCGCTTTTTTATCACATACTTAGCAAACAAATAACATGATATTTTTCAATTTTCTAAGTACTAAGGATGTGTGGCCATATTTACATTTATTGCGCTGGTTAGGCCTAAATGAGCAATTAAACTTATTTCTATATACTCTTAACAATCCTACTTGTTTGTAAATATTTAAAAACTTAAAAATCGATACATACTATTAACATAAAACTGACACACATTTGTAATAAATAACAAGAACGTATTTTTATATTAATTTTTAAATATTTTTTTCTAATAGATTCTCACATTTGTGTTATTCGCAATCCACGCGATTAATTGCCAAGAAAATGTCAGAGAGAAACGTGGTTACCTTGGCGGAGGCGGTGGTGGTGGCGGATTCGGAGGTGGTCATGGAGGCTTTGGTGGCGGCTCTTCCGGAATAGGAGGAGGTGGTTATTCAGGAATTGGAGGAGGTGGTTTCGGTGGAAGCAAACTTGGAGGATTTGGAGGTGGAGGATTCAGTTCAGGCGGTAGCTACGGAGGAGGATCAGGAGGATTTGGAGGCGGACATGGAGGATTTGGTGGTGGAAGCTTTGGCGGTGGAAGTTTTGGCGGCGGTAGCTTTGGAGGAGGATTTAGCGGTGGAAAAAGTGGAGGATTTGGTGGAGGATTCGGTGGAGGATCAGGAGGTGGATACGGAGGCTACGGTAAAGGCAAATAGATAGGATAATAGAAGTTTTTATTTTATAAATTATTTTATATATTTAAATTTGTACGTAATAACTTTCTTATATTTGTATTAATGCAACAAATAATGAATAGATTTTACTTTAAATACAATAGTATTAAAAATGTTTCCAATTGTTAATTTCAATATTTAAATATACAAAATTGTACACATTTCCAGCAGTTTTAATAAATATTTAACTAGTAAAATATTTTGTTTGATTTAGTATTTTGAAATTTAAGATTATTTAATGTCATTAAAACTTCGCTTTGATTAAGGCTCTCTTGGCCTTTAAGTAAACTTGGCCCTGCCTTTTGCATTTTTGCTTTCTAAATCCCAAATTACCTGGCTCTCCACTTTCATTATGACGTTGACCCTTAGAACTGCTTTATGCTATAGCGTTATTTGTGTAGATGAGTCTAGTTTGTCTTTGCTTTCCTGACTTGTTTTTTGTCATGGTTCTTATCTAACAGTTTACCTTTCATATATTCCTTTTTACTATGTACGAAACGTAGTCTTACACCTCACTTTGGTTTTCTTTTGATTCCCCAGAAATGCTACATCCCATTCTTACACACACCTCCTGTGAGCTCTTAGGGGCAATATGGACTTTCGTCCTGTCTACTTTAAAATTTTATTTTCTTTTCTTTTTGTTCTCTATAATTATATTATAAACCACGAAAATCTGCCGGTATATAAATAACGCTGCGAAATACATACATATACCGGCATTTATCTAATTCATCGATAGTCACATGTGTTGAAGAGAGAAAGGACACAAACCTTAGTTAAGAGTTACGCGCTACGTCTTGTCATGAAATCGTGAAAAAATAGAAGCAGATGTATACAAAACATTTATCTTATGCACACATGTGTCACGTATAATACAGATAGTGTCTTAACTTTTCACTTATGAAGTTTGTCTTTTCTACGGTTCCTATATTAATATATGTATATATGTATATGTACGATAGATTGATACCCGATATAAAGAACACCTTGCGCATCATATTTATTTCATAAAAATCCTTGTAAGTTTATACTTAGAAAATAACTACAGTGTTAACACGGATTGTTTACATTTGATAAAGAACGTGTATAATTATCGTGAACTAGACACGTACTAAAGCATGTACATTTTGAAGAATAGGAGCCATGTGGTGAATAGTAACACTGGACCGATCCAGACGACCCTTTTCGGTCTGCTTAATGTCTTGTGAAACGAACATTCAATGTACATTTAGGTTATCAACGGTGTGGATCGCGTACGGAGTTTGTTTTCGTACATGTATTTTTCGCCGTGGTTTACCATTAATAAACTTTGCATTTTCTGCTGATGATGACAACCTGGTTGTCGAAATGCGTATACAGAATTACAAAAGTTAATGTGGAAAGGGGTTATATATCAATTTTAGTGATTAGGTTAATCAACCACAGGCTCCATAAAATTCAACTTTAATAGGTTTTGATGCAAAATATAGAATTCGTTACATTGAAACATGCTCATTATTTCTGTAGGTAACACAATTACGGGCGATAAGTTGAGAATAATCCATAGACAATTAATCAAATATCTTTTATATCCATTTTACACAATTCACCCTCAAAAATCAAAGGCAGAAATACGCTACTTAACTGTAAGTGGAACATCATATTTCACAGCCGTAATTTATATCTACTTAGTAATTAGTTTTAGCAATTTCAGTATTATAAATATTGAAATATTCTAGGGTATTTTAGGAGTGTATAAATTTGCAATTAGCAAATCCAGAACGTATGATAAAAACAAACGAAAATAATAAAAGTAATACCTTTCCTTTCACATACAAATAATGTGTGTAATTTGTGTGAAACTGGAAGGACATTACTTTATATTAATTTTGTTTGTAAGTAGTATATATTATTTCATATTATTAATATTAAGAACATTTAACTGTTAAAATAGTAAAACTTGACTTTAACTTCGTCACAACCTTATTAGATTTCTCCAAGATATGTTTCGGTAAAACCATTAACAAAGAGACAATATGACTCTAACTATTATTTAGCTACGAAGATGGGCTGAAAAATCCATGGAATAACGAACTGATGGCGCAGTTTCGCATTTATTTGCAATGCGTCAGCAAGTTGTTTCTTTAACAACTAACTAAGCCGGTTTTAGTTTCTGAAAAGGTGGATGATATTGAAATTCGTGCTTTCATTAAGTACTATTTCTTGAAAAGTTTATCAGCAACAATTCATAATAATACTTAATAAATAGTTTTGTGAGTTCAAATATAGTCATACAACCGTTAAGATGCACCCCATGGTGAATATCCGAAATCTGCTACTGTACAGAAAATTGTTGAAAAAGTGCTATGTTGTTTAAAAGCCACCGTTTAAAAATGACAGAGAGGATTGTAAAAATCTTTAAAAAACGCGTAACAAACATTCTAAATGAAGAGTTGGCTATAAAGAAGTTGTTCACGAGTTGAGTGACGCGACCACTGCGCGAAAATGTAAGGAACGCAAATTTTTTATAAGTGTTATAATTAGATACATTTTGTATGCCGATTTATTTCCAGGGACGAGAATTGTGTTCATTGTTATACGCCCGAAACAAGGAAAAGCAATCTAAATAGTTGTGGTATAAAGGTTCTCTAGTCGCATATACAGGAACGGTAATGTCTTTTTTTTTGGAATGCAAAAATATTCTTATTATTGATTATCTTCGAAAACATCAAACCATCACAGGCGCATATTACACGCGTCCTTTAGAAAAATAACAGCAGAAAATTAAAAGAATAAATCATTTCAGCCATGATAATGCATAGTCCCGTACAACTATTATCACTATAGCATAAATTAATTAATTAGACTTCGACTTGCTATACGTGGCTTATTCGCTGGATATAACACTATTGAATTACAACTATTTTTTGCAACAAAAGAAATATCTCGGGGGTGAGAAATTTTAAACAGACACCTAATTAAATCTGCTGTGGACGTTTATTTTAATAAGCATGAGAAATGAGATATAAAAGGTATGGCGCCGGTTATCACTGATCTAATGTATCGACGTGGCAACGCAATTTCAAACCGCAGCGATATTTCCTTTACTTTTATTACACAGTTTTTTCTGTCCATTCTAGCGGAAGATACCGAGATATATAATCACAATAAGCGTATTATTAAAAGAAACGGTTTTTAACATCAAACAATAAGAAGTAATATTAAAATATTGTATCATCATCTATTATTGTCAGAATATATAGATATTTTTATTGCGATAGAATATAGTATTTAAGGTTAAAATATGAATCGAGAAGCTTGTTACGTATATTCTGAAACAAACAGTTTTCCAAAAAAGGAGAGCAATTTATATTGTTCAAGTAAGAAGCCCTGTATCGCCATTCCAAAGAAGTAATACGGATATAAAATGAAAATAATAGCGATTGATTGATCAGTTCAAGCACTGTCTTCAATTTCGTGTAGTGTTTCAATTAATTTACCAACAGAAATTATGCACGTAAAGAAATACAGAAAAGTTATTTTCGCTCTGAAATTATAGTATGGCATCGTGTTATGAATTTCTGGCAAGTAGATGTCTGTTTTAATCAAAATTAAGTACCTTCAAAAGGGCAAGCAGAATTATTTAACTTGCTATAGGTTTAACTAGGAGATTAGCTGTTTGCGCTTAAGAAGGTGACATTGTTGATATTTGAAACGATTACAGAGCATAGAAGATGAATCATCTCATAATAACTATATTTTTCAACAATTCAAAAAACAAATTTTCAATATATGGCAGGTAATTTATTTTTAAAGTAACTATTCACATGTGCGCGCAAAATTATTTAATAATTTCAAGCCTCAAAGCATGGAGGTTCACAGATTTTGGAAGTTTTCCCCCGACCTGAACATCATAGAAAATGTGTAAATGGTCCAGGTTGTACCAATAAAATACATAATCTACATACCCAATTCAGTTGCGTTGACGAACTAGAGCAGGAGCTGAAACGAAGTTGGGCGGAAGAAAAGGATTCCTTCCTATAATGAATTTTTTTTCCATTTCCATTCGTCTTTTAGGTTATAAGAAATAATGGCAAAAGTATCATTATTGAACAATAAAGTATTTTATTATTGCAAACGAATCTTTTATTTTGTAGATTGGTCGTATTCAAGTGGCGTTTAATTACTCTACTTATTGTCACAAAACAAACATTTGCACTGACTTTTACAAAAATTATATTTGGTACCTACATATATCTTTTTAAGAACCTCTTATTTATAAAATAACAATTCCAGCGCGCTACCATAATTATATATATATATGTCATATATGCAGTTGGTCCTATTCATGTTGCGCGGAGTGTATTTGGGATTTGGCACGAAATAACACTACTATTGGGTATTGTCAATTTAGTTTTCAATTTAGAATAATGTAATTGATATTTCGGTATTTTGTAATTTAATTTAAATTATTAACATTCTCAATTTTTGCTTCTATTATTTCAGTATATGGAATTTTTTTCCTTTTTATCTTGAGATGGGGTATCACCTTATTCTTTTTCGCGCAATGCGCACGTAAATTTTCCATCGGAAAATTTTTTTTAAAAATATATATTTGAGTATAAATTCTTGTGTCATTTGTACCTTACTTTTTGTTTTAAAGTTATTTTATTTTCAGCATAATTATTTGTTTGCAAATTATGATTAGCACGAACACATTTTGTTTCGCTGTCCATGAAATAACTTTTTTATCACTAATAGAAGCATAATTTTTATTTCAAAAATTAATATGATATTAAGTTTATATATATATATCTTTTCGACAATAGATCTTTCAATCTCTAAGGTTTCACGTGAGTTATATACAACTAAATAATAAAGCAATTGTAATTATATAATAGTATTTAACCTTTTCTTCTGGAATAAACACTCTACTTTCCATGCTATCTGCTTCTGGGTTTCCGGGCTGGAACCGCGTCACTAGTATATCTGCCGACGTTTCGTACCCATTTGTATGGGACATCTTCAGGGCTGAACTACTGCACTGAAACTGGTGTAAGTCGATGGGGGACGCGTTTATATATGGATAATGGGTCATGGGTCAATGGAGCGTTACGGTTGCGGTTGGGTAGATTAGAGATGCAGGATTGCCAAGCGTTATGTAGGGGGTAGCCATCATCGCGGTTAAGGTTATTGGGGTGCTTAAAGATCTCTATAGTTTCACGGATTTTGCGACCATAGAAATGGTTAGTGCGGGATAGGATCTTGGTTGAATTAAACTGAATGTGGTGCCCGGTTTCCAGCCTATGCTCGGCAAGTGCAGAACCGGCTATGCGCAGCAACCTAGTATAACGCTCATGTTCAGAAACACGAGTGCCGACAGACCGCTTTGTTTCACCAATATATGCCCTGCCGCATGAACAAGGAATCCTGTACACACCAGGTGATTCTAAAGAAACATGGTCTTTTACGGAAAAAGGGTCAGATAATTTGGAATGGGGTTTGAAGATGGTTTTGATGTTGTTTTTGAGAAGAACCCTACTGATGCGGTCAGTAACACCTTGTATATAGGGTAGGTGGGCTTTAGAGAGGGGGAGAGATGTTGTTAGCTGTGTATTAAGTTGTGAGATTTTGGGATTAAGATGTCGATCTATGGTTCGCTGAATATTATGGTTGGAGAAATTATTATTTATAAGAGCTTTGGTAACGTGACTTAATTCCTGGGATATAGAATGCTGGTCAGATATGTTCACAGCTCTTTGGACTAAGGAATTGATAACGCCCTGTTTCTGGGCGGATGATGATGGGAGAGGGCATTGAGATACCGATCAGTGTGTGTGGGTTTGCGGTACACTGAATGTCCTAGTGAACCATCCAGATGACGAGTTACCAAGACGTCGAGGAAAGGAAGGGAACCTTCAGATTCAATCTCCATGGTGAAATTTATGGAATCGTGTTGTGAATTTAAGAAAACAAGGAAGTTGTTCAAGGAATCCCGACCATGGGACCAAATAACGAAGGTGTCATCCACATATCTGAACCAACATTTTGGTTTTTGGTTACAGGAGTGTAGAATTTGTTGTTCGAATGCCTCCATAAAAATGTCAGCGACAACAGGAGAGAGAGGAGACCCCATAGCTGCACCCGATACTTGTTCATAATAATTACCACGGAACTGAAAATAGGTGGAGGTTAAACAAGTATTCACCAGATTGGCCAAATCATCAGGTTGGTTGTGAGTGGAAAGGATTTGACGGATAGTGTCGGGTATAGGAACTCTGGTAAATAAAGATTTGACGTCAAAACTAACTAGTAGATCATGAGGATCTACCGTTAGGCCATTTAGTCTTTGGACAAAATGTTTGGAATTTTTAATAAAAGAATCACTATTGCCGGTGTAAGGTTTGAGGATGTTCGAGAGATATTTAGATAATTTATAAGTGGGACTGTTTATGGTACTCACTATGGGACGCAGAGGAATGCTGGGTTTATGAATTTTTGGGAGGCCGTACAGTTTTGGGGCTTTGGAGTCGCTGGGTAATAAGGTTCTGTGAGAATCGGTAGGGATAGAAGAGGTTTTGATAGATGATATGATGGTACGTTCTATTCGTGAGGTGGGATCTCGCTTGAGAAGTTTATACGAACCGTCCTGAAGAAGAGTTTGTATTTTAAGCTCGTACTGATCACTGTCCAGGACAACAGTGGCGTTACCTTTATCAGCTCTGAGTACAACGATGGTGGGGTCAGATTTCAGGACTTTATGGGCTAGAATTTCGGATCTTTGAAGATTAGATTTCGGTGGTTTGGCCTGCGTGAGGATTTTTGAAGATTCGAAACGGATGGGATCGGCGATAGCCGGAGGAATTTTGACAAGAGCCGACTCTATGCCAGTAATGATGTCTTCCGTAGGGATGTATTTGGGAGTAGGTGCAAAATTGGGCCCTTTGGAAAGAATAGAAATCTCATCAGTGGATAAGGGTCGTTTAGAGAGATTGATGACAGTGTGTGACATTGAAGTATTATGTTGTCGAGGTTTGGGTACTAAGGTCTGGAACTTGCGGATGTGCCTTTGGGTAATATGGTATTTGGTGTTTTCCGCTTGTTGAAAGGTTATGCGGTCTAGAAGATTCCAATCAAATAATTCACCATTTTGTTCGAAATATAAACGTGCCCTACGAAGTGTTGACCTAATAGGATTGAATAGATTATGATGTGAATTGCTACCAGATGCTGTAAGTATAGATTTACGAAGACCTTCAATATCATCAGATGTTTGCACATATATCTGATATTTTACGTAGCCGAAACAAAAAAATCCAGATATTAAATCAGAAGATCCAGGTATCTACGTGTTCCGAATTTGATATTTGCTGCTTAAGTTTTAATCGTGGAGTAGGCTCTATTAAGAAAAATGCTGAAGCTTTAGATTTTAGTTCTAACAAGCGATTCAAACCTGTGCCACGAGAAAGTCATCTAACTTCTGCACAAAGTAATAAAGAAACGTGAAGGATCTCAATAAAGGAGCCGTACGCAAGTTAATCTAACTTGCCAACTCTACAGAAACATGTTTACACGCTAGCGTTTATCTATTCTATTCAATATTCCTATTCATCACTCTTACATATGTCACAAGACCAGATAATTTTTCGGTTATCGAGTCATTGATTTTATACTATCTATTCGCATATCCAAGACTAGTTCATTCAATTTTCGTCAAAATATCAAAAATTGTTTCCTCCGTTGTTGTGGTTTCCGAAGGTTTTACAAATAATATCTTCTTAAATAGAAATTTTAAAAATATACTCAATGACATTAGAAGTGTTACACCTAGAAGGAATAGTTTCCTGGACGTGATTTTTTGGTAATGTGATAAACTTAGGTCAAGAATGAAACGATCAGATTTCCAAGAAATTTTATTAACATTAATTTGAAAAAAAAGCAATAATGTGTTTGGCGACCCCGTAGCTGTAGACACTCCTGTACACGTCTAGGCATCGACAAAATAAGATGGTCGATGTCTGCTTGTGGCACCTCGTTTCAAGCAACTTGAACTTGGTGGATTAACTGTGCCAGAGTTTGTGGAGGATGGTTCAAATTGGTCAGTCTTCTCCCCATTATGTCCCACACATGTTCGATGGGATTTAAATCCGGTGAACGGGGTGGCCACGGCAAAACATTAACGCCAGCTTCTCGTAGAAAGTCCATAGTACGACGAGCAATATGTGGACGCGCGTTGTCTTGCTGAAAAAGGACGTGTGGACGGCCATCTAGATAAGGCAATAAAGTGGTTTGTAGGACGTCATCAACATAACGCGCAGCTATCATACTGTCCCGAATAAACAGAAGAGGTGATCGGCTTCCATATGCAATAGCCCCCCAAACCATTACTCCAACAGTCCTGTGCACATGCCTCTCAACAGCAAATCCAATATCACGTCGCTCTCCACGACGGCGTCTTCCGCTCTGACGGCCATCATGCATGCCTAGGCAGAATCGCGATTCGTCGCTGAATACGACATTATGCCATTCTGCTTCCCAATGCTGCCGTTCTCTGCAGCAGTCCAAACGTTGACGACGATGTTCTGCAGTCAAAGGAAGGACTAATCGTGGACGGTATGAAGCAAGTCCAAAAGCTCGAATGCGGCGATATAATGTTCGCATACTGACAATGCGACCTTCTACACCAAACCATTGGTCACAGAGTTGGCGCGTAGTAGCAAAACGGTCTCGCAGAGCTAGTAGTCTGAAGTGCCTGTCTTGACGCTCTGCGGTACGCCTCGGTTGACCTGTTGGTCTGTTTCGTGTTCCTCTACCTTCTTCTGTCCACACCCTACACACACGCATTACCGTCATTGCAGTGTTTTGCCGTGGCCACCCCGTTCACCGGATTTAAATCCCATCGAACATGTATGGGACATAATGGGGAGAAGACTGACCAATTTGAACCATCCTCCACAAACTCTGGCACAGTTAATCCACCAAGTTCAAGTTGCTTGGAACGAGGTGCCACAAGCAGACATCGACCATCTTATTTTGTCGATGCCTAGATGTGTACAGGAGTGTCTACAGCTACGGGGTCGCCAAACACATTATTGATTTTTTTTCAAATTAATGTTAATAAAATTTCTTGGAAATCTGATCGTTTCATTCTTGACTTAAGCTTATCACATTACCAAAAAATCACGTCCAGGAAACTATTCCTTCTAGGTGTAACACTTCTAATGTCATTGAGTATATATTTAATGGCGACAGGTAATGCAGCTGTGTCGACTTCATCGGTAGTCTCGTCAAGTTGTATCGCGAAATAACTTTCGTTCATTTCAAAAATTTATATCCCAATGAATTACCAAATCGCTCCGGGATACTGTGTTGTTTGATAACGTAGCCATGTCAATTATTTTTGCCGTCTTTTATCCAACCATATACTCATTGATGTTTCTGTTTCCAATATCCAATTGTGTCAAGGAGACTTTCAGTAGTATTGCATCGTTTCAAAGCAAAATGCAAACTATCTTTTAATCTCTTTACAAACTTTGAGACATATGACATGTACCGAATTCTTTAGTTACATTGGCAATACAGTGACAAATCAGCATCCCTTGTGTTGTAAAACGAAAATGTTGTCCCGAAAGGGAAAAATTAAAATTGGATAAAAAATACTGCTAAATTTAACACGAAGTTTATATTCCTAAATTGCAAAATGAAAAAATAAGGCAAGGCAAAACATTAATTGAAATCGAAATTTAGTTTCTTAACGAAAAAAATTTGATGTATTATATATACATACGACTTTATAATATTTCATTTATTACCAATAGAAATTAAACCAAATATTTAAATTAAATGAATCTATTCTCAATTATTTTATAACAATATAATTTAATAATAAAATAAACTCATTGTTCAATAAATAAAAACTCCATTTAAATCTAATTCAACTTCATATAATCGAGTTTCATTTTTACACATACGAGTAAGTACATTGTATTAAGAGTAGATCGAAAAATTTGGAAATGAAAAGTTTTTAGCAAAATTATTAATAATATCTTTAACAGTTTTGAAAAATTACACGTGCATAACAGAATAAAGAATTAAATAACAATTTTTAAAGAGAATACAGAAAATCAAAATTAACATTTACAATTTTGCTTCCAAAACTCCAAAAATAGACGGAATAACCCATACAAAAATAAATTAAGTATAAACAATTTTATTTTTAATATTTTTTTCTTTTCTTAGTTATGTGTTAATGACTTAAATAAGTAGAACAAAAAATCGTAAAAAATAATCAATAGAGTAAATGTTTATTAAAGTTCGTATGTGATTACTAAAGACAAGTTTCGAACCAAATTATCGAATTTAATATTAATCATTATTGCTACTGATGTCGGTCAAGTTCTTGAATATTTTTATGCATTTCATTATACATAAAAACTTCAATACTTCATCTTTCACTTTAAAAGAAATTTAATCATTAAATATTTCGAAAAGAACTTTAGAAACTCCACTAACATATTTTCTAAATATCATACCGGCGCTTCCACCAAAACGTTCATATGAAAATAACTCAAAAAACCCTTTGTTAGATGAGCCTACTTTTTCCATTTATAGGTTTCATTCCTTTCTGCAATAACTACGAATATTAGTAATATGTTTAGATGGTTTAAAATATTAGAGACCTGGAAGATATTTGCATTTCTGCATGTTACTGGTAAGCTAAAAATTCCATTAAAACGGTTTTTTACTAGTATATTCTTTTTTACGACGCACAAACATATAAAGGGTTTTCCAATAGGGACTTGACAAATTTTAATTCAATTTATGAACGCACCCTTTCACTAATCATCAAACTGTCACTGTCAATTTATTCAGTAAACTTAACATTTTCATCATGGTACAGTACACGAACGAACAGCATCTGCAAATTATAAAAATTTACTACAGAAATTCGGTGACCGCTACTTTAAGAGCGTTAACTCCGATTTTCGGTCGTAATTCTCGCCCTAGTAGACAGGCAGTAACAAGTTTAGTGCAAAAATTTGAGTCTACATATTCGTTGTGTGATGTTGCCGTGCCAGTGAGGCAACGGGTTGGTCGAAGTGTCGAAAATATCGCTGCCGTTGAAACGTCCGTAGCAAATGATCCAAATCAGTCAATTCCAGAGCGTTCTCAAGAGTTGGGCATCGCCCAGACCACTTTATGGCGAATTTTGCGTAAGGATCTTGGTTTACACCCATACAAGATCAAGCTGACTCAAGAATTGAAGCCGATGGACCATTTGAAGCGACGTACGTTCTCCGATTGGGCTCTGGAAAAGATGCGCCAAGATAATCAATTTCATCGCAAAATCATTTTCAGTGACGAAGCTCATTTTTGGCCCAATGGGTTCGTCAATAAGCAAAATATGCGTTATTGGTCAGGTGGAAATCCACATGTGCTTCATGAAACACCACTTCATCCACAAAAAATAACTGTTTGGTGCGGTTTGCATGCCGGCGGCGTCATAGGGCCATATTCTTTCGTCGACGCTAATGATCGTCACGTTACTGTGAATGGTAATCGTTATCGCGGCATGATTACCGATTATTTTTGGCCCGAATTGGAAGATATGGACTTGGACAACATGTGGTTTCAGCAGGACGGTGCCACAAGCCACACGGCACACGTTACAATCGATTTATTGAAGAGTAAGTTTGATGAGCGTGTTATCTCAAGAAATATACCAGTCGATTGGCCGCCACGTTCGTGCGTTTTAACGCCACTAGACTTTTTTCTTTGGGGCTGCGTCAAGTCATTGGTCTATGCCAACAAGTCGACAATGTTGGAAGAGCTCAGAGCCAACATTGAACGCGAAATAGCAGCCGTTTCAGCCGAATTCTGTGGCCGAGTCATCGAAAATTGGGTCCAACGAATCGACCGCTGCAAACGTGCCCGCGGTGACCATATGAATGTAATCGAGTTCCATTCATAAATGTTTTGATTGTACTTCAACCGATAATAAAGTTTTTGAAATATCTCAAATGGTCTGCATTTTATTTTGAAAAAAAAGTTGTCAAGTCCTTATTGGAAAACCCTTTACCATATGTACTTACCAGATTTACCCACAATCACATCGTAAAGTCTTTTCACAAAAAGAATAACGATTCAGTATTTGGTGAAGTAATTTCTAGCTAGTTAAAATGGTCTATGAATTAAGTTAAGGGGTCTGTAGAAGAACAATTACTGTAAATTTGTCTTACTCTGGTAAAGTTTTAATTTTTGCTGATGCACTACGAAACTTTTCTACACGAACATATTTCTTGTCTTTTAAAATACAAGAACTCTTTGTACATCATCCATTCTTTTAATTGCACATGTCAATAAAGTATTTTGTTTTTTTATGGTTTCTACTTCCTCTACCAAGTACTTTATTTTGTATAAATTTATTATTATTATAAAAACCTGATCTTAACTATACGTCCTAGCACAAAATAGGTTAGGGTGGTTCTGGAATATTAGAATAGTGTTTGATATCCACTTAGAAGATTTGAGAAAAACTTTTTCAGTGTTTGTTATTACACCATCATCTCCATCTGGCCCAGTTTTGTGAATAATTTATGTGCCCAAATATATGTAGTGTATGTAACAAACACGATACATGTAGTAACAAGCGTCAGTAATAAACTTCACTACTTGTTTTGTGACTTTCTTAATATCTCACTCTGAATAGCTTTACCAATATAGTTTGACAACCTTTTACTAGCCAATAAAAATAGATATAATGGCTAGTCATAAATTTGTGTATTTGAAAAATTAATTAAAAAGTGAATGATGAAGCACGTTACACCGTTGACTTTTCTGGAGTATTTATGCTCTTTTATCCGATTCGTTCCCATTCTTTTATAAAACTTGAAAATCATAATTATGTTTACTATCCTCTTATTCGAAAATTACTGTAGAAACCAGCAATACTAAACTACAAATATTAAGAACTTTATAATTGGAGATTCTACTTCTACCCGTTTTATTTATAATGTAGAAAAAATCTTTTAGTGATGATCACAATCACAGAAAACTTTCTTTGTAATCAGATTCCAACCATTGTTGTCGCTCCTTTTAATTTGAAATAATTCACAATATTGTACGATATGATGGGCATGAATCCTAATACTTTATACTTTCTCTTTCAATAAAAAGTTCAATATTATTAGGAAATTAACACAGACGTATTTAGGTAGAAGTACTTATGAAAACGCTATGGTGCAAAAAGTGGTGATATCAAACCAATTATTAACCAATAGTTATGACGGGAGTGCATGGTGCTTAGTGTGCTTCATTTGTTATTAAAATGTGTAAAACTAAGAGGTAATATTGCAATACCATGAAATTGCTGGTAAAAGAAGCAACGAACCAAAAATTACTCCTGAAGGAATGGTTTTTGGTGAGAACTCTATCCATGGCAGAGTGAATCAATTAACGACAACCCAGTCGGGCGTATCTGTGAATGCTCGAATTGTAGATATAATGAGAACAATATTTGATATTAAAAATCTCTGAGATATTTTAGAATACTGTAATAAATATATACATTTCTCTCCTTTGGAATTTGAACGCTAAATGGTGGTTCCAGTAATATTAGTTTGTAATAAATTGCTTATGTGCTTAAAAACACATTTTTGCTTCTTTTTTCTTTATTATATACAAAATTTTTCCTTAAATACTTAAGGTGAGGAATATTGGCTAACAATATAAGTCTAAATTAATCATGGCATTTCAGAATAATTAATTTTGTCATAATTTTCTAACATCGAGTGTTGTTCTCTTTAATTTCTTTTAGCCGTTAATTTTTATTCTAAATTCGATCAAGCCTAAAATTAATTTGGGATATCTTATTTTTTTTTACTTTCTTAAATGAACCTAACCCACCCCAGAAAATGTGACTGAATAAGTATAAGAGAGGCAAAATTAGACAGTTAGGTAAAGTAAATCACTGAAGGTTGATGTATAACCCCTTGCCACAATAATTTTCGCTTTCTGTATACGTATTTCAACAACTAAGTTGTCATGATCAGCAGATAATTAAACAGTGTCGCACCTGGACAACTACGGTAAAAATACTCGTACGAAAAAACAAATTTCGCACGCGATCCGTACCGCTGAATGAAAACGTACACTGTGTACATTTATCTGCTGATGATGACAACTTAGTTGTCAGAAAACGAAAATCATTGTGGCAAGGGGTTATATACCAACCTTCAGTGATTTAGTTAATCAACCACAGGCTCCATTAAAATTACCAGTTAGGTAAAGACGATACTACGATATTTTCGAAAGACTTCAATTCACATCAAGAAAATTCTGATTAATATAATTGTCTATTTCTTCTTTTTGTAAAGCGTAACAACGAAAATGTACTGTTTATATTTTACAACAAATGTACGATAAAGTCAAACCACAATGTTCAGGTATCATATATAGGCGGAAATCCGTTACATTGCTTAAACTTTCTTACTCAGTTACTCAAAACAGCATGTCGATGCTCTCAATATATTCAACAAATTAAGCATCTGGCCTCGTATTACCAATTTTTTAAACATTTAGGCGCATTTATAAAGGGAAAAGAATTATTCAAGAAAGAAGAATTTAAAGGAGCTAGTGGAAACCTTCAACAAAGAAATGGAAATGTTCTTAAATATATAGATAGTAATTTTTCAAACAGGTAGTAAAGCCTTACCACACTAGTATTTTTATTGTAGATATGTATTTCCATAGCTAAGTCAGTAGAAACAAAATACGTATTTAGAATATAATTACTAGTGTGGTACGGGGTTTTTATTACCTGTTTCAGTATTTATTCAACAACAGTTCCCAATGTAATTGCAGATGGTAATTACTTCTTTTTTCTAATTTTCTAATATAATAACTCTATTAAAACATCGCAGAAATGTGTTGTCAATCAATAACCTTTTAGACTAGCGTCATCTAGTTTTCTCAAAATATTCATTTGATGTTATTTTTAATCACTAAGGTTGATATACAGGGTATCTGCAAAATGCTTGGACATGGCTTAACCACAAACTCCTTGCATCAAAATAAGATGATTTAACCAAACTTACCTATATTCAAAATCGCATCGTTACGCCGGTATTCAGCTTTAAAGTTTTTCGAAAAAAACAAAAAAATTCTTATTAAAACATAACACTTTGATCGATTTTAATTATTTTTGGTACAACATTTCAAGTAAGTGTAAGTCGTGTATTGAGATGATTTGGGTCTTTATAAGTAGACCGCAAGTGTATGAAACATCGATGTACGTGGCACATTTCTGCCTGTAACTTTTTGATATGAAGGTTAAGAGCTTTAATTTTTTTTTACCCGAGAAGATACATTTCTTAGTGACATTTTTTGTATCTTTGTAATTTTTGATATCTGTTACAGTTTAGTCACAAAAAATAATATCCGACTCGAAAGTAATCTGCTTTCCTGGCAACACGCATAATCTGGTTGGCTTATTATTTAGTAAAAACGATTGCCTTTAGTTTTCTACAGCTGTCATAAAAGAAATGATAGTGTGCGTTTTGTGATCTTTGATTACGGTTTCTTTATTGAGTGTTTTTGACTATTGTCATTTTGATTGTGTAATTGTGGTTGTATCTTCGATTGATAATAATGGCTTTCTCTTTCGCTGAACAAACTGATATGTTGCTGGTTCTCGAGTTTTGCGAAGGAAATTGTCGGAGGAGTGTGACAGTTAAATACGCGTTTATCAAAAGATTTTCCTAAACGCATGAGAATATTTCAATATAATTATATATATATATATATATGTAAATAAAACACCCTGTTTACGACGCGCTTCGAGTCTCTCATCAAGCAAACTGCTGTTTTATTAACGAATCATTCTCTGTGGGTTATCGTACCGATTACGATACAGCAAAATAATGACAAAATAATACCTCCAGAACACTTTAAATTTGAATCAGTAAATATGTCATTCGGTGAACGTTTGAAAATAATTCAAATGTTAAAAACACTCTATTTACGACGCGTTTCGAGTATCAAAATCTCATCAGGTAAATTGCTGTATTATTTTTACGGGTTAAAAACTTTTATATTCAATGGTGACGGAAATATTGAATTAAATCTAATAAACAGAATCAGTTGACGAAGTTTTCAAAATGTTGACTGTTCACTTTCACATAATGTGCAAGGTTGTAAACAAATTCTTCAATGACATCTGCCAATGCTTCTAACTCGTTACTAACGAAATTTCTGAGACGGTAATTTTATTACTATATAAGATATCCTCAAACATTTATAAACAAAATGATATTATTTATAGACTATTTTATACTTTGTATGCTGTTAAATATTTATCGGATTAAAGAGGTTCTTTTATTTTCTTAGAGCTTATCCGACCAACCTCACCCACTCAAAATTGTATTAAACAATTATAAACCAGTCAGTTGGAAATATTGAGAAAAGATCTGTCATTATTACTCTTTATCACAATGATTATTCAATTCGATAAATTAGTAAAAAAGTTGAAATTACCAATTACCAAGTACCAAGACAAGCTTAGGAGATCCAGTGAAAATCGTAGGTATTATTAGAAAGGAACAATAACGAAACATCATTGAAAAACAAATAATTCCTGCAAAAACAAATTTAATAGGACAAATTTTATTTCTTCTGCACGATAATTGTACAAAACACGAGGCAAAATAATCCGTAAATTACTTAGAGAAGATAATAATGTTTATAGTAATGTCGTAGCCACAAAACCTGGATTTAAATCCTTTTGTAATATGAGCTTATCAGATGAATGAGATGAGATGCTTATTCTACTGAAAAATAAGTCTGAGAGAGGAAAATGAGAAACATTAACAACGAAACCATTTCAAATTTAATTCTAAAACTGCCAAAAATTGTACGTGAAATATTTATGAGTAACCGAGGATAGTAACCATCCTCAGCTACTAATATAGAAACTTTAGTTTTCATTTTGTTTTGATATGTCTTGACATATTAAAAGCAAATTTTAAATTGCCGAACCTTTCAGTCGTACGCATCTTCACTGAAGAAAGTATAAATTAAAGTTGTATCTGATATAAATTTTTAAGTGGGATTTAATAATCTCATTTAAAAATTTAAGACACATTTAGTTTTTAAAATATAATATGAATTGATGTTTTTCAAATAGTATAATTGGTATTTGAAGAGTTGGCTTTATGACTTCATTAAAATATTCCTTTTTTTTGATTTCATAGATATAAAGTCTGGTATGATTATCTTTTCTAAATTTCCTATTATAGCGAAAATAGCTCAGTTACTATTACTAACTGAGGGAATAATGAACACGTAGGATTAAGCAAACTATTTTAATGCTGAAAAGTTTAAGAAAAAAAAATATAAGTGACTACAAATGGTAATAAAGATGAGTTTATTAAGATTTAAAAAAATTAATGCTTACAAACAGTAACAAAATTGTAAAATTTAAGAAAATATTTTGTAAAGGAAATAAAAATACTAATCAGTACACAGTAGCCGAATTAATTTTCGTAAATGCTCGCCACCATTATTCCCAGAGTAAATTTTCAACAGAGTCTAAGGGCGGATGTTTCTTATGGCTGTTGTAATATTAATTTTTCCCTCCTCGAAATTGTTGGATTTGCTTTTATATACTTTATTCTTCACAGCATCACATAAGAAAAAATTTATTGTCTGGTGATCTTGCCGACCAGGGACAGACAGTACCTGCGCTGCCAAACCAGTTAAGAAAATGTTATAATAAATAACAAACGAATATTTTACAGAGAAGAACACAAATCCGGTACAATAAACTATCTAATGGAAATTTAATTTATTTGACAACTGTAGCGTTTGTTAATCAAAGCCTAGTTGAACTATATTTCCTCAATTAGTAATAGCAATTGAATTGTTTTCGCTATAATAAAAATTTAAGTACCAGAATTTATATTTACGAAATCAAAAAAAATTAGCATTTTAATGAAGTCATAGCCAACTATGATTACTATTATATATATATATATATCAAGTATTACGTGAATTTTTAATTGATACTCTTAAATTCTATGTAAAAATATCTGCCAGATACCATTTTTTAGTTTTGTTCTACCTTCAATTGTTACGAAGATATGTAAGATAAAAAAAATTTGTCTTACATGTCTTGACAAATCTAAAGATGCTATCGAATACTCCTCAAATTTCCGAGAAACGCTTCTAATTTAACCGATTTTGTGTTTCCAATACTTAGAAGGTTACCCATATAAGGATATAGAAAATGGACACCGGTATATACCATTACTTTTTTGTGAACAAACTGAAATAATTAAAATTTCTTTAACAACATACAGTCAGTCACAAAAGTGAATGTTGAATATTGTGAAATTTGAACATCCGGCTATGGTAAAGCATATTAACTTCCACTTAGTGTGCTAAAAAAATTTAAAAAGCTCTAATAACAATATGAAAACTATTATTTACTACAAGAGAATTTTCTGAATATTATAACATCGAATATCACAAAAGTTTCCGTACACTTCATTTTTATATATTTCTCTATTGTAAGCCATAAATACGCGAACCCTTTTCATAGTATTTATAAAAAAAGGCATCATTAATAGTTACCTATTATAAAGCATAGAGCATAATGTCGTTAATGAAAGATTTTTTATGTGATACGTTATAGCTAGCTTTTCTTCAAATTGTCTTTTTTTAATGTACTTCCTTTCCAGTGTAAAATTCAATTTTAACTAATTGCACTTGTAACAGTTCCCCAATCGCGCTCATTTATCATCTTTAAACGCCTATTTCTGGGTACAATTTCACCAATTTAGGATATTTTGAATATTTTTTATTAAAATCTGCACTGCAGAACCCGCTTTTTTAATCTATTTGTCTATTTGGCCTAAAGGTTTTTTTTTTAACTTGCGTACATTACCAGACATGTATGTTCTTTTATAACCCCTTTTTACAAAACATCTAATGCTTATTTTTCACTAACACGTGTGTACTATGAAGAGAATTTACCGAATTCCTTCTAAATTTATAGATATATATATATATATATACAAAAGAAATATCAAAAACTTTTATGACATTCAATGTTAGAATATTAAACAAATTCTTTTGTAGTTGTAAATAATAACATATTTCACCTTAATAGAGGTTTTTAGTTTTACACATTATATATATATTATATATATACGTATATATATATATACGTTAAATGGAAGTAAGTATGGTTTATTATTGCCAGATGTTCACATTTGATGATATTTAATATTCACAGTGTGTACAAAACTTTTGTGACTGACCGCAAATTATGACTTGCGACTGCCTAGGCGCAGACAGCAGACAGTAATTGAAATTATTTTTTTCGTAAATGTTCACCACCATTATTCCCTGAATAAACCTTTCATAAAGTCTAAGGACTGATGCTTCTTATGGCTCTTGTAATATTAATTTTTATCTCCTCAAAGTTGTTGGGTTTGTTTTTCTATACTTAATACTTCATGGCACCATCTCGCACTACCTCACACTACCAAACCAGTTAATAAAATGTTAATAATAAATAATAAACGAATATTTTACAGAGAACACTTAAATCTGGTACAATAAACTATCTAATGGAAATATTCAATTTATTTGTAATGAAGAAAGTTTGTTACTTGCGCAGAATGCTAACTGCATCGTTTATTAATCAAAACCTACTTGAGCTATATTTCCTCAGCTACTATACACACACACACACACACACACACACACACACACACACACACACACATATATATATATATAATATATTACTTTTATATTCGCAAAACAAAATTTCTGAACGTAGTTTAATATATATATATATATTACTTTTTATTCGTTAACTAAAACAACGTATGCAATAATAATAATTTAGTATGCAAGAGCAATATAAATTATTTATTACATCGCTTTTTTTTAGCTAATCATATAAAATTTAATTTATTTATAAACGGCTTCAAAATAACAAAAATAAATACTTTCTACACAAATTTATTTCCTAGCTTTCCACTCTTTTACATTAATTTTAATAAATGCATAAGAGAAACAAAATATCATTGTACGAATAGCTGTTAATGAAGCACTTTCTTTATTCACACATTTATAAATACAAGTAGGCATATAAGCCATTGCAATATCGCAACTTACCACACATTTAAGTATTCTAAAACAATCATCCATTATTTTATACTATTAAGATTATTCACGACGTTATAAAATTTTATTAGGAACATGGGTACTTCGCTAATTAGAATAATGGACATCCGCCCAATTAAATTAGTGCAAACAATGTGAACCTTAGTCAAACGCACGCTTTTACCTGTAAGTTTCGTCCCCTCTCCAAATCCATTCTTTTTTTCCCCTCTTTTTTAGAAAATATTTGCTCGCTATTTTTTTGGGAGATATTAGTCAAACAGATGGACAGAGGTTATTACACGTTATTAAAAATTGCCGCCACTAAATAAAAATTAAAGTGAAATTCGTTTAGCAGGAGCGGATTCAGATCATGTTGTTCTTTGCAGATGAAAGTTTATTAATATAATGACAGAATCGCGAAATAATGCATTTTATATACATAATTTTCCCACGATTTTAGTTTCCGATCGTTTTTAAATTTATCGATTCTTTTTCATTTATAAATATGAATGCCTGCCAATTTTATTTGAAATAATTTATTTCATGGTTTAATTTGCATAAGTTTAAGGTCATATTCTTTTTAGAAAATAAAATCGAAGTATAAATAGTTCTATTATTAGTTTTACATGCTTTCTTAGAATTTTTTTTATTCAAATGAATGTTAAACTTTATTTTCCTGTCTTCGCTGTCTACTCCAATTAACATTTGCTTTCTGTATTATTCTGTCTGTACATGTGCTTCATATAATACCTAATTTATAAACCCATATTTTAATTTGAAATAACGTTTACTTTTTAAATATAAAAAATAAGTACTTCGGTTTCGAGTAGTTCTTTTATTATTATTAATAATGCAGTCATCACGACTTATATATCAAAAATTTTATTTTTAACATCCTGTATACATACGAGGACAGTTTCTAAAAATTTTCGTTGCAAAAGCTATGAAAATTTATCAGAAAATATTTTTATTATTTTCCATTATAATTTTCTTTAACTAAAATATAATTGTTCAGTTTTTGAACTCCTTCTCAAAAAATAGAACTTTCAAAATGTCACTGAACTTTTGTAACATTCATGCTAGTGTCAGAAAACTTCTTACCATGCATTAAACTTTTAATCGACGGTAACCTATGGAAATTGTTGAAGAGTCAAAATCTGAACTATATGATAAGTGTAATAAGAATTCTTAGGTCTGACATAATATTTTCTTTCTGTACAGCTGGTTGCTTATTTAACCAGCCGTACCAACCTCACTCTGGAAACGACACGATTGAGCTAATATGTACACAATTGGGCGATATAACTCAAAATAAAATCATCAGCCGAATTCGTACAGAGTGCCCAACTGTGCACCAACAAAGCCTACTTACATCAATAAAAATTTCTATCCCTGTGTGCTTCAACTTTTATCAAACGAAATTGCAACTCTAAGTTATCAAAAGAATAAACTCTCAAGCAATGACAACGTTTTTGTTTTCATCTAAATATTTTCAGAAAATCTATCGTTCTAATAAATTTATATGCGTTATTATATTAAGCTGATAATTCAGAGGTACATTAGTTATTAGAGTAAATAGTATGGACCACGACCGTGGAAGTCTACGTACCAGAGTACATTAGTTGCTTATCGCGAACGTTTCGGACTCGAATCTGATAGCTGGCTACCCCTCAACGTTTTCCTTTCCCGTTTAAGTTACCCTGACAGTCAATGCTCTTAAATTACACCACGAGAGAGAGCATAATAATGACTAATGGCTTCCTAATGACACCTGTAATAGACATTAAGTTGTTGGGGGATGTGAAGTAAAGGATTATTATTATATTCCATCATTTAATATATGACATTAAATATGATAATGATCTTCACAAAACTTTACAATTTGTTTAACGTTATTATATTTTGTCCATAAGGAATAATACTGAAGCAATAAATATTTTAAATATCTACTTATTTATGGATGTACTAAAACGATTGTGACGTCTTGAGGATGAATAATCATTGCCTCCCACTCTCGTCCAACACAAAAATGTATTGAACTACAAAGCGAGAGCACGTCTATCTCGCATGTCGGCAACAAAGTTTCCAGAGCGTATATAGAAAGACGCTTGCACCACGGCGATTTGCCAAACAGGGTGTTATTAACATTGAATGATTCCTTTTAACATTCTTTTATTCGGCAAATCGCCGTGGTGCAAGCGTCTGTCTATATACGCTCTGGTAACTTTGTTGCCGATATGTGAGATAAACGCGTTCTCACTTTGTCGTTCAATACATTTTTGTGTTCTGTAGTAACTGTCTTTCTAGCGCTATACGCTCTACAACTCCTCTTATGGTAAAGAAACCGGTCACCATTTTGCTTTTAATGAATCGAGATGTTCGTAAAGACACTAGGTTGCCTTCAAGAGTCAGACTTTGTTCTAGGCTTTAATGGGCACACAGTAAAATTTGGCTTTGTCACCCGTCGAGATTGTGCTAAAATAACGAAATGTTCAATTTCTGAACTTGTGAAGTATCTCACGACACCATAAAACACGTCATGTCATTTGCTCGTCAGTTAAGGCATGAAATACCAAACAGAACAACGAATTGCTAGACATTTGTCTGTCTCACGATAACTTACATGCCTAGCATCTGCCTAACTCTGGAAGCTTCAGCAGTTTGGTCAGTAATGGACGAGGTGCGGCATCCTGATATCGGTGCATATTTCAAGCCGAAATTTTCACTTCTTCCTGAATATGTCATAAAATGTGAATATTCAGTTTGTGGGCAATATTTGTTAAACTGAAGGTAAATTATTGCAATGTTAGGATTTTTTGTAAGAAAGTACACTTCAATACCTTGATATAATAAATTTTTACAACATAATATTCTAATTTTAAAAAAATAATCAATTTTAGCCCTATTTATACTTACTTTACTTAGAAAACATTTCCGTTGAAATTATAAAAACTTCTAATAACTAATAATAATCGACACAGACAATAAAAATCATTTCACACATTTGATGAAATAAGTTTTTCTTAGCAGACAAATATCTTTTGAATGGCAGACCAAGAATTGGCTGTGATTACGAAAATCTATTACCCTTAAAAGTTTTATTATTAATAAATATAATTCGTTACTCCTTGTCTATTACTGTCATTCTAATCACATTTATATTTTTAAAGTATTGTTAGCATTTTAATTAGTTCCAATAGCTAACCGAAAATAAACCAATATACCAAGTGCACCGGAAAGTTATTACTGGTTTCTTCGTAAAGAAAACTACATAATTTTCAAGATTTGATTCCACACATCTTGCTCATCTTTCAGGCAATTTATGGATGCCATCCCAAAAAAACTGTTTGTCCTTTGAACAAAACCATTCGTCGAGCCAGTTGCTAACTTCTTCGAAATTGGCGAAGTGCCGCTCTGCAAGCGCGTGTCCCATTGATACGAAAAGCTGATAGTCTAACGGGAATACGGCGGCTGCGATATTATGTCCCATCGAAGTGCTTTCAACGCTTCCTTCACTGGTTTTGCTGTATGATATGACGCGTTATCGTGCTGTTAAATCACTTTACCGTGTCATTCTGGACGTTTTTCTATCAATGCATGATTCAAATTGATAATTTGTTGTCGGTAGCGATCAGTATAAATTGTTTCACCAGGTTTCAATAATTCGTAATACACCACGCCACTCTTGTCTTAGCAAACACAGAACATGTTCTTTCGACCAAAACAATTTGGCCTTGGAGTTGATGAACTAGCTTCGCTTAAGATTTTGGAGATAAAACCATTTTTCATCACCTGTCATTGTTCGATACATTCGCTCAAATCTTTGAAGCAGCATTTCACAGACGATTTTTCGATTGTCCGTTTGCCTGTCATTCAATTGACTGGGTCTTCGTTCCATAACTTCTGCAAATTCGCATCTTCAAACTTTTTCGGTCTACCATAACGTTCTTTGTTTTGTACATCGAAATCACCACTTTTGAATTATCGAAACCACGCTTCACATGTTTCTATGGTTAGAGCACGCTCATCGTAAGTTTCTACCAGCAAACGATGACTTTCAGCGCGTTCTTTCTTTTGATTAAATAAGAAAAGTAATGCATGCCGCAAATGCACTTTTTCAGTCACGAAACTCCACATTTTCAAAGAGGTATAAATCTACGATAATGTTACTTTCGCAAAATAGAACATGTATGGCTTCAAAGCTTGATGTCAGTACTATAAAATGACATATATCTCAAATCATAACATTGCATACTTAAACCTAGCGACATACGTTAGAAAAACCGGTAATGATCGTCCTGTACATCTGGTATACATTTTTATCCCTATGTAAATACAAATTATATTAGAGTATCAAGAATATTATTTTCTGGTGTGCATGATAATACACATAAAATATTGTAACATTGCTTAATGATGCGTCATTTAATACCTTCCTTCGTATTAATTCCGTTTTAACGCCACGCTTTCAATTAACGTTTCGCCCACAAATTAATTTGCCTATTTCATCGAATAATATATTGTCGAACTCTTGCAATTCATTCATAGATAAACTTGAATCCTACTACATTTGAATTTTTATCTACTGTGGGCCCATATTCTTCCTCATTTACAGCAAAAATATATACATAAATACTTTTCAGAGAACCTGACCTTCATAACATTAATAGATTAAATTTAAATATCTACAATTCTTATAAAGTTTCAGTAAGCAATGTAAAAAATTCATATTATGGTCTAACACCGACATATTAATAAATTTATGTTGTTGTGATGTACTTTACTTTCAAGTGTTATTATTTTTCTGCTGCTAATGGTATTGACTTAATTGCCGAAATGTGCATACAGATTTAAACATTACCTGGTGTAAAGTGTTATTTTAGGAAATATTGAAGTTATTGGGGTCATCCTGAATTTTGACGAAAACTACCTTTAGGGGATTTGACAAATACATTTTACAAAAATGACTAAAATTTTAGCTCGGAAGAATACATATCCAATATATTGTCATATTTTGTAAACTAACTTTTACTAATATCTTGGATATTTGTACACTAATCCTGTTTATTTTCCTAAAAAATCCGTTTTCTCGACTTCTTATGATTGGAGAATCTAAAATTAAAAATTATTTTAATGCGAAAATGTTACAAATATAGGAAAATTAATATAAATAATAATAAATAATAAATTTTGTGATATAACTCAAAAGTACCTTTCAATTATTGTTACGACGACAGAATGGACTCTATTAAAATATTTATGGTTTTCTTGTTTTGTTAATCCAAACTACATATATTTAATTACAAGTGTTGCAGTAGTAGATACAGATAAGTGCTTTACATGAACGCTACTAGCATTTGACCACATTCCACATTCCCAGTCTCTACAGAGATTCTAACAACTTTGTTATTAAATGGGAATTTAATCTTATTAAAAAAAATCTGGCAATAGAATATAAAACCCAAATATATAAAATATCCGTAAGACCTCTCATGACTTATGCGGAGATAAATGCGGACGCAACAATGACGAAACGACTCTTGCGAACTACAGAAATGACAACCTTAAAAGCAATTACCAGGCACCATTACTAGACCAAAGACGAAGCTCTGATATCAGAAGCCAGTGTGAGATTATATCGTGCGTTGAGTGAGAATGCTGAAGAATATTGAGCGTTTAATATGAACAAATATATTGTATATAGGTCGATCACATAAACGATGCTTGATAATTGTAGTCATAGTTGTTTCCGGAGGTATTTTGTTTATTTATTATTGTATATTTGATAAAACGGTTGAATATAACAAATATAAAAAATTTATATTTGCATATATTCTTATGACGGAAGACGAAGACAGATATTGCAATTTTTTTCGCAGTGCTTCCACATTCAAATTATTGTTGTTTTCGAATTTTTTTAATCACGTTAAGAAAATAAAACTAGGTCAGTGCAAAAGTACATATATAATATTAGAAAAGATTAATATACAAAATATGCCAGTATATTGAATATGCGTTGTTTCCGTACTAAAGTTTTGATAATTTTCGTGTTCTTCAACCTCACAAAGTATTACTTGTAATTCTACATCCTGAAATTTAAATATTATATGTATAAGTTTAATAGTTACTTTATTCAATGATCAGGTATTTTCAAAAAAGAGAACTCATTTCTCCTAGCCGCTCAGTATACGAAATAAGTAAATAAGTATATATGTATTTATATTTGTACGATTTATACTTGTATATATGTTATATATGATGCGCGTGTGTGCGTGTGTTTATATATAAATATTCATCGATAAAAATCGATGTCAATGCGTAAAATTTTTATTTTAAAAATTATTATTTAACTTTATAAATAAATCGTACAAATATAAATACATACATACAATAGGGTGACGTTAATACGCCATTTTCCTTGAAATAGATCCATATCCATTATCCAAACAAATTGAAACTCCATAAGAAATAACATTGAGCCATAATTTAAAAATTTTTATTAAATTATTAATTTACATGCAAAGAAGCTGTACTTAAGCGTCTACCTCATGTATTAATAAATAATGAGACCTTCGATTGCGTTTCTTCTGCGAGGATCCTGGGTCTGATTGTTAACGTAAACCTAAAGTGGGCCACTCATATTGATAGCGTGTGCAGTACCTTGGCTAAGGTGTGTTTCACCCTGAAGCTGCTCCGCAAAACGTGCAATCGGAGTACTCTACTAGCGTTCTATCACGCCAATTTCGTGTCTTCCATGAGATATGGGGTGATACACTGGGGTGTATCGCCGGAAGTAGTTAGAGTGTTTCATTTGCAGAAACGGGCCCTCAGAATCATCTTTGTGATGGGCTACAGGGACTCGTGCAGGGAACGCTTTAGAAAGGATTAGCTTCTGACTTTTTATGATATTTATATACTGGACCTTCTTTGCTTCGTGTTTAAGCACAAGGAGGCATTTTCGAATGGGAATGTAAAGCACAAATATGAAACAAGAGCCGACCATTATCTACTGCCTACTTCTCATTCTACAACTGTGTTCCAAAAAGGTACATATTTTATGGGCTGCAAACTGTATAATAACTTACCTCATAGTATTAAAAGTATCAATAACTTCCCCAATTTTAAAAACAATATTAAGCAGTACTTGCTTGCGATAAACTGTTACAGTTTAAATGACTTTTTATGTAGAAATTTGTAGTATTTCCTTTTCTTTTTAGTGACGTATTTCTAGCGTATGGTATGTGTATTATGTATGAGCTGCTATTTTTTGTATGTTCAGATATTATGTACATATACTTGGTTTTTGAAATAAAATATTATTATTATTATTATTATTATTATTATTATTATTATTATTATTATTATTATTATTATTACTTGATATCCTCAGAGAAATGCTAGCTGCCGCACTTCTCTGTGACAACTCTTGGCTCGCTATTTTTCACCTTAGTTTAAATTTAGCGCTGACTCATCCCTGTTACACACTACGTAGATATAAACTCTTAGAAGTAGTAGACAAAGAGGAAAGTCAACGACTCGATGAATCGAACAAGGGAAAGATAGTGCAAGGAAAATGAAAACTAAATTAAAAGAAAGCACATCGCAAACTGAAAAAGTAGTAGGACATACTCGTAGTTAACACAATGAAAATGAACCGGAAATTATAGAAAGTAAAGGGTAATTATGTGGCCAGATTACGCATATAAATAGGATTAATTAGGAGATCAGATGAATAAAATGTAAATTAGATGTTAAAAAAAGCACATTGCAAACAGAAAGGAGGGAAAGGTCAAACTCAGCGCAAAGTAAATACACCAGAAATTGCAAAAATGCAATGAAAATGAGGACCAATTCCGCATGTAAATTGACTTACTTTGGAAATGGCATGAGGGAAATGGAAATTTTAGGTTTGAAAAAGCACTAAAACACGTCAAAAATTATAGAAATTCAGTAAAGTATATAGAATTATCTAAATATTATTTTATAGGTAAGTCTCTAGGTAACCAGCGAGAGACACCAATGGAGAGCGAACGCCCGTCATGTCAGAGACGCGAAGATACCTTCAAAAGTGGTAAACTGCGACGGATGATAATAAACTTCTGAATCGTTTTCCTATCCTAAAAAAGTACTTAATTCGAGATAAGATATAAGAATATAACAAGAAACAATAATCGGATTATAAAGGTTGTCTTCGCTGATGAGTGCGTTAACAGGGATGTATTAAAATTTATTACTATTTTATTATTAATATTTTAGTTTAATATAAGAAACGTTTGTATAATTTTACATTTACATAAATTGTACAAAATTTTGTACTACTACTATTACTCAAAGACTAACATTTTCTTAATTATTTACTAACATTATGTAACACAAGAATTATGTAAATAAGAATAAATGTACAAAAAAGTTAATTGCGAACAAACAATATTCACCTCTTCCTTTATTATATTTATGACACCTGCACTTACAGCCGGTAATGTACAAATATTACTGAGTCGTATATTTCTTTTCAGCTGTCCTCATAGTTATTCATTTGGATTTAATATACAATTTTAGGGAGGCAGACGTAGAACTGCATGTTTTTTTTTCAACAACTTTGTCAGTGTAATATTGTTTTTTAAATGTTTTTTTTAATTTCAAAAAGTTGACTTTTCATACAATATTCGTTAAAATAAATATCATTGGCGTACAAAAAATCTCTTATTTCTGCTTTGGTTACGTTATTATTTGGTACTTTATTAATTTTTCGCGAATGGTACGGTGCGTTATCAACTGTGTACTGTCTGTGTAGACTGTCGACTGTGACTATGTAGACTGGTAATTTGTGTATTAATTTCTTTTTAAACCACTCATTGAAAATATCTGCTAATATACTTTTATGGTAACTACAGTTTTTCTTCAAGAAATAGAGACGTCCATGGCATACTAATGTGTATCGTGACACATTTCATCGGGATATACAATACGTTCTTCTTTGCGATATTGATACAATTTGGTCAAATATGTATGTGATCAATCTCGTATTCTCAGAGATTTCATAATAAATTAACGATTATATGTCTTCCTTTACTTGAATACTGTATTGTTTACTGAGTAATGATTTTTGAGAACAATTTATCCCGAAGACTCACTCGATTAATTTAGAGCGTTGTGATGCTATTGTCTTCACAATTTTGTCTTCGTCCATTTCGTATATCTTCATGAGCAAAAAGAGCTTATAGGAAGAAAAAGAACGCATACTTTTTATCATTTATGTTAAATACCTTACCATGCGGTGAACAGGATCGAAAATATTTTTTGATAATTCTGGGGTGAAGATCATCACTACGTTTTTTTTCCTTTTATCCCAATAGGCTTTACAGTACTGAATAGAATTTTTGTTATATCTAGAATCTTTTGTTAAATGATGAACAACACGAAAAAAACCTTATTACCTTGACATTGCTCCGACTTTGACGTACTTTCTTAGGCCGTGACTCGTCGGGCGCCTTCCACTGCGAAGACTAAGCTTTCATCTCAGATTTTTCCCCTGTAATTATTCTTTTGAAGATTTTCTTATTATTTCTAATGACTTCTAAATTATCCTGAACGACTTCTAATCGATAATTCTTTTGATCTTAGATCAGCAGCCGTGGAATGAATTTTTCAGTCAGACGACTCGTCCTTAAATCTTAATTCAGAATTTCTGAAACTATAGTCCTTTGAAATTCTAA
Source organism: Dermolepida albohirtum (assembly GCA_031893035.1). Lineage (NCBI taxonomy): Eukaryota > Metazoa > Arthropoda > Insecta > Coleoptera > Scarabaeidae > Dermolepida > Dermolepida albohirtum. Next base: position 121,025 of record JAVIWB010000984.1, on the reverse strand, counting down.
GATTTTCTTTTATCTTTCGCACAGTCAAACGACGATTTGATTAATTAAACTAATAACAATACTGTTTGTTCCATTACGCTGTCGTTCAACTAATATTAATATTAACCTTTACTAATTCAGATAATCTTCCATATAGTGCTAAGGATGTTTCCTTTTTTTCTAAATATACTAGCAACAGCTCTACTTCGCCTCTGTGTAATTCCTCCTGTCTGCCTCGACTTGGAGTATCATTAACAGTATTTGTCTTTCAATGTTGCTATATTGATGTCTGCACAAATGCTTTGGATTTATGTAAATAGGGAGCAATAGAATCATATAATTTCTTCATTGTCATAGTAATATCGTTTTTGCGATCTCCTATGTCGTGTACCATGGATTTGATTCGATCAACGTTTTTATTTTTTTCTCATTAATTTTAATGGGCGTTGTTAGCAAAGGGACATCGTTAAGATTAAATTACCAGCATGAAATTTCCATGGCATTAACGTTTTTATAGTATCCTGTTACCATAAGCTTTACGCAACTTTTCACAAACTTTGCAGATCATTCTATACATTTATTACAATGTAAAATTACGTAGATTTTCACGACCGATGTCACTTATAATGCGATATTTTTTGAGAGTTTCGCTGTGTTGTTATAGTTTCTATTGACTTCTCTCCGATCATATTACCTACTTCATCAAAAATTGCTAATAGACCCGTCAAAACGTCGATAGAAACTACAACAACACAACGAAACCAGCAAGTGATTGTCCTATAAATTGATTACAATTTGTTTCGCATCCATCGAGATGTATGAGTTTTACATCTTCCGATCCATTAGGTAAATTTTCTTCTAATGAATCATTATCACTCGCTGATAGTTTCCAAAATATATTATCAACATTCGTAATACTATTACTATTAATATTTTTTTAAATTTGTTATTTACTTTTCTATGTCCAGTAATGATGTATGTTTATAAGTTCCGGACACAATAATGTAAAATAAATTCACAAAAAGGTATTTGGGTATTTGTAGTATATCTTTTCGTTCATGATTGATGAATCTTAAATACATAATAATAAATCAGACCATTTTCTCATACTATTGCACCCCGAAAGGCCGAGCTGATAAGCAGTATCCTCTGTTTCTCTCTGCGCGGTAATATACTCCACCTGCCACAAATGAATCAACGTGCTGTAGATATTCGTATCTTATCAGGTATCAAATAACAATACACGATACATTTATCACAACTAATATTCTTTCTCCGTACATCCCTAAAATCTCCTAAAATATTTGTGCACTTCAATTACTGTTGACTAAATAACTGTCTGAATCAATTAAATAACTAATTAACATTTGAATCGCGTATATTCATAGAGAAAAATGTTCTTGTTTGGATATCGATAGCACCATCCATATATTCAGTACATAATAGTGATATATCAGATGGCAGTAAATTTTACAAATATATTAATATTGTAAAACATTTGAATTCGGCTATACATCTGCAACATCTAGTATATTTCCAATAGCGTTTCACTCAGAGTGCACCACGCTGAACAAATGTTCTTAAAACGATCGTTTCGCGTAGTGACGTAACATTTGTATAACTAAAATAATCTTTGAAGTTATGTAAGGGATCTGGAGAAGCATAATCGCTATCATTATATCCTTGCCTTAATCTGAAAAAATCTTAATTTTTGTTTAAAACACTATTTAACCTATCTGTAAGTAAATAATTTTTTCATCAATTATAGTATACAAGTATGAGTGTATGTCGTTAGGCATTAACAGTGATGACTACATTAATGACAATGAACAATTTTATAATTTGCCTATTGGCTCAAATATTGCTTTGCAGTTGTGAATAGAAACCTTACAGTTGTAAGGTTTGATAAGTGTTTAAACAAACTTGGCAGCTATGTTGAAACATAGAGAAATGTATGTGGAATCTGAAAATAAATTTGGTTTTTGAAAATTTTCTTTCGTTTAATTTTTATTTTCAAACGACCCTTAAAAAACACGCCTCGTATATACAGATTTGCAATCTATTCACAACTGCAAAGCAATATTTGAGCCAATAGGCAAATTATAAAATTCTAGATCTAGTTAGATTTTCAATACCCTTTTCATATAAACTTGCCGCCTGCTCCAATAACCAAGAGGTCAGGAAAATCGTTTGAAAGAGTGTTTATGGTGAAGCGTCTGTTTTGAGGTATTTTCGCCTCAACTGAACCTACCATATCGTCTGTGATCACAGGTGGGCGACCGGAGCGGGACTCATCCTGGACGCTGTCGCGGCCAGCTTTGAAGTCTCTGATCCACTTACGCAGTTTGCCTTCACACATAGCAGTAGCTCCGTAAACTTCACAAATCTGCCGGTAAATGTCTGCAGCAGACATGTTTCTTGCCGACAAAAGACGTATCAGTGACCGCACCTCGCACTGGGTGGCCGATTCGATAATCTTGAACAATTTAAAGATATAGAACAGATCGTACAGGTTATCTACACAGCTGCAACTGAGCACAGTTGTTCCCAAGGAATATCGGGACACGACGCAAGCACTCGTTGCGGCACAATATAACAAAACGACTTTTCTCTAATAGCTGCGGCTTCTTTTAAATTAAACTGTAAAATTAAACTTTTTACTTGTTGAAAATGTTTGGAATAATAAAACGTTGTAATCATATTTCCCAATGTACAACACATGTCTGTGAAATTGTAAAATTGGTTTTGGGGAAAAACAGCTTTTACTCGGGCAATTAAATAATGGATAACAGTATAAAATAATTTCTGCTACAATATATAAAGTATGAAATCTACACGTTACGAGGGAGCGTTTTTATATTCGCGGAATGAGCGGGTTGTAGAGGGGTGAGTAGGCGCATTGGGGGCGTGGCCTATGCAGCGATTCATGATTAGTATAAATACGAAGTTTCATTGTTATTAGACAGTTAGTCTTTGAGCTATCGTCAACCAAGTAACATAATCAGGAGTGAAAAGTGAAATATGGAAAAAATCGAATATCGTGCCGTTATAAAGTTCCTTACCAGGCAAGGAAAATCAGTCGCGACCATAAAGAATGAGATGTCATTGGTTTACGGCGACTCTTGTCCAGGAAAAACCATGGTGTACAAGTGGCATAATTTATTTAAACAAGGAAGGGAATCCCTTGAAGACGACCCGAGGCCGGGCAGGAGCATTGAGGTGACCACGCCAGCACTTATCCAAAAAGTTGAACAAATTGTACTCGAAGATGCTCGACTAAAGAAGAAACAACTCGCTCCAATACAACAATTTTTAAAATCCTCGCAAGATGGGTGCCGAGAATGCTCACGCCGCCGCAAAAGCAACAGCGCGTAGAGTGTTCGCGTGCATTTTTGGACCTCTGTAATGAAGACAAGGATGGTGTATTGAGTGGAATTGTTACTGGAGACGAAATTTGGGTTCATCATTATGAACCTGAGTCCAAACAAGACTCCATGCAGTGGCATAAAAAGGGCACAGCACCTCCCAAGAAATTTAAAGTGTCACAATCAGCTGGGAAACTCATGGCAACGGTATTTTGGGACTCGGAAGGAATATTATTGATTGATTATAAAGATAAAGGTGTTTCTATAACCGGAGAATATTACGCTTCAATATTAGAGCAACTAAAAGAAGCCATTAAAGAGAAAAGACGGGGAAAATTGACAAAAGGTGTTCTGCTTTTGCACGACAACGCGCCCGTCCACAAGAGCCGCATTGCGTTAGCTGCCCTGCAAAAGGTGTGCTTCGAAATTGTGAATCACCCACCCTACAGCCCAGACCTGGCCCCGAGTGATTATTACCTGTTTCCGAAAATGAAAAAAGAGCTGCGGGGTAAAAAATTTACGGCCGATGATGAAGTCAAGGAGGCAGTTTCGGCGTATTTTGCAGATAAAGAGAAATCATTTCCGCGAATATAAAAACGCTCCCTCGTACATGTATTAAGTAACTACATTTATTTTTAGAAAGCGACCCATACATACATACGTATACATTCATGATATGGTTGCAGCACCATCGATCATTAACATTAACACTTAGTCTGTTGGGAAGAAAAGGTGGTCAATGTATTCAGCACTAATCTTAAAATTTCCTAATTTTCTAGCTAGCGACAATGACGCTGACGGTTTAAAATGTTCTAGCGTTCCTACTATAACACCGATAACAGAAGCATTTATGCCACTTTTTGGATATTTATGTTGTGCCGTTTGAATGTGTTATTACAGTAAATTTGTCCTGGATGAATAAAAATTTATCGCAGACTGAACATAATATTTTTACGCTGTTGTACTTTAAGTCTCTAAGTTCCTTAATGAAACTTATTCTATTACGTTTTGTACTAACTACAGCACTATCACAACATTCTGACGTATTACGCTATACACGAAACAAATGTGAATTAACTACACCCGCACGATCAGGCTCCCGGTGAGTCTGATACGCCGTCAAGAATTGACAGCTATAGCAATTACACAGGCCTGCGATGAAAAAATTGTTTAAAATATAATCAGTGATTTTTATAGTTTTTTATACTCAGATTACAGAAAAAATAATAAAAAAATGACGCACAGTTTAGCAACAAATTTCACTTGAAATTATCGACAACTAGGCATTTTAGGCAAGTAAGCATTACAGTGTTTAATCATAATAATTAAAATAGGCTTAGATTGGTCGTGGGAAATATTCATTTAGTCGAGTGGCAACACTAAGTAGCTGTTAAACCTTTATTTGCTTTCCTCATACAGTGTGTCTCTTGACTCTGTACTGTACACATGTATTTTCTGAGTTTAGTTGAAGTCGCAAGTGCTTCATTCTTATATTTTGTATTAATTATAATCAACAACATAACTTATAATTTACGATGGCTTCTAGAGCATATATTACTTCACTCGATTGTTTCTGCTACATTTGTGGTAATTATGTTGTAGCTTAAAAGTGCATTTTCTCCACTCACACCTGGACTGCTTGCCAGACAATCTTGGTGAAATTGAAAGATTCCACCAAGTTATAAAGGAAATGGAAAAGCTATATCAAGGAAGGTGGAATGTTAACTTGATAGCGGACTACTACTGGATGTTGAGTAGGGGCGATCCCTACAGCAGAAGAAGCACAAAACGAAGCTTTGATGAGAAGCGAAAACGATTGTTTTTATGGAAAATGTTTAGTTACGTATGATTTTAATAAAATGTAAAATAAAATGTACATTCAGAAATTGATTGAATTTGGCCTTTTCCTAAAATACATCTGGTTTTTGTGAAAAAAACCTACGTGATATATATAAACGGTTTTCGTTTTTGAGTACAGTACTGAAAGACACACAAAAAAGTGACGAAAGTTAAAACAATTTTTAAAAAGCATTTGTCTGCAGGCCTGTGTTATCAGGGTTTATTTTCATATCTTGTCTCTAACTATATACCTTAATTTTATCGAATTGTTGACCTCCAACAAAATCACTCATTACTGTTAATTTTTTCAATTTTATAACGGGTGTTTTTTTAAGAGCCTGAGAACTTTAAATGATAATACAAGACAGAAATATTGTTGGAATGAAATTTTTTAGTTATAATCTGGTAGATAATTTCACGGCATTTATTTTTTAAATATGATTTCCGGCATATGTACGCCCCGGCTACGAGTTACATAGTCCATTCGATCAGTCCCATTTTTGACTACTTTTTCCAATAAATCTGGCCATATGGCGTTAATGGTGGCTTGAACATTGGCTTGCAATGCTTCAAGAGTTGCTGGTTTATCGGCATAAACCAATAACTTAATATAGCCCCATAAAAAGTAATCCAGAGGCGTTAAATCACACGAACGAGGGCACCAGTGAACAAGACCACTTCTGGAAATAAAGTTATCACCAAATTGATTTTGCAATAAATCGATTGTTAAGTGCGCTATATGGCAAGTTGCGCCGTCTTGTTGGAACCAAATGTTGTCGACGTTTAACTGACTAATTTTTGGAAACAAAAATTCAGTCAGCATGGTTCGATAACGCTCGCCATTCACCGTAACGGCAGCTCCTTCCTCATTTCGAATGAAATAAGGACCGATGATGCCGCCAGCGTGTAAATCGCACCAAACAGTCAATTTTAATGGTTGTAATGGCGATTCGTTAACGGCTTGAGGATTGTCTTCGCTCCATATACGGCGATTTTGTTTATTGACGTAGCCCTTTAACGAGAAATGAGCTTCATCACTGAACACAAATCTTTGGTAAAAATGCTCATCTTCGGTCAGTTTCAAATGAGTCTAATCAGCAAAAATGGAACACAAATGATGGTCATTTGGCTTCAATTCTTGCACGTGCTGTATTTTATAGGCACGTAAGCCAAGACCCTTACGTAAAATTTTCCACGTAGTCGAAGGACAAAGGCCAACAAGTTGAGAACGACGACGAATCGACATTTCGGCGACATTTTCAATACTTCGCGCTACAGCAGCAATATTCTCTTCGGTACGCACATATCTTTGTCTTGTTGATGGTTTTGAATCGAGAAGAGTAAAATTAGTGAGAAAACGATCAATAACTGCACGAATAGTTTGCTCACTAGACCGATTATGTTGACCGTAAAATGGACGAAGTAATTGAATTTCATAATTTGATCAATCGCTTATCAAATTAATAATTAATAATTATTTATTTATAATTTTTGCGTTATTTCCACGGCATATGTATTGTTTGTTGTATCAACTTGTTCAGATCTACCAGAAATCTTTATTATTTCAATGGCCTACATATCCATCAGCAACAAACCTATTTAATTGCTTTTTATATATTTCATTAGATCGAAGCTAATGTATTTAAATAACATTTACGATGTTTAAAAAATACAGTTCACTATTTTAATAAAAAAAAAGTAATTTAGTTAAGCAAAAAAATAGTTCTTATTTAATTTCTGTATTATGTTTTTATTATTTTTATCTAAAAATTTATTTTATTTATTTAAATGTTATTTTATTCGATATTTTTAGTTAGTTCATTAGAATATGTATCGACATAGTAGTTTTCTTGAACGGATTCGAACACAATGATGTGTATTTAGAATAATATTAATGTTTTTATTTATTTACTAAATACGTGTTGAGCTTAAAATAAAGTAATTTCTAATATTTAATTAAGAAATGTACACAATCTTCAAAAAAATCAGTTTATCCTGTTGATGATCAAACAATTAAACTTTGCCTGGTAATCGACGAAAATTAATTACACCGGTCCTGCTAACTTATTCGGCAATGTAAATCAATTTGCTTACATCACATGTGTATATGCGAAATACGGTACCCATACGAAAAGAGTGTGACCGACACGCTTTGCCACCGATGCGATGCGTTCTTTGAACGCTAAAAATTCATAGGCAAGAAGATGATGATTGCGATAGTGTAGAGGTAAAGATAGTGATACATTACAGTGCTGTAACAAAACAGTGAAAGTAAACGGTAAAAATCCCACACCATATGTAGACAGTATGGGTATATAAACTCACGGAGGCAGGGGTAGGTCGTCACTTAGGCTTTGAACATCTTACTAAACAAGACATGAAGCCTTTCTTGGTAAGTAATAAATAAACAATCTAATAGATTTATTAAATTATGTATTCGAACGCAATTAAAGCCTTAAAAAACATACGTGCGTTAATTAAAATGTTACCAGATTTAAATACTAATTTTATTTATCAATTATCACTTTTGAAATAAGTAGCACAAGTTTTAATTAACTTCATTAAAACTCGGCAAAATTGAAGTATATGTATTAACAGTAACATTATTTTTTTGAGGTTGCCGCTTTAGTTCTCTCAGTTGTCGCCACTAGCCGGTGCGAAGATGCCGCAAAGAAAACTGAAAAAAGAGGCATCATTAGCAGCGGTTATGGATCAGGTGATATCGGAGGAGGACATGGAGGCTTCGGTGGAGGCAGCCTAGGAGGTGGATTAGGTGGTGGCTTTGGACATGGAGGCAAGTCGAATTATATATATTAATTAACTGATTCCTTCGCACATTATCAACTTAAGAAACACATGTCTGTATATTACCGTGTTCTTGCTATGTAGGAATGGTTACTGAACGTTCCAAATAACTGACGTCCAATTTGCTGCTATAACAACGCTATTAAAACATTTACAAACTATGACCGCACTATTTTAGTAGTGAAATTTATTTTCTCAAGAATGGTCAGTTGAAATTTTATCAAAATATCGAATATCAAAAAATTCTCAACCATCAAATCCCTCATCAGAAAAGGTGAAATCGAGCTATCGAATACAAATGTTAATAATCAGATTTTCTAATACAACTTGATTTAATGGGAAGTAAAATTATTTAGTTTCTCTAATTTTAAATGGAATTAATAACAAATTCTCACTCATGTCTAATAAATTTAATTACATTGCTAGCCACCATGGAAATTTCAAAATTTTAAATTTACTATTATTTATGTAGAAAAGGTCATAAAAGAGACAAATTGGAAACATGAAAATAAAAAACTTGCCTCATAAGATACTTATTGCATCCGGCCTTTAGAACCTTCCGCGCTTCGCTTCTTAAGGCTTAAACTAGGTTCGCGGAATAAGACCTGTGTTATGATACTCGTTCTTTAACATACTATTAGTTTATTTTCAAAGTAGGAGTAAATGAAAAAGCCACATTTACACTGCAAAAGCTACGAGATAAATAACTACATCATTTTGGCGCAAAAATTTGAATGTAATTACTTTTTTTTAAATTTCCTCTGCTGTATGTGGTGTCATTTATTTATTAATTTTTTATATTATTAATATTATCAATTTTCCTTCTTTTTTATTAAATACAAATACAGTAGAGTATGTTACTTCCCTTTTAATAATCAATAACTGCCATGCTCAAATTTAAAATTAATTAGATTAAGCAGAAGAATGATGTAGATTAAAGGTGGTCAATAATGATAATCAATCAATTTATTTACAAAATAGTGCACAAATATAATCTTAATATGTTATGATTTGTCGAAATAAAACGCAATGTATAAATTTTACACAAACAGCACTTACAAATGAGTAAATTGATGAAATGTCACATATAGATTAAGAAATTAAAAGGCTTTTCAGGAACTAATTACTTACATCAAGTAAACTCAATAAACGAACAATACTTACTCTGAATATACCACTGTTACAATTGGCACCAACAGAAATACAGAATGGTTCAATCAGATTATCAACGATTCCATCCAATGTGCATTTTTGTTTCCTCTTTAATTGTATGCTCGATGCAAATTTTCCAATTAACATCTTAAATATTTTCTATACTTGGAATAAAAGTTCTTTCAATTCATTCAATTTAAATGTATTCCTGTCAGATCCCACTTTATTTTTGCCCATATCATTTCTATTGGATTTAGTTTACAAGGTAGCAACCGTAATACAATGTTATTGTTACCCTGTTCTAGTCCAACATGTAAAACAATAAGCCTCTTCTTCTTGCCCTGTGGGGTGAAGTAGCTGTGCCAATCACATTATACTCCTTTATGGTCTGATATACTGTTGATTTTGCAATTCTTAAAACCAGAAAATTATAAATATTCAATCCTTCAAAACTTACCCGTGGTGTTGCTAATTTTGGAAATTGGTAGAAGTTTTATTAAAAACCATGTCGTCAGTAGCCGTTTATATTTCGGGAATAGCAAACAAAAAAAATTTCTTTATTATCGAAAATAGTTTTATTGCTTTTCAAAATATTCTTGAAAATCAATGCACTTTTACATTCTTTTAAGCCAATCTGAAAAGCATTGCTGCCACTGTGAAGGCGGTATCTCCAAAATATGAATTTTGAATACCTCAACTGCCTCTTCCGGCGTAGAAAACCATTAACCACGTAGTCTATTCTTCACGTGTGGGAATAAAAAGATATTACAGGGTGCTAGATCAGGGCTGTATGGCAGATGGCTCATCAATTCAATGTTTTGCTCGGTCAAATATTGAATTGTTTGAACCGACCTGTGAGAGCTCGCATTGTCATGGTAGACATCTGTCGTTTTCGGTTTGTTTTCCTTATTTCTTCAAAAATTTTGTCAAAAAAATAATTGTGTACCATTCGGAATTGACTGTTCTACAACTCTCTAAAGGCACGGTTGCAAAGTGACCGGTTTTTCCGAAAAAACAGGTGACCGTTTGTTTTGATGTGCTTCGAGCGCGAAAAACTTTTGTTGGTTTTGGTTCATCTTGGATACGCACACAGTCGACTGCTGTTTACTATCGGGCTCATGCATATAGATCCAAGATTCGTCACCTGTAACGACTTATAAATGTTCTTTGAAGCACCGTAATTGTATTTTTTGTGCATTTCTTGGCACCAATCGGCGCGAGTCTTTTTGAGCAGTTGTCAAATTATGTGGTAACCAACGTGAACATAGTTTCTTAACAGCTAAGTGTTCATGCAGGATCTTATGGACGCTGGTGTTACTAATACCTAGATATGCCTCAGTCTCACGGTATGTCACATGACGGTCTTGCATTATCAATTCAGACACTGCATTAATATTTACCGACACAACAACATTTGTGGGACGACCTTCACCAAATTCATCGTCCAAAGAACGCCGTCTAAGTTTGAATTCACTATACCAACGATATGCTGATGATGCTTCATCACCATATAAAGAATTCAGCTCCTGGATGCATTTTTGTTGAGATAATCCACGCCAGAAGTTATGAAAAATAATTGCACGAAAATGTACTCGAGTTCATTGCATTTTTTCGCTGACATAAAATTTTCTGTCAATAATAGAAATAGCGATCGGATAATAAAATCGTCAAGGTAAATATGTATATTGTCAAAAATGTCAAACATCACGATGCAATCATCAGATTGGAGACAGTTCCCGAAATATAAATGGCAACACTCGTATATATATTTAGAACATTCTGCCTTTCAGCTATTGATAAAACTCCTCAATCTAAACACGTGCGTTTTCTTTGAGACAAATATTATTCTAAACTTGTTGGTACAGTATCCATACCAAGAACAATAGGATGGTTCATTAAACGCTTTGCAAGTTCTAGAAATAACGAGTTACTTTAGGTTTGAAGGAGTAATAGAGTAATTAGAAAACAAAAACATAAACGAAAACTAACAAGCACTTGAATATATGTAATTACGTCAAATGCGCTATTTATTGCACATTTCATAGACGCAGGTTTTAGCGCATTTAATTTAAAACGCTCCTCTTAATTTAAAAATAGACTAATATGTATGTATATAGTATTGTTATAATGTATTATTGTAGATAACTTCTTCATAAATAAAAAAGTATAAAAAATATTCTATTAATACAAGGTTTCGAAAAGTAATTGCAGAGGCCTTGCATATGATCCAATATCACGCACCGAAAGAAAATGAAAGTGCATATATTCGTTTCAATATATTTTTTGCTCACATATTTTTCTAAAATTTATTCATTCGAATCTATCTTCTGTTATTTTTTTTTGTATTTTTCATTGCTGGTTAACATCGATTAGGCGTTTATTAAAAACGAAAATTCGCAATATTTGTATTACTTCTCTATTAGAAAATATACATACACCAAGCTATATTAAACTATATCAATCTTAAGACAATAGCATTTATCACGTTCATACTCCTCTCAATTAAAAAAAAATTATTACGAAGAATTTTTTTTATTTAGGTGGTAGCTTAGGAGGTGATCTTGGAGGTGGACTTGGAGGCGGATTTGGAGGTGGACTTGGTGGTGGACATGGAGGTCTAGGAGGAGGATTTGGAGGAGGAATAGGCGGTGGAGGTGGAGGCGGATTTGGAGGTGGATTCGGAGGTGGAATAGGGGGCGGATTTGGAGGTGGAGTTGGAGGTGGAGCAGGAGGTGGATTTGGAGGAGGTGCTGGTGGTGGTGTTGGAGGAGGAGCTGGTGGTGGAGCAACAGTCAGCACAGTAACATCTACCGTTAATGTACCAGTACCAGTTCCACAACCAGTACCAGTAATTCGAACTGTACCTGTACCAGTACCAGAACCAGTCCCTGTTGATGTACCTCGTCCCGTACCTGTACCAGTACGCCAACCACAACCATATGTTGTCCCACGCCCTGTACCATACACAGTCACAAAAACTGTTCCAGTGCCAGTGCCACAAACTGTCCGAGTACCTGTCCCCGTACCCGTCGAAATTGCAGTACCACAACCAGTACCAGTCACAGTAAACCAAATTGTACCCGTTAGAGTACCACAACCTGTCGTAGTACCAGTGCCAATTGCTGTTGGTGGTGGTGGTGGTGGTGCTGGTGGTGGAATTGGAGGTGGAGTCGGAGGAGGACTCGGTGGTGGACTTGGAGGCGGTTTCGACGGTGGATTTGGAGGTGGTGCCGGAGGCGGTTTAGGAGGAGGATTGGGTGGTGGATTAGGAGGTGGACTTGGAGGTGGACACGGATTAGGAGGAGGATTAGGCGGTGGATTAGGAGGTGGACTTGGAGGTGGACACGGATTAGGAGGTGGATTTGGTGGTGGATTAGGAGGTGGACTTGGAGGTGGTCACGGATTAGGAGGTGGACTTGGAGGTGGTCACGGATTAGGTGGAAGTATAGGAGGAGGATATGGAAGTAGTTTTGGAGGTGGTTTAGGAGGTGGTTTAGGCGGTTCCATTGGTCACGGAAGCGGCGCCAGTAGTTACTCGAGTATTTCACTCGGTTCAAAGCATTAAGTGCAACTCGTTCTATTGTTAAATCATTTTTGAATTCATTTATTCTTTCGCCTAATACCTTACTGTGATAACTTATCCTCTGTATGTTAATGCGACGTATAGCAACTGCTGTAAATATCTTTAATATATATTTAATAAAGAAAACATGACTTGTACAATTGCATTTTTTCTTCTATTTATCATTATTACTATGTGTTTGTTTAATTTACCAATCAATTTTAATCAACAGAAAATTTAGAAAGAAAAACAGTATTTGTTTTTTGTTCCATTTTTAATAAAATTTTTAATACATAACAAACGTGATTAAACACTAATATCACACAAAACGTGTAAAATAGTAAAATAAATACTAAATAATTAATCCTACAGTAGAAATAAATTTATACCAAGAGAGACATTATGTTTCATGATGTTACATTAGTAGTTATATAAAAAAATCGCTATTGTAAATAAATATGTATTTGGAAAAAAATACAGATTATTTCAAACATTGCCTACTCAATTTTACAAAAATTACATATTTTAAGTCAAATGTTTCTTGCAGGAAATGATTTTCTTGTTTAAATAATTTGAATGATCAAAGAATCATATAGCATATGTATTAATAGGAATATAGAGACTACTACAGACATTCTGGAGAAGTTTTATATATATATACATATATATATATATATATATATATATATATATATATGTCAATAATAGACTGATGTTCTCTTCAAGCTTTCATCTCGCTACAGCCATTTCCAAGTCGATGCTGCTGTAGAATAAGAAACAGCATCGACTTGAAAAATGTAGAAGCAAGATTGGCGAAAGCTCGTTAGGAAGTCCCTCTAGGAATTCAAGACTGCGAGCTTTCCATATTATGAATAAGTAATAAAGAGAGAATAACAAAAAACCGTCCGTAGGGTATTTCTACCGTATCTCATGAATACGACAGACAATATCAGTCGATCACTTCGTAAGCATAAAATCTCTTAAGAAATCTAAAGGAAGGAATCGTACTCGAAGATCAGGGAACATATGAAATACCTTTGCGACCACAGAAACATTAGGCAAACTAACAGAAGAATTGAAATGTGCGGAGGTGAATACAGAAACACCGTAGCGATGAAAGAAAAAACATCATCGCTGGTACAGCATATAACGGAGACGCGACATGCGATCGATTTCGAAAATATAAAAACTTTAGCCAGAACCACGAACTACATAGTTTGAAAAATAAGAGAGGCGATCTGAATCGAGAAACGTTCGAACAAATCAAATAAAAAAGATGACATCTGTTTCAAGCCGAACGGGATGAGTGAAATCTCTTTAAAATGTTTTAGAAAGAATCCTTTTAGAGACTACGAAGACACACAGTTGAACGCTCAACAGTCCCAAGGGATATGATAAATATCAAAAGTTTAGTAGTAGAGCCAATCTTACATTGACGTCGATTTAATTTCTTACCGACGTCGGACTGGCCTTAATACATCCTTTTTTCTCACCGGCCAGGCATAAGTTGCAACGCCTACTTCGTATATTAAAAAGTGAGCGACCGCTCACGTCAAAGCTTGCTTTAAACTCTAAAAATGGTATCCTATAAAAACCTTTTGTGGTATATCATGCCTTCCAAAACAGGCCACAATTTGTATTTCGAGGGGTAGATTCATACTGCCAGGCGATCAATCTTCAGTGGAAGTGAAATTCTGTTAATTTTATTGAACCCAACTTTGAGTAGTTTTAATCCTACATTCCGGCACAGAAAATCCAGAGTTCGTTTAGAAACTACGAAGACTGCCAGGATAATTTTCTAGTAAACTTTAGCCTTTTTCACCACAATAAAGATCTACTTTTCCACTATAGACACCTGCTCGGATCCTTACCAAATGACTGTATACTCTTGTTACAGTCGTTACGATGTTTCTACTGTACGGCGTTTGAAAGTCCCAAGAGTGAATTCAGGCTTTGACTGCTTTGATGATTGCCGCGTCCGCAGTATGCATTGACGCATGGGCAATTGGCGGTCATTGATAACCCCAGGTTTTTCAAATAATAATAATAATAATAGGCCGATATTCAAGAATTGAGTTAAATCGAAGTGACACAATATTTTAAAAATGTTTATTCGTTTTACACATATAAAACGGCACAACAGCGATCTAGTTCTCCTTATCCTAATAATCAATAATAGAAACAAAAGCAAATTCGAGTTGTTTCACTTATAAATAAAATACTGCAAAATCTATGCCAGTTCATAGGTGCTTTTAAGCATAAATAATCGCACACGCGTAGTAAATCGGTAATAGTAATTATGTATTTAAGAATTAACTGCTATGATAGTATTTATGTCCGTACTAGGTACACAGATTTCGTTGCTTATATATACCTTTTATTAACGTAAAATGTATTTAATTTCCACAAAAAATCTTTACTAGAAAGTTTAGATAATGTTTTATTTAAAAGTGGTATTCGAAAATGCTAGAGACAATCATATTTATAACAAACAAATCCTTATACAATAGATAAAATATGTTATAAACTGTCCCAAAACACATATCATAGCCAATGAACATAAATTGTTACTAGAAAATAATTCGCATTACTAACAAATCTTACTAATATATACGTAAATTATTATGTAAATAAACATAATTATTAATAAATATTCGAACAGTAAAAATCAAAGAAATGTTGAACATAGTCAAAAGATTTGAAATCGAGACACTTCCAAAACAAGTTCTTGCTTTGGCACTTAAATTTTACATACATATAATTATACTTATTCTAAATTAATCATATCATCAATTAATATCAAAATAGGTAAATAAATAATAACCAAAAAATAAGCCTCAATCACAATTTAATTCAAAGGAAATATTTCCGGCTAGAACAGAAAGGGACAGTACATATTTAAAATTCCGATAACATTGCTACAGATCCCTTGTTATCCGGAGTTTTTACGGCTTTTTAAAAAACGTTAATTGTATGAAAACCTATTTTGAATATCACTTTCTGTTACAGATACCCTGCCTTTTCTTAAGCGATTTTATAATCGAAAATCTCGAAGCAATTTCCAAAGAGTAGTAGAAGAAATATAATAATAATAACAATATACCTTACGTTACCATCAATATAAGTTTATATCAAAATCACATCTACATATATAGACAACTGAAATATTTTTCACACGTTTAAACCGTAACGTTTTCAATAAAATAAGGGATTTTATAGGATGTCAGTGGCACACGATGCGAATCCAAAGTGAAGACGCGCTCTACAATGCTTAAGTTCCATATAGTGAAACACGTCGAATAGGACTGGCTATAACATACATAAATTCATGAATATCTGTCACAAAAGAAATTATTTCTTATTTATGCGGCATTGTTATATACAACCACACTCGACAATATTTGAAAACAACTTGCTTGCTAAGCGGATCTCCGACGTCGATATTTGCCCACCTATGGCTTTCATATGTCGGCTATGTGTCGCTTAAATAAACACCTACTTTACTGATCCATACTGTCCGAACAATAGTAGTACATACAGATACTAAACTTGAACTGGGAAAACGCTAAAAATCCGAGCGGTGCAATATTTTTACCCCATTTAATTAAGTATCGAATATGGACTTACATATGAACAAAAACTTTTGGATTATAAAACAGTTTTTTAATTATTAATGGCTCTTGCTCTGTAATGCAGTACAAAGTAACAAGGAAGACTATAGTGGCGTACTTTTTTAGAATGAAATGAGATATTATAAATCAAGATAATTTTAATTTCACAACTTGCGACTAAAGACCCGTTGTCTCGACATATTAATGATTTCTTCTCAAGAGAAAATGCACGCAATAAAAAGTCCCAGAAACCCTACACTCATGTCAAAAAATTCAGAAATATTCTTTTAAAAAAGAAAATTTATTTCCCTCTAGGCATGAAAAAGGCGGTGCGCAATGCGTCTAATTATCTTCAAGATACATAATTAGTTGATTATAATTTTCCTTACTTTATTACAAATATATACATAGCTATAGAGTTTCCAAGTTGTTGAATGTATGAATGATAGTAAAATATTCTTATAACATATCCAAATTCAAAAACTTCTTTTCGTTTAATGTTTGTCATATTACGTAATACGTAATATCGTATTAATAGACGCACAATTTCGCAGTGCAATTTTAATAGGTAAATACTAAATAATCTTGTATATGTAAATAAAACAAGAAACTCATTCCTCAACAACCTTTTTTTACATTTCACCCAGATCATTTTTCTGAAGTTAAATTTCTTAATACAAACTCAGTAAAATAAAAATTAAAAAATTATTTTTTAATTTGAAATTATAAGATGTAACATACCGAATCTCTTGATATATTTATTTCACTATTACATATATATTTCTTCACATACATACATCTATACAAAAGGCACAATTTATTAGAAAGAATCACACGCTTTGTACGGTTTTAATTAAATAGACGGCTACCATATTCTACATTTCATTCGATTGGGATTCATTTTACTTCCGAGCGGACAATTAAAAGCCTTGGCGAAGTCTTCTGAATTTTGAAGAGTACCCGTGACTCTGAATTCGTTTGGACAATGTTCATCGTACTTGAGTTGGTTTTTCAAAGATGTATCACTTCGAGTTTCGCACCATATCTATAACAAAAAAATCAAATCATTATTTAAATAAAATTTACGTAAGAAGCTCTATAAAACAGTCAATTATAATTAACAATCGCTGCATACGTATATTTGTGTAAGTTAACAAAAAAAATTCATTAATGGACTGCTGATCGATTCATGAACTACTAATCTAATAAACCACTAGTATCAGTAAACGCTTTACGAAGAAAACTAGAGCAATTAAATAATGAGACTGGTGTAAGAAGTGTTATTTATTGCAAATAAACTTAACATTTAACTTAACATACTCTGCAATCGTTTAAAACTAGATTTAATACGCAATTGTATAATAAAATTATATAATTCAGTAGAATCTAATAACTGAATATTTTTAGTTCTACATTTTATTAAACACAAACTAAACAATCTGCTTCTGGGTTTCCGGGCTGGAACCACGTCACTAGTATATCTGCCGACGTATATCTGCCGACGTATGGGACATCTTCAGGGCTGAAGATGTCCCATACAAATGGGTACGAAACGTCGCCAGATATACTAGTGACGCGGTTCCAGCCCGGAAACCCAGAAGCAGATAGCATGGACCACGACCGCGGAAGTCTACGTACCAAACAAACTAAACAAATTTATTTCAAAAAATATTAGTCGTATTTCGGCCTGCAAAAGAGAAACTATTCGATTTCATACATGAAACTATCGCCAATAAAGATTTAATATCTGGTACAGCGAATAGTAGCATGAGTTCCTCCTTGATTAATCAGAAATATATTCAGGTACATAGTTAGTTCCTCTTCTACCCTTAGCATGAAGTATTCTATTGGTCTGATACAAATTCGTGATTTCCTATTCTTTTCTAGTATTTTTTCTTCTTTCTCTTTTTCAGTATTATAGCTACTCCATTATTCAGTTTTTTTTCGATCTTCTTCTTGCCCTTTTGCATGGATTTTTTTTGTATCTTTTTGATGATATAGAGTTATGCACGTTTATTATATGTCTATACCTTCCTTAACTACTGGTTTTTAATTCTTTCACCGATTGCTTCTATTGCCAGATCGCCTATCATCGCTTTGTTGCTTATATGACTCTTAAATGTTACTCCTATTACTTTCCTGAAATGCCCCCATTTCCTAAACTTTTAATCTGCTTTTATGTCCAATGTTAAATACTTGGCTTTCATATATTAAAACTAGCAATATATACAGACATTTTACTTTACAAATCATTTGTTTCGTTCCTACTTACAACTTGATCTAATAAATAATAACTAGGAGAGAAACTAGCAAAAAAATCTACCCAGTCATGACAGGAACAACAAATTGTGCGTTTCTTAGAAACGGTCATCTCTAGAATCAACTCTAGATTTGTAGTAAGCTATCCAGCCATATTAGATATCGTACTTTTCCATCATGGTTTAAATAAATTTTATCCGTTTCCTAGAAGATTGAACCTGGTACTTTTTACACTATTATTTTATTGTTTATCATTTTTAATAATCAAGCTTTGTGACTGCATCAAAATCCCTTGGATTTATTATACGTACAACAGAGAAATAATAATAATCCATGCTTTAACTATGAGTCAACCCCTATTCTGAGACTGGAGCTGCCTTAAGCTTCTTTGTCAAGTGTCATAAGCATCATCGAGAAATGTGTAGTACAAATATTATCCCTCCTTCGCGCTCCTCCATAGCTTAATTCCATTAATATCCATTAATCTATAATAGGATCCTAATCAATCGCTGCCCACACAAGTGAATTGGCAGTCAGTGGATAAACGGGTATATTGGAATATTATTAAGGAGACGACCGATTTTTCAATTCCACAGAAATCCGGTGGTTTTAAAGTAAAGGAGTCATCAAGCCAATTTTGAAACGCTTCATTGTTATTAAAGGAGATTCTATAAATCAAGAAAACCATTTTCGTCCTGTACTCTCCCCAATTACGTTTTCAGCGTAAGCGGCACTAATGGTTCTAGTGGCTTTCAATAATATGACATTGAAACTTTAATATGTGCCTAACTATTTTTTCAAATCACTCTCATCGTAGAAATCAAAAACGTTACGAACTTTATCAGTCCAATGTATCATTAATTGTGGCTGGAAATATTCAACAAAAATTTTTCAAAATATATCTTATAAAACCAATAACCAGAATGCAGCATGAATTGTAATTATCGAATGTCATTGAATATCTGTCGTTAGTTCATGAGCTAGTAAGCAAGATAAAGTATATTTTCCGCATTTGCTTAAATGTCTAAATATCAGTATTCCGAAAATATCATTGAGTTATAATTTGAGTCTTAGAATCATGAACGCTTATGCACGTTCTGTTATGACCACAAACTTGATTTATCGCACCGCCTTTAGCACTTCTATTAATTAAATAAGCTGCATAAAAATAATATACGTACAGTGTATCACTGTTGAGAATTAATGTCACCAATACGACTTCATTTTTGCCATAGTTATTATTATTATGGAAAAACTTTTTGGATATATGAATATCCTCAATCCATAGAACATCTCCTCCTACCTTTTGAAATAGCTTCTCGTCGTCATCGAAAAATTTTATGGCATCGTGTTTTCTAGCTGACGATACATACAAGTTTATGAACATATGTCTTTAAGTGAAGGACACATTGCTAGAAACTTCTCGTAACGCGTGATAAAGTTGATGCCGAAATTATATTCACAGTATGAATTCAGTTATGGCTTCGCAAATTAGCCTATGTGAATTTGCATGCTTCGAGAAACGACCTACTATTTCCTTATTCGTTATTTACATCAATCCCGTATTCCAAAAATTCGCAATATTTTGCTACATATAGTAGATTCATAAAATTACTCTCGTATTTTACATCGAAAAGTAATAAAGGCGTACCTCGCACTTGGCAGAATTCTAAATGACCCCAGAGTTCCAGATATGTGTTATTCGAATAAGTCATGGTGTAGCACCATTAAAATAATGCACAAAACAGCAAAAGACTTAGCTCAACATCTATCAGTTTACCCACCAATAACACTTAATTTGTACTACATATCTTCTGACCACAAATAAGTATCACATGTTAAAATAAAAATTTTATCAAATTAGTTGAGAAACTCCTAAATCTCTTCTTAGAAACGTGATATTAACTTATTCATTAAAACATAGCGTAACTATGTTTATAATTATATATAAATACATATAAATAATGAAACGCTTCACGATGTGTAAGAAATCGTCTAGAAAACGATAAGTACAGGTTCGAGTCCTCTCCAAATGCAAAAAATTTATTTAATTAATTTCAATAGCTTACTCTAAAAATAATCAGATTCTAAACAAAAATAGAAACTGATTTCAAACTTATTTAGAAAACTTACACTTCCAAAAGCAATAAAAAAGATCTGATCATCACTAAATTGTTCAAATCCAGGCAGTCGAGGTTCAATACCGTGTTCCCGTTTAAAATTCTTATATGCCAAATATGCATGGTGCAAGCCTCCATTGTCTGCCAAGTTCTCTCCCAATGTCATTTTTCCATTAACCTATTGTAATAAACAATCGATTAATAGAAAATTTTCTACCCATTCAACATTAATCATTACCGTAGCATTTATACTAGGCAGAGAAAAATTTTCATACTGAGAAATGAAACATTGAGTTTTGGATTCGAAAGTTTCTATTGTTTTATTAGTCCACCATTGGATATAGTTTCCATATTTGTCAAATTTTCTTCCTAAAAGAAGTGTTTAATACTATCAGTGTTATTATAAGGTAAGGTTTTGTTAATTGTTGCAAATTATTGCCTAATTTTCTTTGCTAAGCTAATCATTTGATAAGCTAAGAGCAACAAAAATATTTTGAATTTTGTCTGTAAGCATGTGAGAAGTAAAACACAAAACTACACAAAAGTAATCGTACAAAAATGTGAAAGTAAAGAAAGTAAGTAGTTTTAGTAGCGTTTTGGTGTCTTGCTTTCAGGAAGTTACCAAAACACTACTAAAACTCAGTAATCGCCGCATTCGTATCATGAAATCTCTTGTCTGTATGATGGATGAGTTACCAGTTCAACTTAAGATTCCTGTTAAGAAATTATTATTTTTACTGCTGTATATAGTATTGCGTTGTCTAACAATATTCTGCCTAAATCAAATCTTGGGATAATCTTCACATAAGTTGTCAAAGACTTGAGTAAGCAAACTTCCGTGTATCCACCGGCATTTACAGTCTCACGATCTTGAATGGGAATTTCAGCAATTAGCCACTGTACCTAAAGAAAAGTTTATCGTTTTTTGTTTATGTTTTTACCGCGAGATAGTTTGATTGGCCTTTCCTTGTTTTTCACGCAAGCGGCTGATTACTGGTTTGTCTCGTAATCGTAGTTGTACATCCACCTAAAGATTCTCCATCGAAATTATATAACATAAACCTACACACGTGCTTATTTTTGTTTTTCGATTAACAAATTTGGAACCCACCTACTTGCCAGTTTCTATCGCAGCTGATTGAATATCTAATTCTTTTTGAACCTTTCAGTTGGTGATATTCCGATTTCACTCGATAAGATTTTTGTGGTAAAATTTTCATAATAAGTAGGTAGTTCAAGTCGTCCAGGCCTCAGCCTCTCTAACCTTCCACGTATAAATTCACGAAGTTAGATAATGAAGAACTGACACCAAAAGCTGTCATTAAAATTTCGATGACTTCGATGGTTCATAAACTGCGTTTGGAATCATAAAAAAAATCATTTCCAAAAAAAATATTCTGCCAAATTTCCACATTGCTTATTGAAAAATATACGGCTTGTAAGAAGAAAAAATTTATATTTAAATGCTTTAACTATAACCCAACAAAATTGCAAACGAACAGTCAAAAGTGATCCGCTTTTAAAATTTTTCGGAATGTTTTTCATAACATTTTATTTAATATGATAAACACAGCCAGTACACATTTGGAACCAATTTAATTAAATTTGATCTTAAAATGATTTTAAGATAATTATGACCACACCTACACAAAAATATTTAAAAAAAATTTGTTTACTTATTAAATGCAATTAGTTAAAGTACTTTTTCGTACTTTTTCCAAGAATTTTACTGCATTTTTTGAGTTAAAATGGTTCATGAAATTTTCATGCATTTTTAGTAACTTCATAAATTGACAAATAATGTTTTTATAACAAAAAAGTACTTACCAGTATTATCGAAACCATGAGTAAGTTCATGTCCAAGAACACTACCAATAGCACCATAGTTTAATACTCTAAAAGTTAACCATAATTAAAATTCTTTTTAATATTAAATATATAAGCATTTCTTACTCTAAACCCAAGTGATAAATAGGAAAAGACAAGATAGCCATAGGAACATCTACAAAAGGAGAAATTTAAGTAACACGGCAATAAAGCTACAAAAGCATTACTTATAGAATTATCTCCAAAGTAGTTATAAGCATTTACAGTTGTTGGATCTGTCCTCCATGTTCTAGGATTTATTTCTCTTAAGCTGGCAAGTCTATATGGAGTATATTGTTGAATTATAGATAGCATATTTTCCAAAAATGTATTGTTTTTTATGATTATCTAAAATTAAAAACATGTTTCGTTCCATCTCGTCCTTGAAATTAATAACAAACATTTTTCATAAAAGTCACAATTACTTTTGTATACTTTTCTTTAGTTTCTAGGCTTCCTAGCTGGAACTATATCTTTAGCAATTACTGTTTTAAGCCGACATTTAGTCCGTTTTTGCAAGAAATATCCTCAACGCTGCTGTTCATTTTTCCGCTGCTGCACTGAAACTGAAGGAAGAGATTCCATAGTTGTTCCGGATCTCTAAAGCGTTGTGTTGACAGTGTAATGATCTTGAAAGAAGTGTTTGCAACGTGTTGTGTAAAAGGTAGATATCTTTGGGGTTAGAATTATCAGAGTAGTTGTACTGGAGGTGGCGTAGAAGGTTCATGTTCAGTACCACGAGTGCCAATCTAACCGATGTACATACTGCTATAAAAGCATTAAATCCTGTAAGCAACAGCCATTGACTTAGATAGTCATCGTCTTTAACAGAAAAGCAGTTCTATGGAGTGGTCTTTGAAGATGATTTTCGTATTGTACATCAGAAGGATTCCTCTATTATAATCAGCGACGTCTTAGGTAAAAGATAAATTGACCATAAAAATAGAAGCAGGTTGAAAGATGTTAATTCATGTTGCGATGAATATCCTTCTTGGAATATTTGTTATTTACTTGGGTTTACATGGCTTTTTTTTTCGAGATAACGAAGCGGGTTTAAATATGGAGGGATAAAGCTTCTTAGATTAGGGAGCTTATGATACTATGTTTTTAAGCTGGATGATAGTGAAAATGGGTGTTTAAATATCTATGGGTATGTGCACATTCCATAAGTAGAATGTTTTAGTAAGCCATCAATCAATAACAAATATTTCACGCTAAATATCCATCACAGCATAGACCAACGTTTCAAACAAGAACGTCCATTTCTGTTCCTCAACCCACTTTTATTTCCAATCCCCTATATCTATGGTGTCACTGACCATACCAGTAAAGTCCTTCGAAGCCACAACATTAAGACCGAATTCTATTGCGCATCATCGAACTATCTAGAAACCTCTGATATTTACAATACTCTATATTCATGTGGCAATGTGCACATCGAAGAGACAAAGAGTTCGATTATAATAATTACAATCTCCTAGAGCATAGCCTACGATGAGATTTGCGTTTGATAAACTCAAGTTGCACCCCAGACACCTATTTTAAATTAGTTCTACCTAAGTTCTACCCTGCAGTTCATATCATACGGTCACAAAATTCACAAATCGATAGAAATTTAAAAACACCCCCCACACCACGATAGTGACTACCTTTTACATAGCGCGTGGGAAACCCTGCCTTCGGAATCATTCCACAGTAAATACAACGCCCCAATAACTCGGAACAACTCATAAGACACTGTTTGAAATTAGCGAACCTTCAGTTTCAGTACAGCTGTGCAACAGTAACCCTAACGATGTGCCATAAAAGACACGATTCTAACCCGAAAGCCAAAGGGAAACTGTAGGCAATGACCGCTGAAGTCTACAATTAACTTCCTTTCTTTCTTTTACTGACAAAGTTTAGTTAAAAAATTATAAATATATGTACTTACACCGGCATAATATACTTCAATAGCTGAATTATTTAATAGCCATTCAGGAAAGCCGATGAAGCTTACCATTTCAGCACTCTTTTCCAACGTCACTTTCTTAGTCTCTTTATCCATCCATGTAAGTTTTTTTACTCTTTGCTCAAAAGCCTTCTTAATGTTTATTAGCATTGCATCTACCTATGTTTATTAACATATTAAATCAAAAGGAAAAACAATGTACATTTTTTCAAAAGTAAAATAATTAAATCAAGTTATATATTACTATAATTATTATAAGATTCAAAAGAATATCACATATAAAGGAAATTTTTGTTATATCAAATTTAATCTTTACCAAAAAATTTCTGAAGATTTTAAACTAATGTTTGCGTTTTTTAAAAATGTCACTTATTAGCAATAAATTTTGTAGCGGAACCATCACAAGTTATACAAGTCATAGGCTTTTGACTATTTCACAAATAAACCTAAGTCTTTTTGGAAAATTCTTAATAAGGGATTGCTTCTGATGAAAAAGACTGGCAATTATAATGTGTTTAGCATAAACAACTAGAACTACGAGCATATCAGTGATACACGTATACGATCTCAAATGGAGACGTATTTAGACATGCATAGTGCAAATATTTGTATTAACCAAAATGTAATTTTGTCTTTTTTCCAATAGATATACAACTTTCGAAATGTAATTGCTTAACTCCAACGCTGATAGCTGCTAACAACTGAGACTTTCGCTACATTAATATGCGCAAATATTCGATAAAATTTGTTTTTGTAGTTCCGTTCTAAAATCGGGAAACCAAAACGGACATTTACGCCATGTTTTACTTTTTTATTTTAGAAAAGGAAAAACCCACCAGCCCATAAAAAGTTGTGTAATGTGTACTACATGGCAGAACCATTCAGCAAGCATCAAAGTTATGCAATATGTCATGCATGATTTTCAGACACGCGTTTTCTAAACAACAAGTGCCCAAAAGTCTTACAAAACGAGTATTTTGTACTATTTCTTCTATTTTGCATTTTTACCTTAATAAATTTTAATTGACTTAAAAGGATTTTGTTTTGTTGATAGTTCAAGGTTGATTCCAAAACTACGTGGTCTAACAAAGAAAACGCAAATATTTTTGGAGGAATTTTTTAATATAGCAAGGTCAACACACTTATTTTAACGATACTCTAAATTAGGTAATGTATCCATTGTACGTCTATGAATCCAAACCAGCGAACTAGCTATTTAAGGGAAGCAAAATCTCTTTCCACCTAATCATTTTTTCAATTTTGAATTCATGTATTTGGGCCATGTCAATAGCAGACTTGTGGGCAGGTGCATTATCCTAGTGAAAAAACAAACACTTTCATCTTTGATTTTGTCATTCAATTATTACAACAAATTAACTTAATACTCGCATCGATTATGTTTTTCCTTTCTAAGTAGTCGAAAACAATTCCATAAGACTCCCAAGACACTGTTGCCACTGCACAGTTCATTCTTGATACTTACGCGATCACGTTTAAATTCGGAAGTCAAGTTTTAAGCATTGAAAACGAAGATGCAGGCTCTAACAGTGTTGAGTTTAACTCTGCTTTGATTTCGCTTGGTGTTAAACCTTTTAAATAAGAGTACTTCATCACTGATCGAAAGTTAGTTTTTCTATTGTTTTCAAAATTACTTGATGCTTTAGCAGACTGCCAAATATATGCCAATTAACAAATCGCTATGCACTGTCATATTTAACCTAATGGGAATCGTTCCACAGAATGATAAAGAAGGTTTTGCCGCGCCATATTTATAATAAGTCACGTAATTATCGAACCATCTTCGTAATTGATCATATTGACACTTGCAATTTCAAATTCAAAATGTATTCACTTTAAAAGTGTAACAATAAGTGACATAAAAATAAATATATGCAGTTACAATTTGGCGATTTATTTTTATGATTAGAATTCTTAAAGCACATTGTAAAATTAATATTTAATTAAATTTAAAATTGTAAGTTTATTTAGATTATCACCTGTAAATAATCAACCACAAACAGACGGATCTAAGTGAAACATGAGAAAGCATGTGCATTTATTTATGAATTTAATTTATAAGCAGAAACAAGTTACTCAACACATAGATTTTTTGTCTTTCGCGATGTACATAGGTAATTAGGTAAAATCAAACACCGTTAATATTACCAAAACCTAATACTTATATTAATTCACGTTTCGTAAATGCAGCTACTAACATGAATATATAAATAAAAGATGTAATCTTACTAACCTTGGGTTTAGTAGATTTTAAGAAAGATTTATCAGCTATACCATAACTTACTGCAATTCCCATAAATTCCACAACTAAATCTGCGCAATCCATTGATCTAACAGGAAAAATATTATTTCAATATAAACATCTACTAAGAGCAAACTATACCTTGATCTTAAAGTTGTATATTTTCTAAATGGAGCTGATTCCTTAAAAATATATTCGGCAATTTCCGTAGTCGTGCTTATTATCATGGAATAAACAATTTGATACCACGCGTAAAGCTCGGTAAAAATACCAGGAGTTTTTGCTAAATATAAAGCAATAGTAGTTATGTATTCTAACTCGTTCTGTACGTAATATATTAAGTCTTTTCCATCTAGATCTAATGTAACATTCTCTATGTCTTCAAACATCATGTTAAAATATTTTTTCCAAATTTCTCTGGGTGCTAAATCATTCTCCTTCATCAAAAAATCTGTTACATTTTGAAGTTCTTTAACTTTAATTGTTCTTAAATCGAGTTCGTCATAATCTTCATCGTATTCGTCATCGTCATCTCCAGCCATCTTAAAAAGACTGCGTGTGTAAATAAATTGTCAAAAGCCATACGAACACGCACAAAAAGTATACCTCTGATATTTCCTCCGTAATATTCCAAATTATGTTGGCTGCTTTTGTTAGTTGTTCTTCAGAAGGAGCTTCGCTCACATTAGCTATAATTGCTTTCATGACCTCGATCGTAACTCTTTTGTAAGCCAGCTCATATAATTCATCTTCGTCTGATTCGTCTTTCGCTGTCTTTTTTCTGGTACTTTTTTCATCTTTAAGCTTCTTAGCATTAAATGGGCTTAAAAAGAAGGTCGCGTCTGTTAAATTCATTACAGCGATCTATGACACTATAACACACATACAAAAAAGAAAATATTTCATCTCTTTAGAAAACGAAATAAAATAAAAATCTAAAATTTATCGCAACTTAGGACCTTAAATTTAGATATTTTGATTTTTAAAAGATGCAATTACCTTGGTAGTGGTGACAAACTTCTAGATGAACCTAAATACATAACATTTACACTTCTATTAAAAACGCCGGCATCAACAGTAAATTGCAGAAACAAATCTTTGGCAAAAATTTTTTTAACTTTAACATCAGACTTAATCCAATCAAATTCATATTTTTCTTTCTCGTCCTTGTTGAGAGTAAAATATCTTGGCACAGAAGGTAAATCTACCTTCTTCAAATACTTGAAAATGACACTGTACCCTAATTCATTTATGGAATCTAACCATAAAAGAAATAAAATTCGCAGAGTAACATAATTTCCGTAAAAAAAATTAAAACAAACCTGTATCCATACAAGATTTGTACATATCTCTACTTTGCGATACAGGAACAGGTTCATTTTCACTACCATTGGATTTCAGAAAATCCATAATAGCAACTGCCACTCGTTCATTAATTGTTTCAAAACTGGAAAATCTGGAATACCAACCATGATTGATATGTTCCTCTTTCCATTTCCCACAGGTGTAATGATAAAAATCATCACATGGATTCACACTTAAATCCATGGATAATCTTAAATTCGCCGCAGACCTCAAACATTCTTCCGACGTGCATACTGTCTTTATATTTTGCTTCTTCGCAGATGTATCTAACGAATTTTATTTCTACATTAAACGGAATACTAGAGAGTAAGTATTTATACAGTTATGCTCAAGTTTTTTTTAACATTTATTAAAAATTTGGATTTCCAACTACCAAGAATCTATATGGTCTTAAACATCTTAAATTTGTCTTAATAAGTAATTTATCGAAACAAATAATAGCCAAAGATTATTAGAATTGAATAATAAGAAGAGGTTACATACCAGTAATTTTTTCATAATAAATATATAATATTTAATATAATAATAATAATAATAGATAATAAAATTAGAAGATTGAAAAAATATTATGACTTTTTGAAGTTATAGTTACGCATATATAGCTGAATTAAAAAACCACTTCAACAAATCATGAAATTCAATGACGCAAGCCATACATTCCTATATAACACAAAGGGTACTAGGACAGTTTTGCAATATGACGCAATAACGAATCGTAGGAAGCTGCTTGTTGCTGCATGTTGAGGCATGTTCATACGTGTATAGTAGCCGCCGCGCCATGTCGACGGGCTCAGTTATTCATTAGCAGTGAGAGTGTAAAGTGCTTGCGATGGCATCGTGGTCACGAAATGAGATAAGGGCAGTTTTGCGTTATAATTTCGTGCGTGGTTTAAACATAGACCAGTGCTTTGAAGAAATGCACTAGGTGATGTTTGTGTACATCGCACAACGATATTGAGGTGGTATAGAGAATTCCAAAGGGGAAATTTAACTGTGGAGGATGCTGAGAAGAGGACAGGCGAGTGACCTACCAAGAGATAGAGGATACTTCAGGCCTAAATTCACCAGCAATTCGTTCGATTCTGCATGATCATTTGCACGTGAAGAAACTTTGTTCTCTCTGGGTGCCGCATCGACTGACTGAAGAGCAGATGACACGACGTGTGACTTGCTGCCGGGAGATGCTAAAAAAGTTTAATAAGGGACAATCTCGGTATGTGAACAACATCGTGACAGGTGACGAGACTTGGCTGTACTATTACGATGTGCCGACCAAAGCTCGAAACAAAGATTGGGTCTTTGATGATGACACACGTAATTATCAGAAAATCCCGATCTGTAAAGAAGAAAATGATTTTGTATTTTTCAAATCGAGTAAAATTGTGGAACGCGTCGTTTTGGACACACGGAAGACAGTCACAGCTAAGTGGTATACTGAACAGTGCCTGCCTAAAGTCATCGGATCTATGAATAACCTACGGCCAATATCAAGAATGGACACCTGGTTACTCCATCACGATCATGCTCCAGCTCACCGCGCCAAAGGCTGCACCGAATATTTGACCACGACAGGATTGAAACTTCTCGAGCACCCTCCCTACAGTCCAGATCTTGCTCTCTGCGAACTTTCACTGTTCCCACATGCGAAAATGAAGCTAAAAGGGAGGCGGTTTTCCAGTGATGAGGACCTTCTGCGGGCTTGGGACAACGAGTGTGCTTTACTCCCTAGTGAAACTTGGCAGAACTGGTTTCGAGATTGATTTCGGAGGATGGAGAGGTGTGTTGAATGTAGAGGAAATTATATTAAATAAACAAAGCTGTATTGCAAAACTTTCCTAGTACCTTTAGTATTTGCAGATGAATTCTATCGATGAATCGCTATAAACTAATGGTCTTATGAATTTCTCTTTGACCACGGATTTTTGAAGGCACCGGCTACGTACATAATATCCAAACACAGTTGATATTGTATATAACATGATAAAATTTACTCGTCATTTACCTAGTGAATACTAGCTCAATAAATAAAATGCACTAATGGAATTTATTTCAATCGTTGAAGTTTCCCACGCTTTCAAATGAGAAATATGTAAACGGTATAGTTTCAGAAGTATGAGAATAAAGTTCTGAATACTTCGAATGCAAAAATATATGGATTTGCAAGAAACTTTAGACAATAATGCTCCTTTAAAAATCACTTTTACCTGCTGGGTTGTAGAATTTAAACATGATTGTAGGAACATCAAAGCCTTTTTCATCAATGGATTATGTAACGGCTATGATCTTTTAAATCATGTTCATAGGTCATCTTGTAAAAGGGCAAACTCTTAAGTGTATTATGCCACTGCCAGAAAAATTGGCTCAGTGGAAGTTACTGGCACACGCCGGAGGATTTGGAATCGACTGCGACGGTCTGGTGTCTGGGAAGTTTTATCGTGGTGTTCCTTTTCCAATTAAGCGAATACTGGAAGGCAAAGTCGCACCACGAGCGCGTGCTTAACAGTACCGCATGGTCTGCCAATGTCCCCTATAATTGACGTAAGCTGTTGGGGAATGTAGAGACGAGGATTATTAATATTGTTATTAAGAAGTTCCTCTTCAAGCAGGACAACTCACGCCAATCAAATTGTTCGAGAAAAAATTGAGGTATCAGATTCTGTCTTATCCACTCTTTTTTCCATTTATTCATGAAACTCTCTTGATAAAATTAACTTAAGCATAACTATAAAAATATATATGTACATGCATATACTTACAGTAACAAGACACTATTATTAAACCGATTATGAGGAACGTTATTATTACTACAAGAATAATAACTATAACTTTATAAAATTCCTTTTTCTTAAATCTGAAATATAAAGAAAACACATGGATATTATAATAAATAATGAAAGAGACTATATATCCATCTCTCGAATAGGAGTGGAACTCCCATAGACAGAAGTGAAATTAGAAGTTTCATTTCTAACCGAGAGATGGACGTATACTTCTGTCTCATTATTTTGTATTATCGTTTCAATAATAGCACAGACAAGATTCATAATAGTGCCAAGTAAAACTAAACTACCTGATGAATTCAGGAAATTGAGAAAAGCTAGTAGTTATTTTCATTCATAATCGTGTAATGTTTAGCTTATTTTTAGTCAAACTTTATTTTAAATATTTTAGCTTCTTCATAATATAATGCAAGTAAAATATATGAGTTTAATATATTTAACAAAACAAACTGCGTTTACATGTTCACTACGAATAGTTTTTACGCCGCTTTCCTATATTTCTTCGGGAAAATATCTTTTGTTCTCAAATAAAATCTAGCCAAAAATGTAAATAGTTCAAAAGAACAAATATTGAATATTTAAAACTAATATAGGGATTTTAAATATAGATAAAAATCTTTTAGCTATCATTATTAAAGAAAATGCTTATTCGATCCACGACATTGTACTCAATAAGCGAAATATTACACTAAAGTTGAGCAAAAACTTTTTAAACAAATCGTTGCTAAATATAATTAACACAGATCCAGAAAATATTTCGAAAGGATTTATCACAGTGAATAACTTCAAGTAAAAAATGTAAGGAATAGAGAATGAAGGTGTAAGAATGCACTAACATCAGGGAAATATTTAGTCATTTCTTTGCCGGCAAGTTTCATAACGAAATTCTTTTTTTTAGATTTCGGGAGTTTTTCTGACAATTATTTACGTAAAGATATTAACACAGATTACTTTCAATATTTATTAAATTTGTAAATCAGTAAAAAAAGATGAGAAAAATTGCGCTAAAACTTCTCTTATCATTAGGATAATATTCTAACTCATAAGAGTTGCGTTTTAATGCTGCCATTCATAACACCAACTCCAAATATGGCCATCAACAAGAAATTTTTGTCCTTTTGAAGGAACAATTATGGGAAACAATTATTTGACACCTAAATATTATTAATTGCTGTGAATGAATGATTGGCAGAGCAGGAAAATGATTTGTTTCAAAGACATCGAAGTCCTTCGTCATTTGTATGCCAAATATTAACCTTTAGATAATTAGACTTAAAAAAAATAAAACCCTGCTGATGCAGATATTATGTACCTCTACAAAAAACATCTTAATGAAAATAATCTAAAAAGAAGTCGTTTTATTAAATTAGTTATTCAAAATGCCCACCCAATTGCAATAGACGTAGTCTAGCTCCTATTAGAAGTGAATTCTAGCAATAAGTTGTTCTCTGTTTTCGAGTAGTTCTGGATTAGCGAAATTATTAGCCTTCTCCATAATCAAGGGGATTTATTATTCCAGTTCATCTATTCGTATAATTTTGAAAAAAAGAATTCGTTACTTCTCTACCAAAGTGAGGAGATGCCCTGTGATGCTGTATCCACATTCGTCGTCTTACATTAAGAGAAACGTCATCCAGTAATATTGTAAGGTCATTTTCCAAGCAACGTAAATAATGAACTGCCGTGAGATGTTCTTTGATTATAAACGGACCAATGAGACAATCGTCAATAATACCACACCTAACATTCACTGAAAATCTATCTTGAAAATGGGTATATAATACCTGCATCAGTAGAGCTATCTAAAATGTAAACAATGCTTGTAGGTTAGTTACGATTGAGTTTTAAGCATATGTTTATTGGACATTTTTAACTTGAAATTGCTTCAATAACACACCTTGAAGCACTTCATGTCATGAGACACACGATATGTATATATATATATATATTAATGATATTATAGATTCCACGCCATTGATATATTTGTTAATATGGAACATACATAGGCACAATACAAACAACAGATTCGATCAGTACTCGAAAAATATCCCTTACCATGAATCCTAACAACTTATTTTCTATCATTATTGTACCAAGATCCTTCGGTGATGATATTTGAGTTTTCACGATTCCTGAGAAATTGTTTCGAAAGATATGGTAAAGATGTGTCTTGTAAATGATATATAGTGACACTTGGAGAAGTTTAATTGAAATTTTTAACTATCAAGAAATGCATTTCGTAAAATAACTTCGTGTCATCAGCATATGCCAAAAATTTACAAAACTTAAAAACACATATGCAAGTATTAAACAATAAAAGTCCCAGATGGTAACCTTGGAGGACTCCAGACAGTATGTCTACTCTAAATAGACAAAAATCCTTTATCTTAACAATCTGTGACCTGTTTAATATGTAGGAAGTAATTCGATAAGTTACTAATTCAAGAACTCCTTTGGTAATAATATTATTTACAAGACTAAGCGAAAGTTGAAGACATTTATTTCTTATTTACGTACCGAAACAACATAAAGAAAGATAAGAATGGTATTGTTACTTTCTCTAAGAATAACAACAGAAACACCCATCTAGCTAATACCTCCACTATTCTAAAAAATTTACTTCATGTTTTCAAATGTTTGAAACCATGTAATGACGCAATTTTCTTTCTTATTTTTTATTTGATATTCTCATAATAAAATGTGTCAGACTAAGACTAAATGTTTCTTCTGGTCTTATTAATCTTGCTCTAATGTAAAACAAAAAAGCTATAATTGTAGTAAAAACTTTCCTGTAAATAATATCTATTCAAATTATAATTCTTAAAACTACATAAATAATAATAAAAAGAATACTTATTTCTCAAAATTACGACTTGTTCTAGAAATATGTAAATTAATAACCACTAAAAACGAAAAACAAAATGTATAACTACTAACAAGGTAATAAAACGAATATACATACATAAAAGCTTACATCCGTAAATAAATCCATTGAAATAATGAAGTTCCTAGAATTATTGATTTATTTTCTGTAATATGTTTGCTTAATAAGTGACTAACGTCAAAAGCGCACCCAGAAAATATTTTTAGACTAATAATGCATCTAAACGAATTACTTCTTTCGTCAACCTCGAAATGTAAATATGTACTTACATGCAACCTATAAAGATATTACAAACTTTTCATTTTCAATATTGTTTCAGTTTTAATTTAAATATGTACATACACAATATTGATTTTTATAACGACGTAATTTAATTAACACCAGGTTCATTAGTAGCTTTTACATAAATGGAAAATAAAAGGCGGGTTTCCGTAAACATTATTTTAGAGCGATCTCAAAAAAACATTTGATAACTCTGTTTAGTATACAAAAGTTTTTAATAATTTTCATCATATTCTACTCGCTTATCCAAAGCTTCCTCTCTGTCAGTCTGTTCTTCATATGTCAAAGCAGCACAAAGTCACATAGAGCATGATTTGGACTGATTCTAGAATGGATGTTATAACAACCTTCAACCAACTCAGTTCGTTTGAGATACAGGCGTTGGAGTAATAAGTCGTTGTCGTTGTGGAAAACAGTATAAGTGTCTGGTCTCAAGTGAGGACGAATATTTTGTGTGCTTCAGCAACTCTGAGAGGCACTTCCGGTCTACTACTTTGTAGTAATTGTTTTTTTTTCAGTATCATATCGTAAAGGGACAGACACTATTTTCTTCTTAACGGACAGATTTTAGGGTATCCAAAAGGAATAGACCTCAAAGATGTTCATGCAAAATGTTACGAAATACTCAGGAATTCTTTGATAATTTACATATTTATCGGACTCCATAATCTATCTGAGCGCATCGATGTTCTCCTCGCTAGCAGAAAAAAATAAGATGTCTTAACCTCATAGCATCTTATATAAAATTGTGTATTTTCGTACGATGTGGACAATCATATTCCGGTACAGGAGTCATCTCCTCAGAACAATAATCAATATTCAATACAAAGGCAAAGCTATACCATAAAATTGCGCTGTACGTTTTTTGACCAAGGTGTCATAACGAGTCGTTTACACTGCCGCAGTTGTAGAGCAACTAATAAGTAGACAAGTTTAGGTTACAATGTAAAATCGAAGATAAATCAACTTACACTTAAATTGTTACAACATACAACAATCAGCTGCACCACATAGCAAAACTTATGTAAAGCTCTTTGCACAAGATCATCAGAAAGTAGACCTGAACCATACGTTTACTGCGTAGTACCCTTACTTTAATATAAATTTATACTAAATCCCTGGCAACAGAGAGTACCTATGTATATGAAAATCTTCTGATTCAAGTTTCTTTCCTTTTAAGTCATAAAAAGCGGATAAAGACGACACTTCAAATTCCCACCGTAGTTTGTCCATCATCAACACAAACAAATCTTAAGCATTAACAGAATGTGGAACTGAGGCAATATATAACTAAGCAGACGTTTTGTTATAATAAATAAAATTAAAAATAAATGTAACGACGAAGAAATGTTAAATTGCATCTTAATCCTAGTAAATCCACGTCCATAACAAGTGCGGTATACAATTTTATAACATAAAACTATGCATATTGCTTTTGCATAACGCTATGTACAAATGAAGCTCTAAATAGAAGATTGATGAAAATTGATCTATTATCATAATTTTAAGAATCGCTTGTTTAGGAATCTTGTTTGTATTAAATTCTAAATGTTGATTTTTTAATACATTTTTAGTGGGGAATAAGAAAGAATATTATGAGATAAATAGACAATAAACTAACACTTTCTGTAAGACATTAACATCTTAAATAAGAAAGAATAACAAAAGTAAGAACAAAATATAAAATACTTAACAATGGAAAATTAATAAGATGATAAATAATAATAACCTATACTTTGCACGACGATGAGCTATTTCATTAGTTGGCTATTACGAGATCACTTTTAAGCAAAAACAGAATATGTTAAATCACTCTTTGTATTCACCTGAATCAGCACTTCGTGACACCTATTTCTTCAGTGATCGAATTAATTTAAGCGGGATACCACATGTGGTAAGAGCGTTAGTCTTCGGACGCTTATTCAGAAAGGTCTACGATTCGAATTTTAAAAAATCACTTTTCGTCTTGGAGGTAATCAGTACCTCTTTCGGTACCCTTCAATGTTAGGGAAAAAATTATCAACACTGTTTCGTCTCTTACGGCGAGGAGGGGTTAGTAATAAAGTCATGGAACACTTTATATATACTCTCGTCCACATGATCGCGACAAGACTTATGACTTAGTTGAGCACCCACAATAAACAAAAAAAAAGAAATGATTTAGCCAAAATATGCACCTATCAAAGCTGGAGTTTGATTAAATTAAATCACTTAAACAATTATAATTGGCATGTGTTTTATTTTCTAATAAAAAGCCGACTTTTTTTGGCCAGAAGGTGTAGATACAATATATATAGAACGAGGAATTATTAAAGAATAACTAACGTGTGCACGTCCATATACAGAATTTAAACAAAGCTTTGAGATAGATATAGACTTTCGCGAATTGGCTTTATAATATTTCAAATGATTTTCATTAAACCTTTGTTCTACTGCAAATAAGAATA
The DNA here is from genome assembly GCA_031893035.1 of Dermolepida albohirtum. Taxonomy (NCBI): domain Eukaryota; kingdom Metazoa; phylum Arthropoda; class Insecta; order Coleoptera; family Scarabaeidae; genus Dermolepida; species Dermolepida albohirtum. Next base: position 84,498 of record JAVIWB010000984.1, on the reverse strand, counting down.
ACATATGTACATACATACGTTTGGAGCATATGGAATGGCTTAATAAATGTAACGAATAATTGAGACACAAAAGCGAAGACTAATTCTGAAAAGGAGCACTATACGTACGCGTTTCCCTTCCTTACTAACACTTGTTTTTAATGTCGCAACTTTGTTACAACTTTTAAAGTTACATATTTTATTACCAACTGTTAAAAAAAAGGTTATATTGGCACAGATAAATTTGATACAAGTTTTTTAACAAATTACAAATAAATGCATGCACAAACCTTTCATAAATAAGTAAGGAAAGTTATCATAACATTATCGACATCGGATGCGTGTTCATTTTGATAAAGAATTACAAATACGTTTGTATTGATTTCATCTAAAGGAGATTATGTATCAATCGATTTTCTAATAAAAGGCCTTTGCTTAACGAAAATCCGTAACAATATTAAACACAAAATAGCTGTGCCATTTCTACAGAATATCTTTATTAAAAAAGAGTAACAAATGTTTCGCCAACACTGTAGCTTCTTGAGACTGAAATGTAAATTCAATACAAATGGAATATATTTAGTCAAGTGAACTATTTTCAGGGTGGGGGTGATATACAATTATAATGAAATAAGATTAACAGTGGAGAATTGTTCACATCTACTTGGTCATTTAATAAACATTATTACATGTTTCATGTTTGTTTATTTCAATAGTTTCAAGTAATGATAACTTTATTTTCCGAAAGTAAAATGGTGAAGTCTGAATTAAAAGAATGATTACAAGTGTTTAGATGTACTGCATAGTTGGAGCCATTTTTGTTATGTTTAAAACTTCTTTTATGTACTGATATCCTTTCCATAGATCTTCCAATTTGACCGATATAACATATACCTTTGAGGAATCACCACAAGAAAGTTTATAGATTCCCGATTTTTTTATTAGGAAAATTTGATAGATTCTCTAACCGCTTCGAGTCCTGACTCGTCAGTGAAGAAGATCTATGATTGAGGAATCAAAAACAGTGATTAGGCCATAAAATAAGAAAACATTTTTATTATGTTTACGACATAATTTTATACAAAGACATTTCTCAATTACCGAACAGTAAGATGTTGATGCATATTGACCGACTGTAGGCTTCTTTTTTTCATTGTTTTGGATAAATACGTTTCGTCTTAGACGGGCGACATCCAGCAACATATAATCGAGTTCTCAACGTCTGCTCTGATACCTTTATATTAAAGTACTACAAAAGATGTAACAACTCTCTAATAGAAGCTTGTCTATTTTGCAAAGCAGTTTAAATAATTTTTTTATTCTCGCTTTCCTGGGCCATTTTGCGTGGCCGGTAACAATGTTGTCGACCTTTTGATGTTGAGGGCAAATTTTCTTTGATAAATGCTGCAATTCTTGCCAGTGTTCAGCGTGAAACTTTTACTTTTAGCTTTAAGAATACAAATCAGTCCCTAATAAAGTTTTTATTGTAATTTTTACTGTTTGCAATATCTTTCGTCTTGGCTATGAAGCATAAGTTGGTTACAAAAATATAAAGTATAAAAACTAACACACCACTAATATAACTGCAAGACACTAAACTAAAACGGTAAAACACTCTACTAGAGTTCTAACAATTCTGAATGTATTGTACTTGTATAAACTTATTATAACACCCCTTCGTGACTCCGAAACTTGATACATTGAATGAAATAAGTAAAATAATAAACAGTCTGTGTATTTCATTTTTTTATCTTTCTGGGAGAGTACAATAATGTGTACTTAAAATATATTTCATGGTAATTGATCTGGGCTAATTTATTGGTCAGATACTGCACATGTATATAATATAATATACTATTTGTTAATCTCTCAATATATTTTTATGCTTTATTATCGTTTAAACAAAAAGTTTAATTTTTTTCTGTCGAAACATAATGTATACATATTTACTAACAAAACAAGTACTTAACCTCATTTCAATAAATTTACTTATACGATGTACCTAATGGATACCTATAAGGCGCAATCTGCTACAAGGATATAATAACAGTACTTATTATTAGCCATTAAGGTTGTTTCAATTACATTTTATACAGACTATAATTAGCTGCCTATATTTTACATTAAAACTAATTTGATATATATTTTCTAATGTTATAAATTGAATAAATTCGTTTTTGACGTTATAATTCGCTAGACGAACAACCTAAAGCAGTCCGATTTATTTTATAGTCTTTTTAGATTTGCCAACCTCTAGCTTTAATTTCTCAAATATTTTAGTAATATCTTTATCAAGTTTTCTCAGAAAAGTATTGACTTGATGTAGTATTACGTACCAAAACGTGTGTAGTTTCAAGCCTGCAGTAAATCATGTTGAAATAAGAGAACTAAATGTTAAGGACATGAATTGGTTTTTACTTTAATTTTATATTTTAATATTGTAACTATACTAAGAATCTTAATTCATATTATTTTAATTTTATATTTAACATTTGTCATAATAATTCTATGAATTTTAATGTTAGGCTTTTCCAAATTTTATTTTACTTAATATTCTATAAGCTTAAACTGTGTGTTATTCCCAATTGTAAATGTATTTTCATTTTATGTCAAAATTTCTGAGAAAGCCATTTAGTGCATTCAAGCCGGATGCAATTCCCTCGGTTTAGATTTATGGCCCCTATTAAATTTATTAGTGTAACCTTTTAGTTGCTTGAATAGTTTAATAATTTTCTAGGAAACATTATTCTAGATCTTTCCCTATTAACTATAAAATGCATTTTGGTGGGAAAACGTCCCTTCTTTTTCAATAGAAGCATTTGTTAGAAACATTACCAAAAAGAACGTTGGTGTGAAAATAGTACAACCAAGGTCGTCGGCAGTGTAAAACCGAGGGAATTCAGTCACGCTTATTTTTTCTTTAAATTCAAAAGTAGTGTAATCATCAGAAAATTAACTGCAAATGGTTTCAATTATTCGTTGATTCATACTACTTATAAAATATTTGCTTATTGTATGTTAAATTAATATGTAGACTAGTTAAAATTTTATCGTTGTCTATTATTTCAATTAAACAATAGTGCAAAGATATTCCTTCAAACTAGGAGGTAATGTGAAGCAACCAGCAAAAACAACAAACAATAATTCTTCAAACGAGGAGAATTCAACACTAAATATTGTATCATTAGCATTATTTTTTTGTTAAACATACAATTTCGTATTTTAAAAATATGTAAGAGGAGTTTTAATTTAAGAAGTTTAAAAAACTACATATTTAAATGGCGTCAAAAAATAAATTTAATACAAATCTGAAATAAAATCATTAAAAAATAAAAAATAAGGAACCAAGAAGAAACCAACGATCTAATATTAATATTATCGTCGAATTATAGTTAAATAATAATAATAATCTTTAATTATCCAATAGGTAAATCATTTAAATGTTAAAGGCTACAACCACGGTGGGCCCACAGACAAATACAAGATTCGTCTGAAAAAACGATATTGTTCCACTCTTCGTTCAATCTGTCTACATTACACCATTCCAGTCTAAGAACACGATACTAATTAGTGAGAGGCAATGCTAGTTTTGAATGAAAGAAAATCAACCCAAGGAAGCGAACTCGATTATACACAGTCTATCGCAGAGAAACCAGAACTTTTTAAAATAGTAATTCTTAGTGACGCCATCTACTAAAAAGTATGTGTCGGTAAGGTAGATCTTTCCCCAATGTTATGTCAAAATATCATGACATTTGCATCATTAGAAGCAGAGAAATTGCGCATAAAGTAACAGTGTGTATTTGGCGTTGGTCGAAATTTTCAACGAAGAGCAAATATTAAGTTCTGTTTTAAACTCGGTAAATCATTTACTGAAACGTTTAATTGAATGAAACGAGTGTATGGTGATACGTGTTTATTAAGTACGAGTGTGTATGAGTGGTATAAACGATTTAAAGATGGACATACGGACATAAATGACGACGAACATCTTGGTGCAAAAAAATCTGTGGTTAGACAATATTGATTTGTTTTTATAATTCGAAAGACATAGTCTACAAAGAGTTGGTACCAACTAGTCAAACAATCAATGCTGTATATTACCTTGGTGTTATGAAGCGTCTTTTGACGCACATTCATCGTGACGATGAACATCCTGGTGAAAAAAAATCTGTGGTTACGGAAAGTAACATTGAACTCTCCATTACGATACGTGAGAATGGAATTAAATATTCCCAAAGATTCAATTCGTCGCATTTTGACGCAGCATTTGGGACTGAAGATTTGTGCAAGGTTTGTACCACACAAGCAAACTGAATTCAACATTGTACAGACTCGAAAAAGGACGAAAACTTCAGGTATTCTATTGTAACTGGCGATGAGACGTGGTGTTTTCAATATGATCCAGAGACCAAGCGTCAAAGTTCTGAATGAAAGCATCCAAGCGAAGAAAGACCGAAAAAAATCCGTTTAGAGAAGTAAAAAGTGAAGACAACGTTGATTTGTTTTTATGATTCGAAAGGCATAATGCACAAAGAGTTTGTACCAACTAGTCAAATAGTTAATGCTGTATATTATCTTGGTGTTATGAAGCGTCTTTTGGCGCATATTCGTCGTGAGTAACGTGAAAATGGTAGCTGGTGTTTATTACATGATAATGCACCATCTCGTCGCTCGAGGCCTATCACTGATTTTCTAACTACAAATGGTATTTTTACCATCAACCATTCACCGTATCTCCAGATTTAGTCCTCTGTAATTTCTATCTATTCTCCAAACTACATTTGCCAATGAAAGGACAGCGTTATGCCGATGTCGAAGCCATTAAAAAGTCATCGACAGCGATCTTGAGGGTCGTCTCTAAAGATTAACTTAAAAATTCATTCGACAGATTAATTGACCGTGAAAAATGTTGTATTGAAGCCGAAATACATTTCCCACAGACCTTGAGGTACTACACCTATCCCTGGTTCTTTTAGATCATTCAGAGTCTATTGCGATGTTGCCATTTACAGGATAAAGATAAACAAAAACATAATAAATAGTTAAGTAATATAAATTACAATAATTATAAAATAATGGCAAATTTGGAAAAATTCAGGGAAAACATTTAACATTATTACAAAAAAAAAATGAAACAGAAAATAAAATCGACTTAAACACAACTTATTTACTAAACATACTTACTGACTATTTACATATGAAAATTCTTAATTTACAAAAAGTGCATCATGCTCCGAACTAACTAAGCTAAAGGCAAACCCGTGCAAACACTCAAAAAAATAGTTCCAAAGGAAGAGTTCTGAAAAGGACTTTCTTAGAACATTCAAGCTCTATACTCGTACATACATATATCACAAATTCACAAATAGTGATTGTATAAATGTTATAATTTTTCTGATGCCCAAAGATCAGGATGTATAAGTCGAACACAGATTTATGAATGGCTTTTACATTTTAAAAGAGATTGTACGTTCCTAGAAAATGTGTTGTATGAGCGTGCTAATGTCAATCATGGTCATGCCTGAAAAGTTAGGCAAAAGGAAATTATGAACTGATACCACACTTCCTCACGGAGGATCAAAAAGAGCGACGTGAGAATACAGCGCAAGATTTTCTCTAATTTCACCATAAAACGATTGAGGGCTGAGTAGTCGAAATGTACTCGCCTACATCCGATGAAAACGAGAGCATTGAAATCACGTGCCAAGACCATGTTAGCCTTCCATTGGGCACATGTTCGGATTGTCATATTCCGACCGCATAAGGTCTGGCCAGATCCATATATATTTTCATGTATTTGTATTGAAATATTGCGTTATTGATGATGTATGGTATTTATATTCCATGCAGGTATGTATTTACGAGTTTTTTCTACTTCTCAGTGGCTTCCGCATATATTGAATCACCTGCTCAGGTGAAAATATTAAAATTTCGAAGTATATAATCATTATAAAAGGGAATTTATGATAGAATGCGATACGAATTCTGTTATTGATTTTCAGTAAAACAATTTAAAAAATATATAATCAACTTTGAAGTGTTGTTGGCATACTGGCTCTGAACATTTTGCACAGAAAAAATGAGTTTTACGTATCGGTTATCGAGTTTTCTTATCAGTTCACTGTAAACAGAATTTACTATTTCTCTTCATCGCGAGTGTATTAGGGTCGCTTGCCTTTTCAAATACTTGTTCTGGAATCTGAATTGGAACAAAGAAACGAAAACTAATGAAATTAGATAAAGTGCACTATGTTTTCATGAAAACGCATGAAATGAAACCATCAATCACCGAACGAGTAGTAAATTACTTGACAATGTAAGAGTTGTTCATTCAACGTTTGGTGGAACTAATGACTTAGATAACGTGGAGAGAAAATTCCGTCTAGCATGAGGTTTGTCGAGTCCATCGACTTCTTTGCAAATGCAAAATGCCTCCAGTGCCATCATATCTAACATATTACAGGAAAAAGCAAGTCCATTACTATGTTAAGCATTTCGATCAGAAATGATTAACCATTTTATCCATTATTCGCATTGTAAAACAAAATTGCTTTTTGTTTCATTGCTTCACCATCACAATGTTTTGTATAGTATATGGTTGAAAGTAACTTTACAACCTTATTCATTTTTAGTACGTAGCTGAAAATTGAAAAAGGTTTTCATGTAATCCAAAATGAAACGAAAGAACAGGACGAGAGGAACTCCTTCCTTTTCTCTTTCTCTTCGTTGATGATTTTCAACATGCATTTCTTCCTTTTCTTCTTCGCCACTATCAAGAACATCGTTTGCTTCAAATGTCATTTCCACTTCAGTATCAGACGTTTCGTCATCAGGCACATAATCCATATCATGATTGTCAACATCGTTTATGAATGAATAGATTTCATCTTTAGCTCCCTCACATTCTGTATCATTGGCTAAAGCTGCTACTAACTGTGTATGAAAATCGACATCTATACTTTGCGTAATCGCGTATTATAAACAAATTCCCCTTCATTATTTTGAATGAAAAATTACGAAATGTAAGTAAAAAAAACGAGACGAAATGATTAAATTGAATCATATTTCATATATTTACATATAAAATACATAAGAGTCTGAACAGACCACATGAGGAACGAATGTGATGTGTATATAAAGATATCCTTGTAACTATCAACTCATATGAGAAGTATTCTCCCAATTTTCAGGGATAATAGTTAATAATATTTTAGCAAAAGTCACGAAATTTCAAGTCGCTAGTTCAATTAGAAGTGTATTTAAATCGCAATTGAAATCGAAAAAGGTCTGTCTGGACCCATGTACCAAACGGTGGGTTAATCACATTCTCGATGCGCCTGACATTATCCATCGAGAATTAATTTCATCTAGTATCTCAGTCAATACTACATACTGCAAAATCATTAAGCAAATTTCTACTAAATACGACAATGTTTCGAATCATCCCGCTATATTCGTGCAAACATTTTTAAACCGCAAAATCTGTCTATTTAATGACGCTCATGTAGTCAGATTTAGCACCAGCTGACTTTTTGTTCTTACCCAAAACTCACACTTCACCTCAAGACAACTTTATAGATGTGATCTAAGCGCAAGACATCGATTTCAAGAAACAACTTAATATTTTCATAGACTATTTAAACACTGTCAATTGTGTATAGAGCGTGGCTGATTGTAGGTCGAAAATTTAAGTAATAAATTTTTCGAATACTTTTTCTATTTAAATTAGTGTTTTTAATCAATTGTATATGTACTCTTAATACACGAACCGTAAGTTCATCTGGAACCTTGAGCGTCAAAACACACAATTATACAAACTATATTAACAAAATTAATAATGCAGTACAAATATGTGCAGAACATCTAATAAGTTATATGCGAATACAGAAATAATGTAAGGAAATAATTGAAAGTGTCCCACTGTTTGCTAAACTGATAAACGGAGTAAATAAAAACGCATGAGGTAGGAGCTACTACATTATGTAAACTTTTATAATTCATTGCATACTGACAACATATCTTATATAAGTTTATACCACAAATTTGGAAAAATTCAAGTAAAACAAACCTAAGTATTTACAAAAAAAAGAAGCTGGAAATGAAATCTAACACATGGATCAATAAGTCCCGAGACTAACAATGAAAACAACATTTTTTTTGCAAAATTTTTTTTTATTCATCAACATAATCACCTTTTAGGGTGATACAATGGTTCCAACGCTTTTCCAATTTTTCAATACCATGTTTATAAAAAAATTTATCTTTCGCTTCAAAATAAGCTTCAGTTTCAGCGATGACCTCCTCATTTGAGCCAACTCTTTTTCCCTGGAGCATTTTTTTAAGATCAGCAAAGAGCCAGTAGTCACTGGGGGCTAAATCTGGCGAATATTGCCATTGTTTTCATCGACTTGTGGCAGGGTGCATTGTCTTGGTGAAAAAGGATTTTTTTTCTCTGCATGTGCGGTCGTTTTTTTGCGATTTCCTCCTTCAAAAGCACCAGTAAGTCAATATAATAATCACTGTTGATCGATTTACCTTTTTCGAGGTAGTCAATGAAAATCACGCCATGTGTATCCCAAAAAACTGACGCCAGGACTTTGCCAGCTGACTGCTGCGTTTTCGGACGTTTCGGACGGCTTTCGCCAGCTGTGCGCCACTCAGATGACTGCCGCTTCGACTCTGGAGTGTAGTGATGTATCCATGTTTCGTCCATGGTCACGTAACGAAAGTAAATAGCGATAAACAGCTTTCTGAATCATCGACTCGTTGCTGTTTTTGTTCCATCGAGAGCAATCGCGGCACCCACTTGGAAAAAACCTTTTTCATGCTCAATTTTTCATGAAGGATAGTAAATACACTTCCATATGATATCTGTGTCATCTCAGCAATCTCACGGAGCTTCACTTTACGATCTTTCATTATAATTTTTGTCACTTCACTCACATTTTCCGGTGTAACGGCTTCCACAGGTCTACCCGAGCGTTCCGCGTCATTTGTGTCGGTACGACCACGTTTAAACTCGGCAAACCACCGACAAATCGTTGCTTTTGATGGACAAGAGTTCGGGTAACATTTTTCAATCTATTGTTTTGCTTGCGTGGTGTTTTTACCCATTAAAAAACAATGTTTTATCAGAACACGAAACTCGGTTTTTTCCATTGTTTAAACAAACTACAAAACGACTTTACTCCAACCTCGATAACTCAGCTGTTTCTGGTCCGATCGACTTAAAATTTTGACACGTTTCAAGCAAAGGTTAGTACTCTAAAAAGACGTGGTTACTGGTTTACTACGAGCGCCATCTATGGGTTAGTCTCGGGACTTATTGATCCATGTGTTACTTATACACAATGTATTTACTAAATATGCGAAAAAAGTTCAGGAATTACTTTTTATTTACATGTAACAATTCTTAATCTACAATAATTGCATCACGCTTCAAACCAACTAAGCTAAAAGCAAACCCGCGTAAGTACTCAAAAAAGTAGTTCTGAAAAAGGACTTCCTTAGAATACTCAAGCCCTATACATACCCCCTACATATGTATTTATATCGCAAGTTCACCAATAGTGATATATAAATCATACACAAGTTTATGAATGAGTTTTGCATTTTAAGAGAGGTTGCTCCTCTCTAGAAGATGGTTTAAAGTCGGACAGATCAAGAACGAGCGAGCATACCAAAAATGTGGAGTATGAACGTACTAATTAGTGTCAATCATGGTCATTCATGAAAAGTTAAACAGAGAAAAATTCATTACATACTGATAACTAAGCCTGCAGAAACGAGTGTGCACTCATTAACGGCGATGATATATTTCGAAAGCGGTCGGATAATTCCGAAGCCGAAATTCATATGCGTATGGTATGTGTATGAGTGGCGGATTAGATTGATAATGGCGAATCAACAGCGTTCTTTTTTATATTCAACGCGCGTTAATAGATTTCTTAACCGATTTTCGACATTAGAATACACTGGCACTATTATTAAATGTATTGGTTGCAATATCAATATTTTACCGTGTGTTAGTAGATTTCTTAACCGATTTTCGACATTAGAATACACTGGCACTATTATTATATTGTTTGCACTATCAATATTTTACCGTACAGTATTTTTGTGTCTAAAAGATATGTTAATAGCAAACAACACCGGTTACATGCGCAACGTAATGTATCATATTATAAATTTTTATATGACTTTATTTTTATGTTAAGTGTGTGCAACATTCCATAGAATATTGTAAACAATGAAGAATTTCGAAACTTTTATGGGAAATGCTTTTCGGAATGGAGATTGCCAACAAGAGGTCGATTATAGTATAATTTTCCTCGGATGAAAAACGATTACGGATGAAATAAAAGCAGAGTTAAAAGACCAAAAAATATGGCTGATGGTGGATGAAACAATGGATCCAGGAAAGACTAGCATTTTAAATGTATTAGTGCGCACTTTAGCTGTGAGATTTTCTTGTCCCTTTTTATATAGTAGAATATTACAGAAGACAAACGCGGAAAGGACAGTAGAAATTATAAAATATACCTTTGGAAAGTACAATATATCGGCAATCCAACTTGTAATGTTGGTTACAGATGGGGGTTCAAATATAGTTAAAGCTGAAAAGCTACTAAAACAATTGCTTCATGTAACCTGTTTGCTCCATGCATATCACCTTACAGCTGACTTTATTGGAAACAGTTATTCAAAAGTAGACCTATTAATAGCATTTTAAGTGTGTTAGTGAGCACTTTAAAAAGCTGTGAGATTTCCTTGTCCCTTTTTTTACATAGTAGAATATTACAGAATACAAACTCGGAAAGGATAGTAGAAACTATAAGATATACCTTTGGAAAGTACAATATGTCGGCAATCCAACTTGTAATGTTGGTTACAGATGGGGGTTCAAATATATTATAGTTAAAGCTGAAAAGCTACTAAAACAATTGCTTCATGTAACCTGTTTGCTCCATGCATATCATCTTACAGCTGAATTTATTGGAAACCGTTATTCAAAAGTAGACCAATTAATAGCATTTTAAGTGTGTTAGTGATCACTTTAAAAAGCTGTGAGATTTCCTTGTCCCTTCTTTTACATAGTAGAATATTACAGAATACAAACTCGGAAAGGATAGTAGAAACTATAAGATATACCTTTGGAAAGTACAATATGTCGGCAATCCAACTTGTAATGTTGGTTACAGATGGGGGTTCAAATATATTATAGTTAACGCTGAAAAGCTACTAAAACAATTGCTTCATGTAACCTGTTTGCTCCGTGCATATCATCTTACAGCTGAATTTATTGGAAACAGTTATCCAAAAGTAGACCAATTTATAGTTTCTACCAAACAAGTTTTTATTAAATCTCTAATAGCATTCTTGAGTTTAAACAGGCTTGTTCGGATATTCCTCAGCCACCACAGTTGGTATTGACGAGATGGGGAAAATGGCTTGAAGCTGTTATATATTGTTAGAAATTTTTACACATTGTTAAACCTTATATCTTAAATTTAAATCCGCAAGATGCTCAAGCAATTTCAGTAAGTCAGCACCTGGTTTCAGATACCGAAATCCATATTCAAATAGAGCAAATTTCCGAAAATTATTCAATTCTCTTAGATATTATTTCTAAATTAGAGAACACCAAGCTGTCATTGCCTGAAGCGCTAAATATAGTATATTATCTCAAAGCTCGTTAGGAAATCTAACAGATAGTATAGGACGATTAACAACCGTTAAATTGTATGCTGTTATAAATAAGATTCCCGATTTTCAAATTATAGTGCATATAGACAAGAGTTTAACTGAAAACCAAGAGTGCGAATATGATGTGAACGTCCTTTTTAAATTCACGAACATCACTTATTAGAAGCAGAGTGCTTCTTTTCCAAATAGACCAACATATTTTCATCTCGCCGCAGGAGTATGATTGAGTAACACTGGAAGACATACTAATGACACAATACAACAACAAACTTTGCGCCACTCTACATCAACAACCCAGAAAAAACTAAAATAGTAAATAATTACATTTATTACTTTTAATATTGATGACTGATGACAAACGTATGCTACTGCGAAACCACTCGTTTCTGCAGCCTTACTGATAATATATGATACATACATTACGCACACACACATACACACACACACACATATATATATATATATATGCCTGTATGTTATACATGCAATTAATGTTATCAGTATGAAATAAGATAAAAGTTTACATAATGGAGTGGTTTCTAAAACACATGTGTTTTTATTTACTCCATTTATCCGATTAGCAAACAATGGGATACCTTAAAATATCTTCTTACATCATATATAACTTTTTTGATATTATCCACATATTTGTACTATATTAGTAATTTGTTTTGAATTATGTACTACTGTGGGCAAAAAATAGTAAGACTTTGTTCATAATTTTTAAATTCTTAATTTATTCTTCCAAATCTATTTCGTCCCCCTCAAAGTAATCCCCCTGGCCCCAATACAGTTGTGCCAACGTTTCTTCCAATTCTCGAAACAGTTGTTAAAGTCAATTTCAGGAATAGCCTTCAATGCGCGTAGCAATTCACATTTAATGTCTTCAATTGACTCAAAACGGTTTCCCCGGAGCGGTCGTTTGAGTTTGCTGAATAGCCAGAAGTCACACGGAGCTAAATCAGGCGAATACGGTGGTTGCGGCACGATATTGGTTGAAAATTTGGCGAAAAACTCACGAAGAATTAATGCAGTATGCGACGGTGCATTATCGTGGTGCAAAAACTAAGAGTTGTCGGCCCATAATTCTGGCCTCTTTTTACGAATAGCATTGCGCAAACGATGCATAACACTCAAATAGTATTCTTTGTTGACAGTTTGGCCGGTCGAAAGGAATTCGGAGTACACCACACCTCGATAATCGAAGAAAACTGTCAACATAACCTTGATTTTTGATTTGCTTTGACGTGGTTTTTTGGGCTTCGGCTCACCTTTGATACAATATTCGGCCGATTGATCGTCTGTTTCCGGGTCATAAGCGTAGATCCAAGTCTCATCTCCAGTTATGATGCTTTTCATTTTGTCTTGATAGTCGGACAGCATTGTTTCACAGACGTCAACGCGACGCTGTTTTTCGAAAAAATTGAGTGATTTTGGAACAAATCGTGCTTTTACTTTTCTTAAGCCCAAATGATCTTTCAAAATGGTTTTCACTGATCCTTCCGATATTCCAACGATGCCAGTAAGGTCTCTGACTGTTAATCGTCGATTCTCAAGCACCAATTCCTTGATTCTATTGACGTGTTGATCATCAGTTGATGTTGATGGCCGTCCTGGACGTGGTTCGTCATCAACGCGTTTTCGACCCTCTTTGAATAATTTGTACCAATCAAAAACACTTGCTCGCGACAAACAATTATCACCGAAGGCCTTTTGCAACATTCTGAACGTTTCGGCTCCAGAAATTTATTTCCGTACACAAAATTTAATGGAACTTCCTTGCTGAATAATTTCACTCATTGTAAAAATCGCCGAATGCACTTTTTGTACTTCAGAAAGACAAGCGTATACTAAACACTAATGATTATTTTGATGTGATATTTGGCACAGATGTCACTGACAGTCATACCAACCTAGAAAAAAATATTTCGACGAATGGGTTTTCGCGCGAAATTTAAATTAAAAAGTCTTACTATTTTTTGCCCAGAGTAATATATATATATATATATATATATATATATATATATATATATATATATATATATATACATACATATATATATATACATAAATATATCACTCTAAATTCCTTCTGATTTTGAAAACAATTCACAACAAGCGTTAATTAAAATATGGAGAAGGAAGTTTAATTATATACTTAGAATTCTGTCATTCACCTCCTGCCCTACAACCTCGTTTTGAATTGTTAAAGGGCGCTTACATAGAGTGACACATCGTCAAAAGATGTAAAATTCCAACATCCAACCGTGCCAAAAATATGAATTTGGTTGATGTGTGCGCTAACGCAACGAATTTATTTATTTAAACGAATTAATAATTAAATTACAAATTACTTTATTGAATTGTCAAAACCAATACTAACGAGGCAATAACAGAGTCTGTTTTGAATGAATTAAGAATGAATTATGAATGAATTATATGATAATACGTCTGCATTTTAGAGATATTCCATTTTACAATTTTTGAAAGCTTTCAGAGGGATTTTATACATTTTTGTCTTTAAATGACCTCAAGGGAAGAAGTCGAGTGGGGTAAAATCTGGAAATTTTGTTGACCATATTATGCACCGCATCTACCAATATATTTGCCAGAAAACCGTTCTATAAGCCACTTTCTAACATAACGAGGTGGAACTTTGTCTTGCTCGAAACGGAAACTTTCTTGATTGAGTTCGAGAGCTTCATTTTATCAATGTGATATTCCAAAGATTATAGTATAAGAGGGTAATCACATTTTCCAAAAGGTTCATATACAATTGCCCATGTATATTTCCTTCGAAAAGAGCTGACCCAATAAATTTTTTCCAAAGATATCTACCTAAACGTCGTTCAAATAGTTGGTAAACAAACCTCGTTCGTTGTTTTTTATCTGATTACCTTATCTGCAAATAAAATAGAATATCTCTAGGATGTGGACATATTACCAGAAAAACTATAATCAAAGTCTGCAAATCTTTATTATTGCCTCGCCAATAACGTAAAGTAATTTGTAATGTAATTAGTAATTTGTTTAGATAAATAAATTCATTACTTTAGTACATATTTTTGATTGTAATTCGCGAACATCAACCAATTTCAAGTCCTTTCGTACGATTGGATAGGGAATTTTATACCCGTTGCATCGACATAACTACAATTCAAAGTGAGGTTGGCTAGAGGAGAAGAGGTAAGAAAATTCTGTCAAATAATGAAACTTTTCCCTTGACATCTAAACATGTTCGTGTGAATTTTAAATTTTTTCAAAATCAAAAGAAATTTAGAGTGATTCGTTTTTGAAATGAAACGTAAAATCACACAAATATATTTAAGATGATGAATATGACCGGGAAAGAAGAAAATGATAAATACATCATTTAACAATAATTATAATATAAAGATGGCTACGTTTATTCAGAAAATGATTAAACAGATTTAAATATAACCAGAGAAGAAAATGAGGTCATATGAACCATTAAAAATAATGATCTGTATACGTCAAAACATAAAACAGAAATTTATAAAATATACAAATTGATAATTAATAATTTCATAACCAAAAATAAACGTAAGTCAACTTTCATTATATGCAATATTCGTAACCTGTACAAAGTTTGTTGAACATATTTGCAAAAAGTAGGCGGCTTGTTCTTTTGACCGAGGTTATAATCTTCTCCTAAAATTTGTCAATGGTCATCTGTGGTTTTCCTCGAAAAAGGAATTCTTTTAACACACCCAAAGCGTAAACATTAGAAGGAGAAAAGTCAGGTGAATAAACAGGGTATAGAAACTCTGTACGATGAGAAAGTATGCTGTTCTAAATTTCTCATGGATCATACGCCACATAACGAAAAAATTGCTTTCTCGGCATGTCATGTAACATCATCCTGCTAAAACCATTCGGGGAACATTCCTGCAAACCATTGCTAACATTTGCTAACAGTATATAACCAACTTTATCGGTATTATTTAAACGTTTTCTAATCTGTGTTTTAAAAGATGCTTCTGCTCTCTTAACACGTCCTTATTAATCGTTATTAGCTCTTGAAGCTTTCTAAACTTTACTTTATATATCACTTGACGCGTTTATATATTACGTTTCTGGGATCTGGTAAAATTTCTTTTGGCATGTACTATATTTATAGAGAAATAAGTTATAACCCCGAATACATTACAGAAAAATATATTTTATAATTAATATTGACTAAAACGAAACGTGGCAAAATAATATATGATAGCATAAGGAAAATCATTATTATATGTATGAATATAGACCAAGACCTAATCGGACAGACCAGAAAGTTAATAACTTCTCGATGGTTACTAAGTGGTTTTGCAAAACTATTTGTTGACATAGTTCTTTTCAAATTTTCTTCAGAAACTTATTCTTATTTATAACCCTGAAAAATTCTTTAACATTTATACCGACAGTTTTCATTGTTAATCGGTAGAGATGGATGGTTTTATTGTTAGGCGATATAATTTTATTTATAGCTATATCGCATAATTGTGTACTAATTCAATAGAGTCGTTTCTAGAGTATGTGTCGCAACTTCAACCAAACATCTATAGATGAGAAGCAAGTCGAAAAAGAAAAAATAATCTATAAGAGATATATCAAATTATATAAGTATATGTAACTAAAGCTCAACTGCACAATGTAGTTATAAATAAATTCATCCCGCCCGACGCCGGCCAAATTCGTACAGAGCGCTCTACTATGCACCAGCAAAAGTAAAAACTACCATCTCTAATAATTAGACTCGACCCGGAAAATAAAAATCATAATCTTTTAGTCCTCCTAAATCAAAAGAAAACAAATTTTGAACCAACTTCAATAAATAAATAAATTTATTGCTTGTGATAGTAGCATTTTCATTTCAAATTACTGGACTTTTTAATAAGATTATTCGAAAAATTTTGGAAGCAAAGTTAAACCACATTCCTAAAATTTTACACAAGAATCTTCAGATTAATAAAGCGAATAAATATTAATAATTTAGAAAACTGTATACATGCTTTAGGAAACTGTATACATGCATTACAAACTCATTAAGCGGATTACATTGATTTTATTGATATTTTCCTTTCCGACTAAAATATCTATATGGCCTTCATTAGATATTAAATGTGTATTAACCCATATTTTTTCCAGTTTAAATCAAATTGTACTTACTTAATTTTCAATAACATGTTGTTTTATGCATTTACTAAAGTAGCATATAATACGTGGTATACATTTGGAAACGTCTAAAATTTAATATTTTCTGAATTCACTGTGAACAATACAAAAAGGATTAACGAGAAAAAAGAGATAACTAAATCATTATTAAGAAGAAAGGGTTTTATATAATCCCTCCCTCATGAAAATACTGATGAATTACAATGATTTTTATCAGAATATTTACAAAAGTTAACACTACAACTTTTGTAAGTATTCCGACCAGATAATATTGAAATTGAATATTATTGTTATTTTTTTTGTTGTTTGAATAGTTAAGAAGGGGTGATTTAAAGCTTGGACATAACAGCGTTATCAAATTTTGATTAAAGAGAGAAATGGCTCAAAATGTATCCATACGGGATGTTGTATATGGCGAAAATGCTCTGACATATTATCAAGAAAATTCTGGTCAAAACAATTTCATTAGGAACCGGACCCCAATAAAAACAATTCAAAATAGGTAGAGCTCTCGAGACAAGAATACAAGAGACAATAAAAAGAAAATGGAGGTTTTGTGTTGATAGATCACAGAATTAAATGTATTACAAAGGAAAGTTCTCATACTTAAATCTTAAACTCCATCTGTTTTTGATTATGTATTATTCGTTAGTATATGCACTCATATCCTTTAATGTAATTACGTGACGACGTTCTAAAAACTATGAAAAATGCACAAGAAAATATAATGCATTTTGCAAAGGACACTTTTCTTTTGTTCCTATAAATTAATAAGTGAACATAATAAGAGAAATCATCTCTTTAAGTTGGTGTAAAAGTATAAAATATACAAGTTGTAGTTTATTCAAAAAAAGTTCAGAAACGAAATCCTTTAATTTCCTGAGATAATATTTGAATATATTATTTTAGATATTAATACACTCATATCTGCGATTCAGAATACGGAAATTATGACCTTCTTACGATAAAGGGAAAGCTAAAATACATAGAGTTTCGTCTCTCTACGTATTTCTAAAAGTATGTATGTTCTTAATATTTTCATATATTTTTAGGTATGGCTGTTTAGTACTAATAAGGTGATTTTAAAAATACATAACCAAAACCGTTTTAATCAAGTATGTTTTGACACCAATTATGTAACATTTGAATAATTATAAATAAGCTAAGAGTGACATTTCGTAGATTATTTGAGCATTTCTGGTTAGCAGTTGTAAAAATGAAAATGTATTAGTTAATTTACCAAGATATATGTACACTGAAGTATTAGCGAACTTTGGAAACTGCTGGCAAACAGAGAAGTCAAAGTAAGTTAGATTACTTAAGAAGAATTACAATGCAAAGTCATAGAAAGTTAAATGTTTGAGTGAAGTAACGCGTAAACGAGCAATAGAGTTACGTGCTAGCAATAACTAATTTTATAATCAATAAACAAAGAAAAGACCTCAGAATTAGGCAAAAAGTCTTCCTTGAACAAGAAACCTAGTTTTAAAATTAATAGAACTCAATTTCGTGGAACAATGAGGAGAGACTAGAGGTTTGCGTTAGTGATAGTCGAGGCCGAGTTCTAAAGATCGAATAGAAAATCTTTCGTAATTACTTTAATGTTTGGCATCTGTAATGATCTGAGATTGTATATCAGTTTCAAACTTGGCAAAACTGCACTTTATAGAGGAACTAATGGACGCTGCTAAATATATGAACAACTTGCAAAATAACTTAAAACTACTAATGGAAGAAATAAATCCGTTTATATAATGTCGACTGTATTTTTCTATATACTTAAAAACTACTTAAAAAGAGATAAAGGATTGAATATTCGAAAACAATGTTTATTGTTAAAATGGACCAGCAATTCATATCTGTCGTCAACAGAAACCTTGTGTTATCTTAAAGAAAAATTTAGGCTCGCACTTTTTAATTTTGCATTTTTTAACCGTTATGTTCATCTTCAAGAAATTTTGAATAACTTTATTCCTGATAAATACCAAACCTTATTAGTTAACACTATTTGACACGGACCGAAGTCGAAAAGGGAACGTAATTCAATAGTAGCGTTACTTTTAGTTTTTCATTTTATAGTAATATTAGATGCATGTACACTTTCATAAATTTGCTTTCCAAAAGAAAAATTTGCCTTCCAATTTGCAGACGATCAAGAAATTTGTGCAAACGAGAAATATGATTTAGAATACTCAACACACGAATTAGAGAAGGAATACAAATTTGCACATAAAGAAAGCACAATATCAACCACGAAACCGTCAAATAATGAGAAAGATACTTAAGTATAAGTTTCAATAGGAAAGGAAGAAACCGAAATAACATTTAGAATAAATATCGCAAGGAGAATAATTAATTCTCTAAACGGAATATTATGGTTGGAAAAGAAAACTTAATGAAAAGCATGTCGATATATGGATGAGAAGCAGGTTAGATAAAAGAACATATAAAGAAGAAAAAGTAGAAGTTACAGAAATGGACGTACCGAGATGATTAGCCATAAGTCGAAACAAGAGTGAATTTAAAGTGAAGCAATAAAAGAACAAATGCATATAAAGAACTCAGTTATGGATTGCATTAGGGAAAGTTATTGATCTGGTATGGTCACATACAATAGATGGGTAACAAGAGACTACCAAAGAAAATAATGAAGTGAATCGGGGATAAGAAGAGGTAAAAAAGCATGGATTGCATGAATGAGAAGAACAATGAAATTAAAAGGACGGAATAAAGAAGACTTCATCAACCGAAATGACTATCAATGCGATTGGAGGTCGGACAATATCAGAAAACGTTATAAAGTTGGATAAATACATAAGAAAGGTTTGCTTATAAAAGCTCCCTTTTGCTAAATTAACGCCCCTCCTTCCTCAAACGTCAAATTCATAAAATTTGACATGGCTAGCTTTTACTTCAGTTCACAGTTCGTATAATAATATTTATCTATACGCAAAAGAAAGAAATTTTATATAAAAATGGAACTTTCTTGTAAAAATTTTAAAACCATGAATTTTTATAGTGTTCACAATTGTTTTGCCTAATAACACTCTCATGGATGAATTTCGTAAAAGTCGCCATCGAGTCTATTGTTGTCACAAATGTTAATGCTGTACGTGAAATGATTGACCATCCTTAGACATAGATGTAAAAGTAATACACATGAATTTACATAAACGTTTGAACGTATGGAAATTTACAATCATTGAATTCCACTAGTCACAGAATCAAAAATAAAGTCATGATAAATGGCACGTAGAAATGCTGAAAAAATTCAACCCTGGTCGTTCAAATTTGTCAACTTGTATTTATTTGTAGGAGCCTGAAAGTAAGAAAACAATCCACCGTTTCGGTATTTCAAAGTGAAACAAAACCAAAAAAAATTTTCATTTACATAGTGCTACCAAGCAAATGATCCCTTGTTTCTTCAGTTTTGCTAGACACGTGGCAGTCTATTCATAACTTTAGAGAAACGAATAACCGTGAACACTGATTGGTATTCCACAATTGGTTTGACGGAAGTCATCAAATAAAAAAAATAATATGCTAGCTGTCATCTAGCGTGCCAAGTCGTTGATTTTTAAATAATAAAAATATTGAAATAATGACTTAATTGGCCTGATTTATCATTTTGTAATTTATTTTTCTTTTCAAAAATCATAAAATGGGTGGTAAACAATGTCGTCTCTGGAAGCAGTTATTGAAATTTTTTTTGTTTCCAAAGTATCAGAGTAAAAAAAGTATTTTGCGAATTCATCGAGCTTCTGCACAAATGTATTCATGTGTCAAAGGTTAATAACTTAAATAATGATTAATTCTACTAAATTTGATGTATTTCTTATATAATTTTCACAAATATCTCTCTCTTATACGCGGGTGGAAATATTCGTAAATCTCAAATGTTTTGTTATTAACAATTAAGGAGAGTAAGAATTTTAATACATATTAAAAATTTTTTAAGCTCCATACAATTATGTTCTTTACTTCCACTATATTTTTTTCATTTTTCCTAAAATTGGATAAAGGTATGAAAATTTTATGAAATTTTAAAGAGTCTAAATTATTGAACAGTTACTATATATTTCATATATACTATAAACAAACAGGTCACGGTCAAAATTTACGTATATTCACGTGAAATTCATTCATAAAAACGCTAATTCCAAATACTTCTTTTGAGGAAATATTTATAAAGCTTTTATTTATTTATGTGCGAGACGCATTATTATTTTAAGAACAACTGAGTTACAGTACCCGGTACGGAATGGAGTTACCATTAATTGCTGAATTATTTATGTATATAGTTACTTATTGCTTATCCTTCGATTAAGTGATTCTGTGTTTAAAATTACTGATAAACCTTGAGCAAGGTTACCAATTAGTAATTAATATTCGTCAAGTATAGAATATATACATTATTCTGCTTCTTATTGTTCAAAGACGAGAGTATTACAATAACATTTCCTAACATTTACCTAAATTACATTCCGTCTACGTGAACCTCTTACTAATCGCTGAAATTAAAATACATACGTAGATATAATGTGCATAACTACTCAATTTGAGAGTTAAATGTTTGAATTTATTACTAACATTATCATATACCACTATATTTCGAGCTGAAACAAAATAATAGAAGTTAATTAAATTTCTAAAAATCCTTTTCGGATCCTATGGGTATAGTAGATGCCTTCGCTGATCTATTTTCTCGTATCTGTTTGGAAAAAAAACAAGCAACTTATTTGTATTCTCAACACCACAGTAATTGCCCCTTTTTTACCATTACGCGGGTGTCCGAAAATGATTTAGTGTTCCTATTATCAAAACTTGCTAATAAATGTACTACAGGATATGATTTGCAGTCAAGTGTTTTTCAATATGTAAGAGAAATATTGGACAAGCGGCGACCAGTTGATGTCTTGTACACTGATCTATCACATGTTGTTAATGTTATCTGTCACAATGCTTTAGTTTCCAAACATAGTTGTTTTGGATTTGCTCCGTCTACGATTGCATTGATGACATCTTATTTGAGAAACCGTTTCCTACAATAGCTTTTCATCGCACGCATTTGTAACTGTAGAATTTGGGCCCACTACATTTCGTTCTATTTACTAATGATACTTTACTTAACCTTGATCGTTCTGTGATAGCATATGCCGATGACGTTAAGATCTATTTTAAAATAGCATTCGTTGAAGACACTTATAAATTACAATCAAATCTGAAATACATTGAAACAAGAAACACTTATCAACTAAGACTGAATCTCGATAAATATTGCGGAGTGACATATACAAGAAAAAGTGTATCATTACTATTAGATTACAGAATAGGTGATAGAGTTCTTAACAGGTAGTTTCAAGTTAAAGACCTGGGAGTTACTTTTGATCATAAACTGATGGTTATACCACATATTCTGACGATTTTTGCATCTGCATGTAAATCTCTAGCATTTTGCAAGCGTGTTTCTAAGTACTTCAGAGATATTAGAGTATTAAATATTAAAATTATTATTAGCAAGCTGTAATATGCTGATACTATATGGTATCCTACGTGTGCCTCTCACTGCCTACTCATCGATCGAATATGTTTACAATTCCTAAAATTTTTGTTTTACAAGATAGATGAAATGTTTCTACACGTTGGAACCAGTCAAACTGCAAGAATTGGACTCCAGATATGGAATGCGATCTCTTGTAGACAGAAGAAATCTACGTTGTGCAAGATTTTTGTGGAATTTATTACATGGCAAGGTTGGCAAGATGGCAAGATTTATTATATGACAAGATTCTGCCAGGCGTGAAAGTACATTTCACCTTACGCAGGATCAATGTTCTACTTATATAAACTTATATATATTACATTATAAACTTATTTCAGACACTTTTTGGAATATCAATAATATTCCAATAGTATTACTATTTGCTTATCACATAGAATTTGTGTCTAGTTTTATATCATTGATATATAAGCATTTACTTGCTTCATTTTTTTATTCGAAATCTAGTGGCTATCTGACTCTAGTTTAGCTATAGTCTAGCCATAAATACTATCGATATTTTAATAACATATAAAAAAAATTACTCATCGCATAAAACTAAAATACATATGTATATTCCAAAAATATAGAAAGTTTTTTTATTGATTGACTTGATTTACCGTCACCAAAGAATAATGTCGGCAAATACGTAAGATAATGATATGACCGTTTTGATTATTATGAGTGATGCGATTTTGCTTAAAAACCAAAGTAATTATTCTAATAAGTAAATAGTAATGTTTAAAAACTTGAAAATTGCTGAAAACCAAAAAATAAAACTAGTTAAATTTAATTCATATACTACAGAAAGCATGATACGAACTTTCTTATCCGTTGATAAATTTAATTTATCCAAAATACATTAGAGAAAGAGTATTCAAAATTGACTTGAAAGATTGCATTACAAATGAATGAATATGCAGAAACACAGCCAAAAGCCAAAAACTTCTTTAAAAGAGAATATGGAATCAAAGCATGGCGTTTTCAATACGATCAAAGTGCTGAATGGTAGTTACTAGATGAAAGAATTGCTAAGAAAAATCTCGATCAGAAAAATTAAAAATTAAAACAGTTCCCATTGCTTTTTATGATTGCAAGAGGCAAACAATTAGTTCATTTGGTATAACGATTAATGAAACGTTTTATTGTACACGCTCTGTCATAGTTTTTCAATACAAGAAAATTTGATTTTCTGACAAAAAATCAAACTTTCTTACATCCAAGTGCCTTGTATTCATCTGATGTATATCTATATGATTATACATAGATTGTAGATAATAATTGTATCTTTGCTCATCACCAGCTAGTATTTTTTTAATTTCAAAGAGTAGTTTAAAGTATATTTAAGAATAAAGAATGATTCACATAATTTACTTGTTCATAAATTCTCTAAGCTCAACGAAACTGAATTTCAATTATTAGAAATGAATTTCCCGCTAGGTATCCATACATATGTATATCGAGAATAAGACAAAGCTTTTATATTTTCAGCGCGACACAAAGCAAACGTTTCTCTTTAGTATACGTACATACATACATTCTTTGTTCATAAATTATTCTTTGAATGATGTTTAGGCAAATATTAGATATGAATTTACCATCATGTTCTTATTTCTTATCCATCACGATATATTACAATTGCCTATGTGAATAAAAGAGATATTTTCAAGATAGTAGAATATAAGTGGTATTTATTATCATAAATGAATCAACAAAAGATAAGTTCAACTAATTAAAATTGCAAGCAACATTAGAAATAAAATGTATTTAACAAAATTTTATCTGGAGCTCAATTACAAAAATTTACAAAAAAATTACATTTGCCACTCTTAATTCTTGGTACCGGAATTAGTAAGTTAGTAATAGCAATGTAATACCAACAAATGTTATGGCACATATTTCCACTTTTAGTTAAGATCAATTTCCCTTTAGTTCTCAAATAGCGGTAAACTTATTTTTTAAGTTGTATTAAAAGTTCTTTTATAAATAGCAAACGATTTATGAAATAAAAACAGATTCGTTTTCCTTAAGGTTGAAAATTGTCTCAGCTTTATTTTCTTCTACTGTTTACGATTTCATAATGATTTTATGAAAGTGGCAAAAGACGGTTATTAACTTTGCGGTGCTTGAAAAGAACAAAGTATCATTCAATCTCTATGTTCTACAAAGACAGTTCTCTTTCCGCTAACTTCTATAGAAGGCCAAGATACTTCGCAACAAATTTTATTTGACATTTTAACCTATCTATTTGCAAACTTAATGATAATGACAATTGAAAAACATTCTTGAGTATTTTAAAACTACAAAGTTTAAAATAAATAATTTCTTTAAACAAAAATAAAGAAATTGAAATAAAAACATTCGCAAGTGATTTTTTACAATTTCAAATCGCATGAAATATTTTGAATAAATTGATCTTGTTTGAAACATAACAAAAGAGGACCCACATGTTACTGTAAGACGTCTTCAAGCAACTCTAAAGATTGTCAAATCCAATAAAGTATTAATTCTAATGCACAATTTTCTACGAAAACACATTTATTTATAATTTTCCAAAATATCTTGCATCCACGAAGATCAATCTTCAAAACATTTTCTCCAATCTTCCCGTGTTTTATTATTTCCTCTTTAAATACGTCGACCACTTCTTTGGCCAATGTAAGAATGACTGGTCTTTATGGACGCAAAATATATTGATAAATTATAAGTAAATGTTATTCGCTAGAGAATTGTACATTTTGTATTTCTATGTAGCGTGACATGTATGTACACAGTTGGTACAACTTTTTCAGCCTGTTGTACCATACGCAATTGAGCCAAATTTTAAAAGTTATAATAATTCAGCATAGTTTCAATTTAGGTTTAAAATCTACTAATTACTATTTTAATCAGATATAAATAATATCTAAGAATTCTCCACGTCTTATATATGACAAAGAGATGAACCTTATACTAAAAAAATAGAAATAAAATAGTAAAATAAATATGACTGAAATACTTTTTGTGTCAATTAAAAAAAATTCAATAAGTTCTACACAATAACTGTTGCACAAGAGATTCAGTCAAAGAGGCGATAATATGAAAAACAATGGCTGGAAAACTGGATGGCTTTCCGCTTCAAAAATCAAAGAAAATACAAAAAAGAGTGCTAATCAAAACAGTAAATAATAGAAAAGACGTGGCGTGGAGAATTTCGTGTAAGGATTTCGAAATAAAGGAAGTTAATACCAATCTAGAGAAACGCGGTGCAAGAAAACTTGCATTAACATTTTGTTTCAGGAGAACTACAAGTTTTTTTGAAAAATCCATTACTTATGACGAAAATTACATCTTTCCGAAACAAAAGAATAGTCATTACACTGCAAAATACTATTCTGCTATTATCTTTATGGCACAAAAAATGCAATTTTTACAGAATGGGCTGTGAAAGGTATAAGAATGAATCAGGATAATTATAAAGAAATTTGAACAAATGTAAAAGAAAGATTTAAGAAAACAACAGCGGAAAGTGTCCTTACTCTTTGTCAAAAGAATACCTCATCTTTCTTTCAGTGAAGTAGTTTTTGACCAAAAAAACATTGATGGTCTGAAATATTTGCATATTCGCCAAACTTGTTACTACCTGATTTATTTCTTTTTCTTAATTGAAACCAGTACATAAAACAACACATTTTAAATCAACTAATGCAGTAGAATAGGAAAAAATCAGATACCAAACAGTCAAGTAAAAGTGAATTACTCTGCCAGGATCGTTATTTAATAAATAAACTTCGGAGATTAAAAAATAATGTTGTTTTTATTTTAACAGAAAGAACTCGTTAAATTTTCCAGTTAATATTTGCTTAATATTAGTACAATATATAAAACAAACACAATTATATTTTTTTTATTGATAGATAATTCGCGATATACGATTACTCTCGTACGTAGAATTCGCAAAAATAAAAAATAGTTCAATCACAAATCCAAGGCAATTAACAATATTTTCACTTCAAACAATATTTATTCACTTAATTACGTGAATTTGCCAACGAAGATAATAACACAAATACTCCCAAACAGAGAGTCATTAAAACCTTTTAAAAATATAAAACTCTTACACAAAAGAATTGGTAAGCACAATAAATATAGTTAAGCAGGTAGCAATTAGAACTTTTTCACAATAAGAAGATATATTTGTCCATTCCGACATGAAAGGATGTATCAATATCATTCTTTGAATTTTAATAAGCATTAAAAATATTACATTTATTATAAGAAAAAAAGATTTTCCTCTGAAATTATTTCTTTCGTATTTTAATAATAATACTGCAGTTATAATTATTTATCAATGTAATAATATTCACGATTAAATATCGGTAATAAAATAGATTTTTATTAATAAATATTTAATATTATAACGTATTATATTGAGTGAAAATATCTAAATTATTATTAGAAAATATGTCTGAGTTTTTCGAAATTGTTTACGTAAGTAAGCAAAGAAAAATCACTACGAAAAAAATCCAAGAAAATACATTTTCACTTACATAGACGCTCTGGTATTAACTTCAACTAAATTCTGTCTACTTTCCGTAACACCATTTTCAACGCCCGTGAAATTTCCTGAAAATATCCATTTAACAATTCCAAACACTTTTGCTCAACATAAATCAAAATCAACACTTACTCGATATAGAAAACGCTTTTCCATTAGCGGCATCGGCATTTGGGTAAACGTTTACCCTATCTTCCATACCGTCCGCAACTTTATCGAGTGAAACGTGTTTCTCCTTCCAGCGCCTTTTTTATATATGTTTTGCGCGAGCACGCTTACTGCACGGTGCCCAAGTTAGTATAAGTGAGCGTCGCGAAAAACATCAACATTTTTCCAGACGATGCGCATCCGATAGTGCGAGCAGGGCACACTATCCTATGGATAAGTTTTCGTATCTATGATGTCACCGATTTCCCTGCGTGACAACAAATGACTGACAATGTAATATGTATGTATGTGTGACGAGGAATTATCGTGAACTTTTTCATATTCATACTGTCATATACATACACATACATATGCAAGTATTGTATAAACATGGTGGAGCCAATCGATGCCGCATGCATATCGATTAATTTCTGTAAAAAAGCAGCGTTTAAAGTAGTGTTGATTATTTTAGCGTTTAAAATGTTTAAAAGATACATTTCTTTGGAAAGAAGAGAGAGTGGGGTTATGTTAATCCTAACCATTTAATTTGCTAAAAAGATATAATATTATTTGTCCTAACATTTTAAATTCCTACTCTACATACTTATAAGCGTACATACATATGTACGTAACAAGCACCATAAATTTTTTATTTAACCACGAAAAACAGAGGCTAAATATATAACGGGTCTTCCGATAATAGGTTTCATTTTGATATGTAAAAAAACGAGTATTTTAAGCGAAATCATCGGATGTTTATTTAATTGTAAAGAGGAGGGTATGCCATTAATATTGTAAAACAAAATCAGTCAAATGGCCGCCACGGCTACGCTTGCAGGAACCATATTTTTTTCAAGAAATTTTCCATCACCAATTCCCACATTTGCGGCTGTGTCCTCGATAACTTCACGAATTCCATCTTTGGGGTCTTGAATCGATTGTGTGCCATTGGCATAGACTTTATCTTTCAAGTAGCCCTAAAGAAAAAAGTCTAAAGGTGTTCAATCACAAGTTTTTGGTAGCCAATTGTGATCGCCTCTTCGAGAAATCACACGGTCGGGAAACTTTTCACGCAAAAGAGCGATGGTATCGTTGCTTGTATCGTATGGTATCGTTACGCCATACAAAATCATTAATCATTGTTCGATAGCTCAATCTATTCACCGTAACAGTTGCTGTAGTCTCATTTTCGAAAAAATAAAGTCCAATGACCCCACCAGACCAAAAACCGCACCAAACAGTCACACTTTGAGGATGGAGAGGCTTTTCAAGAGTAATTCTTGGGCTTTCCAAGCCCCAAATGCGACAATTCTGCTTGTTAAAGTAGCCTTCGAGGTGAAAATGGGCCTCGTCATTTTTCAATGAAATTCCGGATCAGTTTGATGCATTTCAAGGACCCAAAGCAAAGACACGCCGTTGTTGATGGTCGGTAGGCGTGAGTTCTTGTGTTAATTGAACTTTAAAAGCCTTGAGTTTTTAGCAAAATACAGTGTAATGTCGTTTGTGGAATGCCCAATTCCAAACATCGACGAGAAATGGACAAACCAGGATTTTCCTCAACACTATGGACCACAACAGCAATATTCTCAGTTGTTCTTGAGCGACGTGCACGAGTTCGATTTTTCACATCACTAACTTGTCCCAACAGCTCAATTTTCCCACCTATTTTACAATTGCTGGCCGAGAAAGTGCTTCACGATGACCCGAAAGAGAAAAGAAAATCTCCATCCTCACAATTGTTTTTTCGACATAAGGATGAAGGATATATAGTAATCGCCATGACTACATAGTAGGTCTTAATTCCTGCAATTGTTGTTCTGCAGTATAATTTTTCAATAGAATTTTAAGGTTTAAGATTGTTACGGTTTATTTTTCAACTAGAACATATTTCTGCGTATTGTATATTTATTTATTTATTTATTAAAATAACCCTGCCGTATTTGATAGAAGGGACGCCCCTCGTCATCGATGAAGGTTATGTCAAAACACACATTTAAGATATCGTATTCATTTTAAAGTTTTAAAATCGTTTTAAATAAATATATTTCAGCGTACGTTTACGTCGACCTCGATTTTGTTTATATCTATGAGTCGCTTTTTGTGGCGACCAGATGTACATATCGCGAGTGCAAAAGATCCCCCCATTCTTCTTACTCGCCATCCACAGGGCTTCTTCTAATACCGGGTTCTAATACCGGCATACATATGTTAAATATCGACGAAACATTATAGCAGCCAACGTTACTCTTCCGCAGATATTACCGAACGTTCCGACGGAATTTCGTCCAGCCGTCCCGTAGCAGGTTCTAAACCACCCGGAATTTGCACCACGACGCGGGATACGTTAAGTAACCTCTAAATTTTCTTTATTATATCTCGACACGTGCAAAAACTCACGGAGTGGGTACATATTAAGCGAAAAAAATCAGGCGTCGTCGTTGTATGTAAATTTAATCAGTCTAAGGAAATTGTCATATGGGAAATGTATTCATTCAATAATCCGATTTAAGCAGATTTAATCAGACTAAGAAACTTGTCATATGTAGGAAATATTAACTCAATATTCTGGTTAATGAAAATTTATCCAATTAAAGAATTGGCCAAATGTAAACTCTCTCTCTCTCTCTCTCTCTCTCTCTCTCTATATATATATATATATATATATATATATATATATATATATCGGGGTCGCTGAAATTTTAATGTCATTTAGTTGCTAAGATATTTTTTTGTTACATTAGACATCGTTACATTTATATATATTAAACTTTCGTATGTTGCAAGAGAGAGATTATTAAATAAATAGTGGAATTGTTGAGTATATATGTATATACTGGGTGTTTGAATCCATAACTTACCCGTCGTAACTGTGGGGATTCTAGGCAACTCACAGGTCAATAGAGCTACGGCCTGTGAGAAATCAAACGATTAATACATCTGCCATAATTTTGCTCTTGGCGCCATTTTTTTTTTTTAATTGAAAACTAAAAACTAAATCTGAACTTGCGAACCACGACCTCCGCGATAGCTAGCTGGCATCGTTCGGTGGCTGCCCAGAATTACCTAAGCTCCCCCGAGCGGTCGTTCGCGACCCGCAGCAAATTGCTTCTGTGCGAATCGGCACGTAGCAAGATTTTGAATCGCCTCTTTACAAACATTGCTGGTAAATTGCAGTTCCCTTCTTATTGTATTTAACCAACAAACTATTCCAAAAACATCACAAAAATTGTGATAATTATTAATGTTTATTTTAATTTCTTTTGACTTATCCTACGCTACTGTAGTTTAAAGGCTTTAATAAATTATACCATCATGACTATATAGTAAGTCTCAATCTCTGGGAACCATATCCATCAATAACTTAACGCCCTGCATTTTTTTGTTGTTCTGCAGTAGAATTTTTCAGTAGAATTTTAAGGTTTAAGATTTTTAATTGGCTCTTTACAAACATTGCTGGCAAATTGCAACAAACTCTCCCCGCAGTTACAGAAAGCTGTTACCATCACTTTTCCTGTTTCTTTTTTATAACGGAGACTTTATTTACCCATTGTATTAGCTTTTGTTTCATTAGAGACTCGCAGTGCTATACCCAGATTTCATCACCAATGATAATTTTTGAAGAAAAAATCGTAATTTTCTTTTAACGCATTCGAATTTTTCTGGAAAACTTCTGTGAACAGCTTGGGAATTCAATTCGCTAACACTTTATTCATCTCTAAATTTCCGTGTAAAATTTCAAATTCCAATAATTCTACGGTCTGTCAACACTAAACCTTCAGGCTATCTGCTTCTGGGTTTCCGGGCTGGAACCGCGTCACTAGTATATCTGCCGACGTTTCGTACCCATTTGTATGGGACATCTTCAGGGCTGAACTACTGCACTGAAACTGAGTGCAGTAGTTCAGCCCTGAAGATGTCCCATGCAAATAGGTACGAAACGTCGGCAGATATACTAGTGACGCGGTTCCAGCCCGGAAACCCAGAAGCAGATAGCATGGACCACGACCGCGGAAGTCTACGTACCAAACTAAACCTTCAGTTTTATTTATTATTTCCTATATTCTTATCTCTAGAGATCTACCAGATTTTGGATCATCTTCGATAGATTTCATAACCCAACCAAATTGTTTGGGCCAAAATTGTACTTGATAACGTTATGAAGCATTCTAACCATATAAACCGATTAATAAATAATTTTTGAGACGTTTCTCTATTTGGTCAAAAATTTTATAACGCTTCAAATTTAAATTTAAAGTCGCTAATTTTTCGCTGTTCAAACCGCTACCAAAACCACAAAAAACTTTCAATTTTAACACCACCAAGTCGGAATACTTAAAAAAGTTGACACTACTGGACTTTAAAAAATCATTACCATTCGTCATTGTTTTATGGTTATACAAATATTTTACCCCGTAATATCTTTCATAGATGCAAATATTTAATGACACATCGAAACACACAATTTGTAAAATGCAATTTATTGACTAATACAACATATACATATAAAAGTTGTATAAAAAATAACAAAATCGCTTAACGCTAATGTAAATCATGGCCAAAGTCTATTGGTAAAGCCAACGTTTTCAATATTGGTTGTGGAGCAAGCACAGTCTGAAAATATAGAGATGAGGTAAATTAAAATACCCATAATATTATAAATATAAGATTAGTATAAAATACTTGTTAAAAATACAATTCAATTCATTTGATAAAATTTAAACTTTTTCAATTATGTGAGCTTTCACAACCGGCTTCAACAACAATACAATCTTCTTCTATGATAGTTATTATCTAATAATATAGTTTATAATGATAATAGTTTAATTTTGATAGTTCAACCTTTCTCTGATAGAAGATGAAATAAACAAATAAATTATATAATAAAAACAAGTACAATACATTTCAACTTTTTTAATATAAAAACGTTTGTTTAGAGATTTATCTCAAAATAGCACAATGCTAGAAATATTTTACTTATTTTTTTTAAGATTACAAGACACAAAATGATCCTGAAATGAAACTATAGTATATAAATGTGTATATAAACGTACAGTAATATAGACTATGTAAACGTTGACACAATAAAAGGTATTGAACGAAACGATTGCAACAATTTATTCTGCTATACTCGTCGAAAGTATTCCGTGCTCCATCTAGGGACAATTTTATGCACTACATCGTACAGTTAATTTTTTTTTTATAAGAAACTTCAATGATTCTACTATTTTGCCGTTTGCCATGCAAATTCTTAATATCTTGAAAATCTGAATATCTATATATTGAAAGTATATAACGACATATTATCAAGAAAAATGAGAATAAAATACAAAAATTACCTTAACTACAGGATGACTGACATGATATTGTGATACCGTTGCATAACTACTGGCTGGAGCTACAGCTTTAATAATTGAAGCAGGAGCAATGGTTTTAATTATTGGAGCTGGAGCCAAAATGGGTGCTTTCAGTATAGCCGGCGCTGAATATATTGGTGCTGGAAAAATCGGAGCTGGTGCGTGTGCCGCGAAAAGGGACGCATCGAAGCTGTGCTCATCAAATATACCTGGTGCAGCGTTTATGGCAGCTATCACCAACAATAGACATACAGCCTTGAACATAAAATATAGAGATTTTTAGACACACAAACCACAGTTATTTATCTGAAACGAAAACTTCCGCGGTCGTGATCCATACTATCTTCTTCTGAGCTTCCGGGTTGGAACCGAAAACTCAGTTTCAGTGCAACAAACAGTAGCAGTAGTTGAGCCCTGAAGATGTCCCATACGAGTGGGTACGAAACATTGGCAGTTATACCAGTGACGCGGTTCCAGCCCGGAAACCCAGAAGAAGATAGTACAATTATTTATTGTTTCAATTGAAAAAATGCTATTTGTAATATTCGTATTTACAAGTCTAAACACATAAAGAATAGCTCGACAAGAAGTGAGGCTCAAAACGAAGTAAATTAGTTAGAGCAATAAGCTTTTTTATTATTTTTCAACATATTTCCTTTCAACGTCGACGAGCTTGGACGAACACACTGAAGTTCCATTATGCTATCGCAAAAAACCACTGCTACGAGGGAGCGTTTTTATATTCGCGGAATGAGCGGGTTGTAGAGGGGTGAGTAGGCGCATTGGGGGCGTGGCCTGTGCAGCGACTCATGATTAGTATAAATACGAAGTTTCATTGTTATTAGACAGTTAGTCTTTGAGCTATCGTCAACCAAGTAACATAATCAGGAGTGAAAAGTGAAATATGGAAAAAATCGAATATCGTGCCGTTATAAAGTTCCTTACCAGGCAAGGAAAATCAGTCGCGACCATAATGAATGAGATGTTATTGGTTTACGGCGACTCTTGTCCAGGAAAACCATGGTGTACAAGTGGCATAGTTTATTTAAACAAGGAAGGGAATCCCTTGAAGACGACCCGAGGCCGGACAGGAGCATTGAGGTGACCACGCCAGCACTTATCCAAAAAGTTGAACAAATTGTACTCGAAGATGCTCGACTAAAGAAGAAACAACTCGCAGAAATGGTTGGAGTATCCGATACAACAATTTTTAAAATCCTACACGATCATCTCGGCATGTCTAAGGTCAGCGCAAGATGGGTGCCGAGAATGCTCACGCTGCCGCAAAAAACAACAGCGCGTAGAGTGTTCGCGTGCATTTTTGGACCTCTGTAATGAAGACAAGGATGGTGTATTGAGTGGAATTGTTACTGGAGACGAAACTTGGGTTCATCATTATGAACCTGAGTCCAAACAAAGACTATTTTGGGACTCGGAAGGAATATTGTTGATTGATTATAAAGATAAAGGTGTTTCTATAACCGGAGAATATTACGCTTCAATATTAGAGCGACTAAAAGAAGCCATTAAAGAGAAAAGACGGGGAAAATTGACAAAAGGTGTTCTGCTTTTGCACGACAACGCGCCCGTCCACAAGAGCCGCGTTGCGTTAGCTGCCCTGCATAAGGTGGGCTTCGAAATTGTGAATCACCCACCCTACAGCCCAGACCTGGCCCCGAGTGATTATTGCCTGTTTCCGAAAATGGAAAAAGAGCTGCGGAAGTCAAGGAGGCAGTTTCGGCGTATTTTGCAGATAAAGAGAAATCATTTTTTTATGAGGGTATAAATAAATTAATTGAAAGATGTGAAAAATGAATCCGCCTTGCAGGTGAATATATTGAAAAAGAAAAATAATTTGTTTTTTTTATTTCCACCCGTTGTCCCCCATTCCGCGAATATAAAAACGCTCCCTCGTATTATTTTACTTGCCGATGGAACTATCTTGGTATTCGTTGAGAAAGAGCTGCTATATATCTACTGTTGAGATACGTTTGGATTCAGGATCATAATGGTAAAGCCAAGTTTTATCAATCTTAACAAATCTGGACAAAAAATTAAATTATTGTTAATTCATGAAATAGCTTCAAATGATAGCTTAATATTCGTGTACTTTCACGATTTTAATCAGATTAACGTTTTCCAGCTTGCCAACAGCTTAAGCATGTCTAATTAATTCCACCTGTAAAATATGATGTACGCATTCAACAAATCTGCATGATGTCAATTCTTCCGTCGTGCAACACAACCTTGACTTTATTGAACATTTTTGAAGTCGTTACAATCTTTGATAGTTCTAGTAGCACGGGATTTTCGATGCTCATAGCACTGCGTCTAAATTCCGCAACCAGATTACAAATTGTGACTTTCAAATATGCATTGTCGTCCAAAGTTTGTTGCATATCGAACAAAATTTCCGATATTTTTAGTTTTCTAACGTAAAGTAAATATTGGATTACATCAACATATGTAAATTTATGTATGCTGCTGTAACGTTAAAATCAAATCTCGGAAAGTAAGCAAATTTAACCTATCTAGCCTCCCTTACCAAATTATCCTTGTGCAGGGAAAATTCCTATCCGACGAAAGCTAATAAATTTAATTTATAATCTGGCTTGTAGACTTCCATAGTCGCTGTCCATGGTTAGTTCACAGCTTGGTTTCCGGGTTGTAACAGTGTATTTAGTACCTCTACTACCGACGCTTTCTCTTCACTTGCATAAGACATCTTTAAGACCTAATTGTTGTTACTGCATTTTATTTTTATCTATACTCTACAATTTGCATTAATAACATAGTTACTAAGACTTTCTAAGCTTCCATGAAACGTTAGAAGCCGACTTTTTCTTTTGCTCGTTTAATTAGATAATTAAAAATACGAAAAAGTCCTAAAATGAAACCAAAAAAACTAAATCTTTCAAATAAGTTATTTTCGTTAATAAACTTATGTTCTCAAGTAAGTTGTAAAGTCAAAGGTACAAAGCCGTATTAATCATTACTTTAGTTCTCATATTGGTATGAAATTTAATTTTTCTGAAAATTTAACTTACACCCATTTCATTTTTAGTGAAATGGACCAACTTTTTCTTACATTGCCTATCTTCAGAAAATTATAGTTTCAATATTAATGCTCACGAAAGTGTTTGAAAAGATGATTAAATGTATAGAACGAGATCTTTTTACAAGGATTTCCAACATACTATAGTAGTAGATGCTGCTAATAAACTTCATGCAAGCAACATCTTCAGATTACCATTGCCTACTCGTTTTATTTTGGTTGTTTTTATACAATTGTTTAAGTCTAGTTTTGACAAAAATATTATGACAAAGTGTGAGATACCAAAAATCATTATGTTGTCACTGCGTTTACTAAGTAATTTAAATGTTGTTTAAAATATCTCTTTACGTTCGGTATGAATCTTGATGAATTAAACTCACGTACACCTATAATCCTTTTGTCTACATACACGAAGCGCAATCTCTAAACTTTTCTAAAACAAAGATTATTTTGTGATAATTTCTTTCATATATTTCAGCAGTACTACGAATATTTCAGTGTAAATCTATTGATTTGCAATAGTAGATAACAAGGGAAAGAAAAATAATAGCGATAATTATTCGGGGAAACAATCACGCGTTTATTTTTATGTAATTTGGTTCAATACTTGCTATTTGGTTTCCATACTTGTGAATAGTTTTAATTTCATTAACATTAACTGATGTACGTCACAAAATATACCTCCTAAACGTACAAAATAGTTATTCTTGTTATACTTTTCTACTTTACCTTGAATTCATCGATAAAACTTTTCCTCTTTTTTCATATATTTAATTTAAAGATTTCTGCAACATTATCAGCTGTTACTTTCTAATAGTAAAATTTAAAATATTATTCATAACAGAATTTAATCATATTTATGGTCACTATAACAAAAATGTTATTCTAATATAAATAGTTAGGTTACTCCATTTGAAATAACTAGGATTGGATACATGCAAATAAAGTTCTAAAATCAATAACTACAAACTAAATTATGTAAAACTTACGTGAGAATCGTTAAGCTCTAACAAGTGAAAAAATTATTCTGTCGTTATATTAAAAGTTGAAATATTTTTCTTGCATATAAGCGAAGCATCTGACAATGCGATGAGAAAAAAAATTAAATACTCAAAAAGAAAAATGAGTTTTTACGAAAGCAATATAACTGACAATACAACATCTCTGTATTAGGATTGTTGTCTCAAAATTAATCATAGAATCGTCCTACTTGATGATTATACGTGAAAATCTGACAACCATATATAATTATTTAAGAAAGAGGAAAGGCGAAAACTTTTCGATACTCAGAAATAAAAAAGGTAATGGAATGGAAGAAATTAGTGTTTGTGGCATTAAGTATTTTATACAATAAAACGGATTTAGAAATTAAAAAATTGCTAGGATAGCATAAGTAAACGTATTTAAATTTATTTATATATACCTACAAATAGCATTTTAAGGCATCATAACCGGAATTTTCAGAACATTCGCAAAATACGTTTAACGCCATACGCGTTGAACGTATTTTGATCAAATATACAGGAGTTATTAATAAATTATTAGTTTATTGCTTTATTCAAACCCACAAAAATACTCATATATAACATATTTTATAATATACATACAAGAACAAAAATTAAATAAAAATATCACTTAAATATCGCTCAATAAAATTTATATTTTTAAAACACATTTTGCGCAAATGTTTACTATATTGAGAATAATAAATCTTTAAATCTTGATTAAACAATTTATAATTAGTCGCGGCTCCATGCAAAAGAATACATTCTGGTATTCGTAAACAAAGGAAACAAACGCTTCGACTCATAATAGTCAGACATATTCTATGAGCGACCTCACAGTTTAATTGAGTATATTGATATTGGCCTCTTACAGACATCGTAATGTAACAAATGCAACATGAGGGCAGACATTGTCTTGCTAGAATGTTATGTAGGCCTTGAATAGATGGTAAAGCGAAGAATTCCAAAACTTCGTATTTGGATCTTGGGACAAGTGAAAGAACGCCCTCTTTAAAAGTTCAAATATACATCCTTCGAACTTTTAAATCGCCTCGGAAAAATAGAAGATAGGCTATAGATAACGAACGATGCATGTCATATGTTATCATATTCGTTCGTTTGGGTTAATTTCCCATCATGCAAAGCTAATACTGCCTCTCGCCGATCGTTCTTTTAAATTATAATGACAATGTGAATGCAGATTTGGATGAAAAGTGGAACAACATCGTTCTTTTAGATGAATCTCGTTTTTGTTTATGGACTTATGATGGCCGTAGACGAGTGTGACGTCAAAGAGGAGAACGTGAGAATCCACTTACTATAGGATTGATCATTTGGCATGGAATTGGCGTAGGAAGTAGCACTCTTTCAATATTTTCTCGGAACAATTTAAATGCTTCAAGATACTTCGACTAAGTTCTGGAATCATTCGCTTTGCTATATATCCAATAGCTTAATAATCCCACACTCCAAAAAGAGAATGCCCATCCTCATATTACAGTTGTCACATTACGATTTCTGTCCCAAATTAATATACTTACGATATAATATATCGAAGGTTAATATGTCGCCTCCTAATCGTCCATTAAACTTACCACAACTACACGGTGCCCTACTTCTTCTACATGAGTCCATAGAACATCTTATTGGTAGCATGCCTAAGCGCATAGCAGAATATATCCATTTACATAGTGTGACGATTTATTATTAAATTTTCTCTATGAAAGGTACGAATTTTCCAATGAAAGAACCACTAGCATAACCTTTCAGAAAAACTTAACATTACATTCTAAATCTTTGGTTAACTTCCGACATTTGAGTTGAAAGTTACAGCAGTGTAAATAAAATGTCTAAATACATATAAAATCCTAAAGTACATAAAGTCGCAACCACAATTTGTGGTATTATTCAATACTTTTTTTAAAGGACGAAACACATCTAGAGCTTTGAATGATATGCAACAAGAGTTAGGTGACAATGCTCCTTCAAAAGCCACAAGTTGTCGCCAAATCCCCTAATTTAAATATAATGATATGAGCATCGAAATTGATATGCAGTTAAAACCGTCAGACTGCAAGAGCACCGAAAATAATTAATAAAACTAATATTTTGTTTTAAACAATAAAAGAATTGACTTCAGAAAGAAAGCAGCCTATCAATCGAATGCCTACCTTATATTCGAGACCTAAAATTAAACGTGTTTAAGCTGCAAGGAAGGTACCAGAAAATGCGAAAGCCACTATGTTCTTGAATCCAAAAGACAATCTTAACGGACACATTAATGCTCTTGAAGCTGCTAGGTCTAATCAAAGGAACGTAACTAGAGACATGAGGACCACAATAGATTTAGAAATGTCGCGGTGAAATAAGTTTTATGGTCAACTCAAGATACTTAATCTAATCTGTTACAATGCAGTGTTTGAGTAGCACATTTTTACAAACCAGCATTGCCGCACTTTAAATATCAACAGCGAGGCTTTGAGGCGACGATATCTGGACGTTCCTTCAGACGCAACTTCAACTATTTATATATAATAACGACTAAGAACTGGATTTAATATCTTCTCGGCAAAATCGTTAACAAATTTGGATACTTAACTTGGCCCCTCTCGATTCTTTATTTGAGATTTACATACCTTAAACGTGATATTTATACACATAGCCTATTAAATTCAAAACACCTAAAGAACAATACCATAAAAAATTAACGATATTCTTTATTAATTAATTGACAGAAAGTATTATAATTTGAGATCCTATTTCGAGGAATGCGTAGAGCTGCTTGGTAACTATTTTTAATATATTCAAAATGAAAATTCATAAATACATACTTTTAAAATTTCAAAATGCTTTCTTTAACCAACCTGTTGATTATTTGTTGTTTCGCAAAACACACCCAAAGTATAAAAATACTTACTGCTTTTAACATTTTTCTTAAACCTTACTCTTTTCTCAAAGACAACTACAAAACTGAAAACGAATAGCAGTATATGTCGCTTTTATAAGAAATCGTTACAGTTTTTTTCTTGCGAAGATAAAGACAAAGTCAATTATAAAATCATTTCTTTTTCTACTCTAATTTAAAAAACTACGTTCATGTTCTTTCATCGTCTTACACAAGAAGCACGTCTCGATCTTACAGTACATGTAATTGTACATAGGGCGCAAAAGAACATAAATCGCTTCGGCAACAAACAAACGGGTATGGCCTAGATAGTAATACGTTCGCTGAGAACTACACTTCTTAGTTTATGGGCATAGCTCCAATTTTGGAGGACTATAAGCGTATACAAAAAATTCATAGGTGATAAAATAGCGGGCAAATTGTTATTGAATTATCAATGCGTATAAATCATTGGGATTGCTGTGGTCTGTAATTATACATGCGGTTTATTATTTGATTGCATCATTACACATGTTATTGGACTAAATGAAATCAACGCCTTTTTCCTACTTGCAACGATACGCATATCTCACAAGCAAGGCTGTTCAATGACATGTTATAATGTACATTGCACAAAATGAATGTACATAGTTAATATATAAGACCTACATAGTATTGCAGCAATTTAATGTTATAGGAATCTAATTATTGGGATTTATTCCTGACATCTTTTAAAAATTCTTATATATAAACAAATGGATAATCGGCGTCCTTTCATTTTTACAGCAGTATATCTACTTATTTAAATGAAAGGCTTTGCGAGTCCGTTAAAAAACAAAAGTACCGATATATACGCAGGGAATTAGAAAAAAAATCTACCTAGTTATGATAAAAACAATTAACTGTACGATTCCTGATAACGTTCAATAGTGCCAACATGTTGCAACTTATGAGTAAAATTTCATTTCAGTTTACGTTATTTTGGACTTTATAAATTGTTTCGCTACACCAAATATGTTTTGCGAAATTAGAACATCGCGACTCATTAAATTTTTAATAAAGAAACAAAATTGTTCAAGCAAAAAATGATTGGATTATATGGGAATGAGATTCCTTCAACATTCCCCGACCAAGCAGGTGTTATTCTTGATGAATACATTCATGTGTGACTGTGTATAACTTAAAAATATATGCCCGAACTAATACCCTATCAGATTTCATTGAGT
The DNA here is from genome assembly GCA_031893035.1 of Dermolepida albohirtum. Classification (NCBI taxonomy): domain Eukaryota; kingdom Metazoa; phylum Arthropoda; class Insecta; order Coleoptera; family Scarabaeidae; genus Dermolepida; species Dermolepida albohirtum. Next base: position 43,886 of record JAVIWB010000984.1, on the reverse strand, counting down.
TACAAATTAATTCTTTTCAATAATCGATGAAAATAAAATTTTTATGCACGTCGATAAGTGTTTGCTTATTTCTTACTGTAATTCTTCTATTTCTATTTTATATAATTACACAGCCAATTATACGTTAATAAAAAGAGCTCTCTTTTTCCAAGCATGTGTCTTCGATTTGTCTGTCTGTACGTACATTAATAGGCTTTTTAAAGGATCTTGTCGCAGTTTCAATAATCATAATAGTATTGCAGTCATATAATTACACTTTGTTTCGTAGTATATGAACCAGAATATGCCTTTCAATATTGTCACCTTATTACAATTACTAACAAATTTCTGTCGATCATGTATATGCAAGAAAAATGTTTAAAGTATCTCTCTTTTAAATTGACTGTAATCTACCCATGCTACGTGCCCTTCCATATTCCCGCCAATTGAAACTTTTTCCTGCTCCTTCTGATATTATTTCTTGTAAATGTTACCTGCTTTAAACTTTATTTTTTTAGCCAATCAAAATGAACTCTTTCTTCGATTAATAAAAATTCGTTACGTCAGAAGAACAACAAAAAGCTTGTTGGAACGATGTCATTCAATTATATGAATTTGACACTGGAGATTATGATACAAAAATGTTAAACAAGTTACCTTAAGTTTTCTCCCACCGAGTATCATCTACTATGACAGTCTTTGCACAGTCAAGTAATATTATTAATTCATATTCTTACATATCTAATTAGAGTATTTGTAAATTCATGAACAATATATTATAATTGAGCAACATTGTATTATTTTTACCGAGCAAGAATATTTAAATCCAAGTGCGAGATCTTCTTTCGTTTGTGAACAAATTAATTATCAGTTTAAGTAGAAGTACCGAAACAGGTGAAAACTCTTTGAGGTGTGCTATTAGCACATCATGATTTCTGGAAAGATACTGTCAGAATGCTATAATTAATAAAATTGATTACATCAAATGGAAAAGAATTTATACCACTCTCAATACTCGTAAAAAAATACCATAACAACCTGTAATGGGATAAAATATCTTTAGAAGAAATTACAAAGCGATGATTTAAAATAATGTTTTAACCATATACTTATATATCATCAGCATATAGTATCTTTATTAATTATAGATACAAAATAAAATTAAATATACTTATTGTATTTGTTTATTAGTTTTTTTTAACCATAATACCTTATATATATATATATATATATATATATATATATATATATACATATATATATATATATATATATATATATATACATGGATTAAAAATGTTAATAAAATATTAAAAGGTATTAACAGTAGAAATATCAATGGTGCAGTTAAAAAGGTTTCTTTCATACCAAAAACAAGAAAAGAAGTATAAAAATTAAGACTAATAAACAAATACAATAAGTATATTTAATTTTACGATTTTGCATCTATAATTAATAAAGATACCATAAGATGCCGATTGTTTTTTTCCTGTCATATGTTGCTTATTCTGATTAGTTATGTTTATTATATACAGAAAGTGGGTTTTTAATTTAGTAAATAATTGTTGTAATTGTAAAGTACTTAGGTTTATCTATCAAACACTAATGTTTATTAAAAATCGAAATCACATAGGTTCTGGAATAAAAATCATATGCTTCGGCTTATAATTAATTTTAAGTACTATTTAAATAACCCGCTTTTGGATGTCGCTGGCACCATTTGAAATTGCTTTAAATAACATATTCTAGGACACAGTATTGCTCTAGCGGGTTAAAGACATGTTAATTTTATTAACGAATATGGAATTTTTAATCGTTATCTTGAATTGTCCTGATAATAAGTATGATATAAATAGTTCGTTAAATACGAAGAAAATTAAAAGTTTTCTACCTAAGAATGAAAGAAAATTTTCGCGCCACTTGCCCTAAAACTATTACATTCTATCAGAAAAAAATCATTTCTCTCTTCAAGTACACGTAATCTCCTCTTTTAATTGGCTCTTGTTTGAATAATGACGTCTTATGAGCTGCTTTTTCAAATTTCTTAACATTTAATTTTTGTAGAAGTTCTGCATAATATTGTCCGTTTATTGTGGCACCTTTCTAAAGGTAATCAATGAGCAAAATGCCCTTTGAATCCCAAAAAATAGATGCCATCACCTTGTTTGCCGAAAAATTGGTTTTCGCTTTCTTTGGAGGTGCAGAACCATGTTCTAACCATTGTTTCGACTGTTGTTTAGTTTCGGGAGTACTGTAGTGTATCCAAGTTTCATCGCAAGTAACAAATCGCCTACAAAAATCAACCGGATTCCGCTTATAAAGGTCCAAACACTCATTGGAAATGCGCAAACGAGTGATCTTTTGATCAGTCGTAAGCAATCGCTTGCCGAAAGCTTAGAAAGGCCCAATTCTTTCGTTAAAATGTGGTGTACGCGTTCTGTTGAAATGTTTACCGTGTCTGCTATCTCTCTCACTTTGAGTCGTCGATCTTGCGTAATAATATTATGGATTTTTATAATCATTTCCTTAGAAGTCACGATTTTGGGTGCTCCAGAGCGCGCTTCATCAACACAGCTTGTTCTACCACGTTTAAATTCATTTACGCATCTACTTATTGTGGCGAATGATGGAGCAGATTTACCCAATGTTTCCCGTAACTCATCTTTTATTTCGGTAGCGTTCATACCCTTAATTACGAAGTATTTAATCACCGCACGATACTCTGCTTTTTCCATTTTAACAAAACGACGTGTTGCTTTTTTTCAATCAGCTGTCAAAAATATACTAATCCACCTATTTATCTAAATATCGGAATGTAAACAAATAAATAGGCAACCTAAATTACAGTGCATTTGTTTTACCAATTAGAGCACCACCTATGTGTCATTCTCACTACTTGTCAAACTATCCTCGTCTCTGCACTGAGATTAAACTCTTTAAGGTTTTCATTAAGTTTTTTAGGAATTGCTCCAGTGGTAAAAATTATAATCGGTTTAATTTTGATGTCAATTAAGTATATCTCGTTAATACTTTTATGAATTAGTATAATGTCTGGTATATCGTGTGTTACTGAGTAATCCGTGATAATGTTTCTGTTCCAATATAATTTAACATCCGAATTTTCTAAAACTGTTTGTATGACTATTGGAAACATATGGGATTTGCAAACGGTCGAATTTATTGAGACTGATAATATTTCGCTGATGAGTAAATGTTTTACAGTTTTTTATAAGTTATTAAAATTTACTGGTATTTAACGTTTTACTACTATATATTGAACATATGAATTGGGCTACTGATACCTTTCCACTTGATAAATAAAAAGAATTTACGCTACTAATATATGAGATTTAGATGTTAATAAAATCCACAAATATTTTACAAAAGTTCAAATTATTATGTTGCCTACTATTTACTAGGATGCGGACGACTGTGAGGTACTGCCGGATTTAACCGCTGTATTCACTACAATGTGCCAGTTCACAAGATAGCCAAAGTATAACCCATCCTTCGTGAGTGTAACTTTTCTGAGCAAACCACCCACCACATAGTCCTTCTTTTCACTAGCTAATTTGAAAAAGCAGCTCATAAGACGTCATTATTCAAACAAGAGTCAATTGAAAGAAGAGATTACGTCTATATGAAGACAGAAATGATTTTTTTCTGATGGAATGTAGTAGTTTCAGGGCAGGTGGTGAGAAAATTTTGTTTCATTCTTAGGTAGAAAACTTTCGCTTTCCTTCGTATTTAACGCACTACTTATATTCATTGTCAGGACAATTCAAGATAACGATTAAAAATTCCATATTCGTTAATAAAATTAACATATCTTCAACCGGCCAGAGCAATATTGTGTCCTAGAATATGTTATTTAAAGCAATTTCAAACGGTCGTAAATATTATAGTATCAGCTATGTAAAAAAATTCTGCTTGGTTTTTGTTTTCGCTCGTTTGTTTAAAATTGACTTTTCACTCAATTTGTATGAGCACCACTTTGGACTAATTGAAATAGCATCAAACTATATACATTGATTTAGTTCTAAAGCAAAGATCAAAGCGAATCCAATACCCACTACCAAATTTTCCCCTGAAAATCGAATCTGCTTGACAAGTGTAATACTTTAATCAAATAAGTATTTAGGGTGTATTATTGAATAGGTGTACTTTCACACATTTGAGTATACAAAAGAAGAAAAAATTAATACGCTACAATGATACTAAGCGGACAATAATTTAGAACGTGCCTATGATTTATTTGGCGCAGCACACCCTCTGCTGAAAATCATAAAATATCATAAACGAGTCGTAAAATTCTATTCAAAGTAGAGATATATGAAACAATTAATCTAAAGGTTCATATGACCTGAGTATAACGCAGTCAACTGTTTATCAAGTTCTTATACATTCCGCAATTTTAATGTGCCTAAATATCAAGAATTAGTACACGGTAGATCCAAAGAATCCAATTTTGTGAACGTACGATAAATTGCGTTAGTAAGAGGACACAACAATTCTGTAATAACAGAAAATGAACCTGGAAAAAATAAATACAAATTTATCCTCGAAAAGCCAATATCAACAAAAATATTTAGACAGGCTTGCTAAATCATCATGTTACTCGTCTTTTTTTTCTTAGATGGTTCACTGAATAGCACAAAATATTTAGAATTATTACAAGCACAAACACTGCTTGCAATACAGCAAATTTTAGATATTAACTTTCAGAGAATATACTTCCAGCAATATGATTGTCTTACGCATAACGCTCAAGTAATTCAAAGGTACTTGAATGAACACTTCCTTGATCGATGAATTGGGAACAGTCCCATCCTACTTTATGGCCAACTCCATCACCGGCTTTATTCCTATCGAATTTTTTTACTGAAGTTATTTAAAACAAACACAGGCATCTAATCTCAATCAATTGCAAGTGAAAATCATTGACGTTACAAGTAATTCACCTGTTATGTAGAACAAAGTTCAGTAACAGTTTTAAAATAGATTCGGGTATTGTTTAGTGAAGAATTATGACATTTTTAAACTATTTATTTCAATATATTTCATATTCGTCTTATTTGTTTTGTTTTTATCTTTATGTAGCATACATAACTTTCATTTTTATTTGGCTTTACTAACTGTCGAAGTCTATCGTTTTAATTGTTTCAAAAGCATTTCGGCATTCATATTTTGTTTCCCAAGAGCATGTTTTATTTTGCTTAATTAATTTCAAAAATTATTTATTATCTTCCATAAGTTGTAACTTTATTTACCGCGGGTCCATGTTTTATTTGTCCATTTATTTATAATAACAGGTGGCGTAAAAGTAATATCATAATTTTAATTGGCTGCCATTTTTGCAGATGGCGCCAAATGTCACTGTGCTTTGACTTATGATATATAGAGAATTAGTTGTCAACAAGCCATGAAGCGATATACAGCTCAAGAACGTGGAATTATTGTTACCGCTTATTTGACAAATTTTCAGTCTGCTGTTTTAGCGCAGCGTGAATTTCATCATCATGTTCCTCATCGCCGTGTTCCATGTGATCGAACAATTAAGCGTTTGGCTGAGCACCTTGTGCAAACTGGGTCCGCTACAGATGTTGCAAGAAGTGGTCGGCCTCGTATTACTCGTTCGACTGAGAACATCGCTGCTGTTGCCGACGACGTCAGAGAAAATGCACAAACATCAGCGAGACGACGATACACACAATTAGGCATCAGTAGACGTTCGTTGCAACGAATTTTAGCGAAAGATTTGAAAATGTTCCCCTACAAAGTGCAAACTGTTCACGAATTGCTGCCTGTTGACCGTCGAACAAGATTAATTAACAGCCATTCTCCATTAAACTTGGAGCAAGAAGAGGATGATTTTGTATCAAAAATCATAATGAGCGACGAAACCCTTTTCCACTGAAGTGGTTATGTTAATAAACAAAATTTGCGTTTCTGGGGCACAGAGAATCCACATGGAATGCATGAAGAGCCATTGCATCCCCTCAAAGTGACTGTTCAGATCTAACAGCACTAGACTTCTTACTTTGAGGCTTTTTAAAATCTCGCGTTTACCACAACAAACCATGAACTTTGCAAGTCTTGAAAGCTAACATTGAAGAAAAATCGCCAATTCAGAGCCAGATGTTTTGCGAGCAACAATGCCGTAAAACGAGCGCAATTATGCGGGAAGTGGCCATTTGAGCGATATAATTTTTTCCAATTAATGCTATCAATTTTACACCTTCAAATAAACTTTTTATGAAAACAGAGCTCTTTTTTCATTTATAACAAAATGGCAGCCAGTTCAAATTATGACATTACTTTTGCGCTACCCGTTATTTCTAATGTGTATGATAAATAAATTAGAAACTTATCAAGTTATATTAAAGTTTATTTTTAATCAGTGTATAATGTACATAATATAAATTTAAGTTAATATACTTTTCCTTTTAGTATAGAATAGAGGTGAATACGTGCCTAACTGCTAAATTTAAAATTAAGTCTAACTTATTATGAGTCATCTATAGAATGAGAATACAATTTAATTTTTTACGTTTATCCACTACTTTTACATTTCTAATTCTAATTTACTCATTTACTTTATTTTCGTGTAAAGAATGAGTTCGCTGCTTAATAAGTGCTTAATTTAAAGTAAATTATTGTTACTAACTTACTATAAATAACTTCGGTTCATTTCAAAATAGTAAGTTTGCAATACGAAATAAAGATAAAAATGTACAAAGTACTATGTAGATAAACTTACATTTGGTTTCATTAAATCTTGGGAATTTGTCTATACACTAAATTAACTAAGGGAAGCGTGTAGTATGCGTTCATATTATTTCTGTAACGAAAGAAATGCTTGCTATATAAGTTACTCGTTAAACATTTTTCTATGTAGAACAATAATATTATACGAATTTACTGATTAATTAAACGATATTCTACAAATATTGCATTTAGATGAAGTATGTAGCATTATCATGCGTTTTCAAAAATCCCTCTAAAAGTAATGACGAAGAGATGTCAAAATGGTTTGATTTTATTAAAATTAGATTTATTTAATTAATTAAAGAAGCTTGTATTGCGAAAACATATACAAAATGACTGACATAGGAATAGAAGTTGGTCAGAAAATGCGAGTAAGTTAAATAAGAAATAAATGCAGTGTTTGTATCAATTTAAAGGAAATGTTAGGTTATGTTTATTACATTATTATTATTACATCTATCATTGGAAATATTTCTTATTAACCAGTTAAATTAATACTTTGATATTTCAATAAAAATTTACATTGTATAAATTCATATGCATAATTTGAATTATTTCAGTCTGCTATAAAAGCTAAACTAATGGAATTGGAATGTTACGTAGGTAAGTATACACATATTAACCTATTTATTAAGTATAACATTAAATTACTGAAACTTTAAGATGATGAACTCCCTGACTATATCATGGTCATGGTAGCCAATAAACGTACAAAGTCTCAAATGAACGAAGATTTGCAATTATTTTTAGCATCACAAACATCTACTTTTGTTGACTGGCTACATATTGTTCTTAAAAAATTAAAAGAAGTGCATGTAACAAACCCCAGTAAGTATAAATTTTTGTAAATATTTTTCATTTTAAACTGAATGTTCATAGATGTATTTAAAAAAGCAACAAAAAGAAAGAGTGATGAAGTAATTGACGTAAAAAATATTAAAAAAGAGAAAAAAGAGTCGAAACCAAAGAAATTTAGGAAAAAGGAACAGACACCTGAACCTATGAAATCATTAACTGACAATTTACCATTGAATATTAATAAACTATCAGAGCCTAGAAAAATTGTACTTATTCAAGAAAATACAAACATGACTAGTAACACTCAAAATGATCTGGGATTTGATATACCATCACTTGCTGAAGTCAATTCATCATCGGAAAAAGAATTAAGATTAATAGAAAGACAACTGAAAAATGTAAAAAGTAGATTGGGAATGATTGTTCAAAGTGATTCAGAAGAAGAATTTTTAAATATTAAGGCCGAACCAGGTAAATTGCAAACATATTTTACTCTAATAAAGAGACTAGAGACAGAATATAAATTCCGTATATATTCATTACTATATATAAAAGACAGGCACCTTAGTACACTGCAAAAAATGGAAAAATCTTAGAGATCTAGAATTCTAGATTTGTAGTGCTCTTTCAGTAATTCTTGATCAAATATACTCTTACGTTTAAATCTGAACTCTGAGATGACCATATCATTGCTTATAACACACTGTCTTCTTGTTTTCTAATTTACGAGCATGTTTGGATTAGTAATTTTCTTACAAGATAAAATAATTGCATATTGTGGATATCTAGAAAACATGTCACTCTAGTAATAATTGATTTTGTATTTTACAAATCTGTTTTTTTTTATTAATAATACTAGTAACTCTTTCTGGCAAAATACACTCAAAACTCTTGCGAAATTTAAAAATAGCCTAGTGGCCATATAATACAAGAATATTACTCATTTCGCAAAATGGGTAGTATTTTTGTTCAAGCATTCAGAAAATTATTTCAATGCTAGATAATCGCTTTTTTTCAGTATTTTGTCCAATATAGGAACTATTTCACAATTTTTATATTAGCAGAAAATACCTCAACTCCCAATTCTTTTAGAACTATAAAATGCTACAAAATAATTATCATTAATCGAGATCATAAATGACAATGAGTTATGAACATGCTCAAGCGTTCTACTTGAGTTTTATTATTTTCAATAAAATTATCAAGGAAGACATTTCTTAGAAATTTATAGTGATTCTATTTCCTATATTATAAAAGTTTGATTATGATTATTTATTAAAATACTCTGAGAATTATTACAATAATTGCATTAATTAATATTAATGAAGTTTTCGTATAAAGTCTCAGTATGTTTCTTATACATAATATTGTTTATAATGAACATTGTATCGTAAAGATGTAATTATATGTATAAAATTAATTTTGAAAATGAACTAGGGAAAGCATGTTAAATTTAGTAACATTCACATTACATACCAGGTATTCAAAAAGTCCTTTCGTCTCAGGCAGCCATCAACTGTAAAAGTATCTATTTAACGTAACTTTTAATAGAACATCATTCAAAGTGCCACAGAAAATTGAATTTTATGACACAATTAATTAACAAAATAAATGTTAGATATATAAATATTAACTATACAGAGATAGTATGTTTTATTAAATTTATCACAGTAGATATTGAAATTGTTGATTATCAACATTTAAGCATAAATTGATATGACGCTTTATATTTTCATAAACTTGAATCAGCATATCTTCATTAATACTGGCATTGTCCCATAATGTTGTTCTGAACGATTTACAGAACAAGTAATTTGTCCATGTTGCGAACTGGTGTTTTAAAAATTTTATTTTTTAAATAAAGAAACACAAAATAACGGGTGTTAACTCGCACGATATTGGTGAATATAGGTTGTTCTCGCACATATTCCAAAGTAGCTTGTGCAACATGTGGTCTAGCAGTCTTATTGGAAATAGCGATTTTGAAATTCACCATTGTGAAATTGGTTTATAAACGGTTTAAATATATTGCTACGTTAAATTTCTCCGTTAATATAAAAAAATATTGGACCAATGATTCTTCTTTTAGATATAACTATCAGTACTCGAACTTTTAGAGTAGCTTCTCGAAAATAATGAATACTTTCAATAAATCAAAAGCACATGTTTTAAGAATTGACATATCCATTTAAATGAAACTATCCTTCATGAGTGAAAAATGTCATTATTAATATTGTAATTATACAATGGTAATATGTAACTCTCTTTTCATAATCTGTAGGAAGCAGCTCACGGTACATTAAATATTTGTAAAGTAGCATTTGAAGGGTTTTTTTAAGAACAATATGTGGCGATCCCTATGTTTAAATTTAATTGTTGAGTTAGGCATTGTACAAAGGTAGTCGGGCTTTCGTGAACTTTATTTTTTAATATTTTCATTTTTACGACGAGGTCTTCCCGTTCTCAGTACGTGATTTACCGAACTAATTCTTTGCAATGTTACACTGATTATGCAAGTATTAAGAAGGAATCAACAAAAGATAAAATATTAAACGTACCATCGATACCATATACAATGACACCAACACTATTCGTATACGTTTAATCTAAAACATTGATTGACAAACTGAAAAGTCAGTTCACCCGTGGGTATATTCACATAATTTAGATTCTCATGGTGCGTTTGATAGTTAAATCTATATTATGAAACATTGGAAAATGCCATCTAATAAGAATGTCTGGCAACACTATGTGAAGTATAGAATGTAAATTTAAAGATTCTTAACTACATATGAAAAGTAAAGAGCAGTTCACTAACTAGATAAAGAACTGAAAGTTTAATACTTCAAGTGTACTGATGCGTGTGTCGAAGACTATGATAATATAAGAGCATGGTGGGAGTAGACAATTCACGAAACAAATGCAATGTATAACAATATTTATTATAATTTAATTCACGAATTGAGAAGGAATATACAAACGATATACACACACATATTTATATTAAGCACCTTCCATTATTTTTTCGAATTCAAATAAATTAAATAATAAATAGCAATTTGATCAATAAGGTTGATATATAACCCCTTTCCACAATTAACTATTTGTAAATTCTGTATACGCATTTCGACAACCAAGTTGTCATCATCAGCAGATAATTTCAAAGTGTCGCACCTGGTAAAACACGGCGAAAAAATTGTACGAAAAATAAACTCCGTACGCGATCCGCACCGTTGAAAACCAAGATGTGCACTGTGTCTGTTTCACAAGATTCTTAAAAAATACTTTTACTTAAACTAACATGCACTACATTGAAAAAGGTTATTATGGTCAAAAAGTGTCAATGTGATTTATGTGTGTTTTATGATATTGTTCCTCTTGTCTTTCAGTAGAGAGAAGAGAGGCGTTTGCAGAGGGCCGGCGTCATTAACGTTTACCAGATGACTTGAATTCTTTACGATGTGCATGCTTTCATACGCGTCCAGTTCGCGATAATTGTACACGTTCTTTATCAAATGTAAACAATCCATATTAACACTGTGGTTATTTTCTAATACATGTCTCGCTATACCCGATTTTTCCGGTCGGTTGAATTTTATGTGCGAAAGGTGTTCTTTATACCTGGTTTCGATCGATCTTTTGGTTTGGCCGATGTATTGTCTATTGCACTCTAAACATTCAATTCGGTAGATTCCCGATTTTTTATTCTCTTCAATTTTGTCTTTTGCATTTCCTAACAGCATTTTAAGGGTATTATTAGGGCGGGAACATACTTTAAACCCGTGATCTTTAAAAATACTATTCAGATTTTTTGTCACACGATGGAAAGGTAAACAAACAAAATGCTTTTCCCGATTGCTCTGTGGTGAAAGACATGTGGTGTCACGGATTGTTTTTCTTATGTTGGCCTTTCTAATTAATCCATTGATTATTTCCGAATCGAAACCGTTGTATACCGCGATATTCTTAATGAGAAAATTGAAGAAAAATCGGGAATCTACCGAATTGAATGTTTAGAGTGCAATAGACAATACATCGGCCAAACCAAAAGATCGATCGAAACCAGGTATAAAGAACACCTTTCGCACATAAAATTCAACCGACCGGAAAAATCGGGTATAGCGAGACATGTATTAGAAAATAACCACAGTGTTAATATGGATTGTTTACATTTGATAAAGAACGTGTACAATTATCGCGAACTGGACGCGTATGAAAGCATGCACATCGTAAAGAATTCAAGCCATCTGGTAAACGTTAATGACGCCGGCCCTCTGCAAACGCCTCTCTTCTCTCTACTGAAAGACAAGAGGAACAATATCATAAAACACACATAAATCACATTGACACTTTTTGACCATAATAACCTTTTTCAATGTAGTGCATGTTAGTTTAAGTAAAAGTATTTTTTAAAAATCTTGTGAAACAGATACAGTGCACATCTTGGTTTTCAACGGTGCGGATCGCGTAAGTTTATTTTTCGTACAATTTTTTCGCCGTGTTTTACCAGGTGCGACACTTTGAAATTATCTGCTGATGATGACAACTTGGTTGTCGAAATGCGTATACAGAATTTACAAATAAATTGTGGAAAGGGGTTATATATCAACCTTATTGATCAAGTCAATCAACCACAGGCTCCATCAAATTCAACTCCAATAAATAGCAACCTTATCTCTATGATAATTTTGTTCTTTTATTTTTTTTTTGAGTAGCATTATCTTGCATAACTAAAATTTCTTTATAGTTTTCTAGAATTCTCATTTTAAATAAATGTAAATAAAAATAAACTTAACATACCTAATAACAAAAAAATAAGCAAAATTATATGAAAAACAAGCTTTTCTATTTTGAAGTAAATATCTCTCCTTAAAAGATTAAATGTAAAACAAGTAAAAAACACTATCAAAGAAAAGTTAAAAACATTTAACAGTATCTAATCAATTAAAAAATAATAAGAATAATAAAAATATTAATTTAAAAATTTCAAAAATAATTCACGGTTGTAACCCTACTTATAGTACATAATTGAATATCACAAATACAGTTATATGCACGAAAATAGTAGTCCTAAATTAATACTTATAAATAACATTTGTAACGGACAATTCTGATACCGCTATATTCAAATTATTTAAAATCCCTGAATATATATGGTTTCCGGTAAAGTACCGAATATAAAGGGGAATTACTGAGTTTTCGAGTCATGTGCTGTTTGGCTGTGCATTAAAATAGCAGTACCACAGCCGGCGGTATTAAACGCGGATGTATGAAATTCTGTCTGTCGCAAAATAATTCAACAATTTTTTAATCATCCATTTCTGTTGTAACATATTGTTTGTCGGAAAAAAGAACAATTATACCCTAATCTACTTAATAGAGGCAAAAGGTACAAGTTTATACAAAGTACGCCCTCATGTTCTGCGAAAATGATTGCAAACGCTAAGAATAGGAGAGAAGTGAAAGAAAATGGTGGTGGAAAAAAGGAAAACTAGCCCTAGAGAAGACAAACATTATAACGTGTGCAAAGAAGACACCGTTCATAAGTTCAACTGCAATTAAAAGTGAGTTACACCTTTGTATAAGCACCTCTACTATTAGATGAAGATTGATTCAAGGAAAGTTGCATGCAAGAAGGCCTAGGAAGGTACCATTATTAAATAAAAGCAAATACAAAGTAGATTGACGTTTGCTCATGAACACATACAATGAGACGACAAAAAGTGGTGTACTGTGGTCCGATGAATGGAAAATAGTTTTATTTAATTCCGGTGCATACCAACAACATGTACAAAGCCCACCATTAACAGCATTTCAACCCCATACACCAAACAGATGGTAAAATTCGAAGGCTCAAGCATCATGCTGTAAGGGTATTTTTCATGGTATGATGTAGCCCCTTTACACAAGATAGAAGGTATAATGAATACTGATGTACATGTTAACATATTACAAACTGTACTTCTACCATATGCAGAGGAAGAAAAGTTAGTTACAGTTATCCTGCAACAATGGTTGCAGGATAACTATCCGAAGCATGTTTCTCATAAAGCGTGAACATGATTTCGAGAAAACGTTCGCGTTTTGGGTTGGCCGGCACAATCGCCCATTGAAAGTTTATGGGTGGAGTTGAAAAACTGTATCTGCTGCTAAGCCACAAAATATTGATGATCTGTGGAGAATATGGCATGCCGAATGGCAATCAATTTCAGCAGAGACATTTAGGCAACTAGTGAACTCCTTGCCCCACAAGTGTCAAGAGGTGAACATCAAGCAACAAAATATTAAGTGTTTCAATCCAATTAACTAAATAAAAATGACATTTGGTTAGTATTTTGGCATGACTGCCATTTTAATCCAGAATTGTTTTGTTTGTCCTAGAATATAAACAGTTTTATTTTCTCTTTGGTATTAAGAAACCTATTTATTTATTATTATAGCTGTGTAACATGTTGGAATAAAGAATTCAATAAACTTGAATTTCTTTTATTTAATGTATAAATTGATATTTCAACAAATTTAAAACCACTGCTATTTTCGTGCACATGGCTGTATATATAATGCATGTGAATGTGAGAGGGACAGTTTTGGTCAGTGCAAAATTAGAAAGTATATTTACTGTAAAAATGCGATATTAACAAGTTTCACAAATTACATCCCTGATAATAAGTAAAAACTGTTTGCTATATTACCAAGATATGGAGTAATTATTACAATATCACGTGAAAATGTATAAAGCATATTTATATTATAAATATGATAAACTCTTACTTACGCATCTTAATTTTTTGAGTATTTATTTCTATCTATATTAATATGTGGTCCTATGTGTGAATAAGGTATCATTTTTATTACATTTAAATTTCATCTGCTATTCTAGACGGCCATCCTATGATATAGATACAACGTATAGACTTCAATGTTCTCTGTATTAACTATATTTTATAGTTTATTGTAGCCTTAATTATGGATAAATATTGCCATCTAAATGAGTGGAATTATTACTCTCCATGTTTTTTGGGGGAAATCAAACCCAATATCTAAACCAAAGGGTACTAATCATCCTTTGTGAAAAGCTACTAGGAATGGGCTATATTTTCTAAATTGCATGTTTTATTTCAATTCTGTAAATTATATTGCTTATAAATATATTAAAGTTTATAGTTGAGTTCACCGCAGATGATACGATTTCTTAGGGCATTTGTTGGAATAGGTGATATGTAAACTGCCTCTTTCACGAATCCCCACAGGAAAAACTAGCAAAATATGAAATCGGGAGATCTTGGTGGCCAGAACTGAAGTGTCAGGTCTTTATTACCCATCGTTGAAATAGAGATTCATTCAGACACCAATGGGGCAGAGCTCCATCCTAGTGGAAAATGTATTTGATAAACAAATCAATTTTGCAGCATTCAAAAATATGTAACTCCAATAATCGTGTTTTCATCAAACAGGAAAACCTTGTAAACCCTTATCGTTTATTCAACAACATATGCTCATCTTTAAAACTTTCTAGCACATTCTTTCAAATGTAATTGATAAAATTCAAATACAGCGTATAGTACGGATAGTGTAACAATTTGAAATTTTATCCATCTTTTTGAACTATGAGCAGATCGGGATAAACAGTTACTGTTTGTCCTGAATGTGTTACTTACTATCATTCTTTGACAATTCCGTTACCTAACAACGATGATAAATTAACTCAAATTAATCCCCCGTTTCCGAAAAAAGCACTCTAGTAGATGTTTTGTTGCCAAGCTTCTTTGCTCACTTTGCAGATTTATCCTCTTCGTACTTTTTCGTATAAATATCAATCTTTCTCTAACATTGTTCTATACACAAAAAAAGGTATAACATTAACGAATTATAGACGTATTCTCTCAAACTTTACTAAAGTTTTTGAACAGATGCTACATGCATATATATATATATATATATATATATATATATATATATATATATATATATATATCTAATGTTAAGTCATTTTTGTTATCAAATCAACATGACTTCATTCGTGGCAGATCAACTAACTAATGTACTACTTATCAGTATATATGTGAGGCTTTGGACGAGCGCGGACAAGTAGTTGCCCTATACACAGATTTTTCGCAAGACTGATATAAAATCTTCTATCTAAATATAATTCCTTAAGTTTTGCTCCGCCTATACTTACATTTTTAAAGTCTTATCTGAAAAATCAAAGGAATTTGTTGCTATATCTGGTGCCCCCAGCGTTCCAATATAGGCCCACTTGTTTAACCGTTTCCTCAACGACCTCTTATCAAAAGTTGATTCTTCTATTTTCACTTATGCTGATGATATAAAAATATATTCCGAAATTTACACCATGCATGTCGTTAAAAAGTTATAAGGAAATTAACATTAAGACTTGGTGTGATGAATTTCAATTAAAGTTGAATGTTGATAAGTGCTGTGTTGTTACCCATACGAAGAAGAGTGTATCGATTTTAATTGATTATAAAATAGGGACAAAATTTTACTTTAGACATTCAGTTTTCAAGGATTTAGGAGTTACTTTTAACGATTGATTTTTTATGCGGATTTCTAAATATTTTGGCGATTCAAACCGTTTATGCCTACGTTGTGAAAAAAACTTGAATACTCTGATACTGAATAGCATTCTATCTGCTTCTTACTGTACGTTGTTGAATTGGGTACACAGAAGATTTTCCAGATGTTTATCCTACAACATAGATGGAGTTTTTTCACTTATTAACACTAGTCAAATGGAATTACTTTTTAGGCACAAGATGATGTCCCTCTTAGATAAACTAAACGACGAAGTCTAAACGTGCGAAGTTTGTGTGGAGCCTTTGATAACAAAATCAAAAGTTAATTCTTATTATCGAGGATAGCTTTCCATATGCTAAGTTTCTGCCAGCTTTTTATGTATTGTAATATATTATTCTACCAGTAGATGCATACTTGTTAGACAATAAAGGCATATTATTATATAATCAAAATAGTAATACATGTCTTCACATCTCCCAACAACTTAACGCCAATCATAGATAGCAATTATACAGTATGAGTTATTACGCTCCCGCTTGCGGTATGACTTAAGATATTTGGCTATAAGCTTTTAATTCTCTTTCTAGATAATGAACTGAATTACTATCTCTGATAGATATTAATTCTATGTAAATATATTTTTAGTTATTTTATATTAAATATTCACTAATAAAATTTATTCATAAAGAAATTAGTGATCCATTTGACATCACAAGTGAGAATGGAACCATAATGTTCAAAATAAATTTAAAATGCATCTAAAGTCAAGTACGGTATTGATTCTCGAAAACTTATTGTACTTAACGCAATTTAATATTTAACTTAAAATTTTTTTAGATGAATTATTCCCCAATGAACAATCGCTACAAAAAAGAGATAAGAACGAAAATAAAATCGATTCTAATAGAAAAATTAGCATCTTAGATGCCGACTCTACAACTTCAGGAGCTATTAGTAGTTCAGAGGAGAAAACAACAAAACTAACGAGCCCTAAACATAAAGAACACACTAGAATAATATTCGATCTGAACGATAAGGCGAAGAAAAAGTCGGTTTTGGAGCGACTGGGTAAAAGACAAGCAGATCTTGATGATATTGACATAGATTTTAGGTCAGGAGAAAAGAAATTAAAGAATAACTTCAACGAAAGTAGGAAAGATGATCACACTTTGAGTAGTGCAAAACGAAAAATCTTTGGCGACAAACAAAATGTACCGCCTAGTAGGAGTGGTGAAAGAAAAAAATATGATTGGAATAAGAACGAAAAAACGGATAAAATTGAAATGGAAAAACGTGAGGTAGGTGATGCATATACTTAAGTAATAGTAGTGATTTTGGACAAATGTAAATGATAACTTATTGTAACGTAAATTCATTTTTAAAATTGATTATTGCTACTAACCGGTTGAGAACTGTGTTGTAAGTTAATGGCTTATCACACCAAAATCTTGGAATCGAATACGAAGACTACTATCTGGGCGGTTTTTCCTGGTTTTGCTTCATATTTCAGATGAATGTCGACAATCAAAAATGGCACCACGAGTGTAGACAAAATACTAACTTGTGGTTTGCCAATTCCCTCTGCATTGGTGTTAAGCTATTGGGGGATATGAAAGCATAAATTATTATTATTCCTCTTCATTAATTCACGCAAGTGCCTTTAATTTGTTTAAAATTATAATTGATGAATATTTCTGAATATTGGGTCTGGGAAAAAGTTCATGGCGTTTTTTCAGTAAAATTCAACTGGTCCCCGCATGGCGCGTGGACGAATTCATTTAAACCGAATATGCTCCATTATTATCGACAATGTTTCGCCATTTTTTTGGTAGATCCATGATCCCATCGGTGAAAAACTTCTGTGGTTTCTGGTCGAAAAACTGAATCAAGTAGTTTTCACAGGCTTCTTTTGAAACCAACTTAATTCCATTGAGAGAGTTCTGCAGAGATCGAAACAGATGATAGTCAGAGGGTGCTATATCCGGACTGTAAGGTGGGTGCATCAAAACTTCCCAACCAAACTCTCTCAATTTTTGACGGGTCATCAAAGAAGTGTGTGGTCGGGCGTTGTCATGATGGAAGACAACACCTTTCCTATTAATCAATTCGGGCCGTTTTCTTTCAATCGCCTGGCGTAATCTCTCTAGTTGTGCACAGTAGAGTTGAGAATCAATCGTCTGACCAGTTGGAAGTAGCTCGTAGTGGACGATTCCCCTCCAGTCCCACCATACACACAGCATCACTTTTTTTGGCGTCAATGTTGGCTTAGCGAACGCTTGTGACGGCTCACCATCCTTTATCCACGATCTTTTACGCTTCCGATTATCGTACGTAATCCATTTTTCATCTGCGGTTATTAAACGTTTCAGAAACGGCTCGATTTCATTCCGTTTCAGCAGCGCATCGCAGATGTTAATTCGGTCAATCATGTTTTTCACGCTCAACTCATGAGGAACCCATACTTCAAGCTTTTTTTTGTAACCAGCTTTGTGTAAATGGTTCAAAACAGTTTTGTGGTCAATGCCTAGCTCCATGCCAATATCGACACTGCTGATATGCTTATCTTGTTGGACTTTTTCAAGAATTTCATCAGATTTTTCAGTGATTGGACGACCGGAGCGTGACTCATCTTTCACATTGAAATTTCCAGAACGAAAGCGAGCGAACCATTTCCGCGCAACAGATTTCGATAAAGTACCTTCACCGTACACAGCACAAATTTTATCACAAGCCTGCGCAGCGTTCTTCCCCTTATCATAATAATATTGCAGAATATAGCGAAATTTCTCATTATTCTTCTCCATTTTCAAGTGCGAATAACTTTCCAACCACTGCACCGATTACAATGTTTCTACGCTCAAACTAACGTTCGGAAGGTCATCTAAAAAACGAGCCCTCGGTGGTGTCGCTGTGACTTGTTGTTCTTTAGTTATCGGCAACCAATGCCATCTATCGGGAAAAACGCCACGAACTTTTTCCCAGACCCAATATTAGCCTCTCTCAGTTCTCAATTATAAGTGATTTTCCTGACTTATCTTACGATATTGAAGAATTTATGTTTATTTCAGTATGAGAAATTCTTATTTAAATAAGACCAAATGCACAATCATTTGTTAAAAATAATTTTAAGATTTACTTTTCAGAGTATTTTAAGCCGCTTAGGCGTAATGTCAAAAGTAGCTATAGCGCCACCGAAAAAGCCTCTAGAATCTGATGAAAAAGAAATTCCTCTTAAAGAAGTTCCTAGCGAAGTAAAAGTAAAACCCAGAATAATACCTGCTAATGCACCCCAAGCTAATAAGAACCTATTACTAAAAGCTGTAGCAGAAGCTCAAAGGAGCATAGCTCAAACTCCACCTGTTGGCACAAATGCTAAGGTACATATTATAGACATTAGCTTTTGACAAGAAAATGAATTCTTAATTTCAATTATTACCCACAAAATAATCTCTGTTCTTTAACTTTATTAAATTTTCAGCCGGACGCCTTATTTACAAAAAAATATCAACAAAAAATACAAGAAAGAAATTCTAAACCGAAACTACCCGACAAAGAAAAGAATAAACTGAAAAATATAATGAAAAATATAGAAAGAGAACTAAATTATAGTAATGAGGAAGATAGTACCCTCGAATATGTTCCAAAATCAATGAAAAGAATTGATTATAAAACGCCAGACTATGTACCAAGTCCTAAAGAATTCCTTAACTCAATCGATGGCTCTAGTGATGAAAAAACGATAAATCACAATTTTATTGTCACATTAGATGGAATTGACAAGACAAAATTTGAAAATAAGTTATCACCTAAAACTGGTGAAACCAAAAAGCGAACGCCTTCACCCATAGTTTTCGATAAAGTTACTACATCAATTAAAAAAGTTGTAAACGTACCCGATAGGCTGCCTATTGTACACACATCGCCCTCTGTTAAAAATAAAGAAAGATGTAAATATTGGCCTTCATGTAGACAGGGTGAAAAATGTGAATTTGTACATCCCACAACGCCTTGTAAAGTATTTCCACAATGCAAATTTGGCGACAAGTGTCTTTACCTTCACCCCAGTTGCAAATTTGAATCAAGCTGCACAAGAAGAGATTGCCCTTATAGTCACATTGCATTATCTAAGGCTGTCGGTAAGTTTTATATCCCAAGAATTATAATATATCAAGGAATATTATCAGAGCTGCTTTTTAATTCTTCCATTATAAATTTAATTCAATACACAATTTTGCATATATAACACCGCTTTTACATTGTATATATAAATTTATATATCATTACAATATTTTAAATATACTTCAATGTTAATGTTGTTAAAGAAAGTTTTTTCTAAATTGTAAATCTAACATTCATTATCACGTTAGTATTACATTTAGTTTTATGTCATATAGCTTACTGTGTCCGATAGACTGAGGCAGTTAATTTGTTTTACAATATATCATACGAGACAAATATGGTACGTTTCATATAGTACATTAAGAACGTCCCACATTCGCTTAAACATAAGAGCAAGAATTCTGCAAGGATGTTTCAAAACTACTTCATCTATCTCACAAAACAGATTTAATTATCCTGCTCTGATACATTACATAAAGTCATATACTTCTTAAATTTTTTACCAATATGGTGTAGAAAAAATAAATGCGTACATACGTGTGTGTGAGGGCGTGCATATATATGTAAATGTATGAACTACAAAAACTACACAAAACAATTCGATATGTGCCTTTATTCATTGTAATTCATAATTAAGATTAGAAAATGTGTTCGACACATTTTCTAGTTTAGTATATTATGTTTCCTACAATTTCAATGCAAAATTTCCTTTTTTTAAGTGTGAATGAGTCATGTTAATTTTGAATAAATAATGTATAAATAAACTTTTTAATACGAACTTTATTGAGATTTTCGTAAAGGTTTCGAGCAGGTCGATCATGGTTGGCTTATTCATAAACTCTCTCTGTATGGAATCGCTGGTATGTTGCTGCCGTTTTAGAGAATACATTGCAATTTGTAAGATTGTCCCATACACAATCTCATTCGATGGATGTATCATCTGAGTTCTTCAAGACAGTTACACATTTACCTTATGTCCATTTTATTAGTGTTCTTTGTAAATGATTTATACTATTCATTGATTAGCCTACGCGAACGATTTGAAGCTATACCAGAATATAAGTTCTGTAACAGATTGTAACTTAATGCAACATTGTATTTTCTATCGATGCTTAGTTCTTTATACTACTAACTGCTGTAAGATCTGCTAATAGTAAATCTTGAAGAAGATTAGAGTATAAACATCGAAATGTCAATAGAAACTACAACACAATAAGATTTTATATTAACTAAGTAGTACTACTAGCAAACAAATAGTTGTATACCATTCTATAACTCTCTAAAGGCACGATTGTAACGTGACTGGCTTTTCCGAAAAAAATAGGCGAGCATTTGTTTTGATGTGCTTCGAGCGCAAACAACTTTTGTTGGTTTTGGCTCATCTTGGAAACCCACACAGTCGACTGCTGTTTACTATCAGGCTCATACGTATCTTATGCCGCTGGTGTTACTAATACCTAGTGATGCCGCAATCTCACGGTATGTCACATGACGGTCTTGCATTGTCAATTCAGACACTGCATTAATGTTTTCAAACACAACATTTGTGGAACGACCTTCACGAAATTCATCGTCCAAAAAAACGCCGTCCAAGTTTGAATTCACTATACCAACGATATACTGTAGTTTTCGGTGATGCTTAATCACCATATAAAGAATTCAGCTCGTCGATGCATTCTTGTTGAGATAATCCACGCCGTAAGTTACGAAAAATAATTACACGAAAATATTCGCGAGTTAATTCCATTTTTTCGCTGACATAAAATTTTCAAGTTACTGTCAACAATAGAAATAGCGACCGGATAATAAAACTGTCAAGGTAAATATATTGTCAAAAATGACAAACTTCACGATGCAATCCACAGATTGGAGGCAACACTAACAGTGTTGCCAGTCCAGCAGAAATTTCGTGATAATATAGGCTGATCCATATATGGTGTGACCAATTTTTAGGCAACCAAACATACCTTGTTGGTAACAGTACACACTGAAATCCCTGTTCTGCAATTATTTGTTTACATATCAATTTGTATATGCGGAAGAATACCAAATATTAATATAATTTCTTTCAACTTTTAAATTTATTTATTTATTTTCAAAATATATTATTATAGTTATTTTAATAAATATAACATCAATGTTTAAAAACGAATCATAAATAATTAACAAAAAAAATTAAAATGAATTAAATGATGATTAAAATTAAAATGCGGCTGCCTATAAAACACTTTTATTAATAATTCACAATAAATGTTCAAAATGTCCACCACCTACTTGTAAACATAAAATAACTCGCCTTTTTAAATTTTCAAAAACATTCTGCAACATCAATGGTCTATGTTTTGAATTTCTTCTTCAATTGCAACTTTTAACTCTTCCAAATTATGTAATCTCCGTTTATAAACATTATCTTTTAAATAACCAAAGAGAAAAGCATCTAGTGGCGTTAAACCAGGAGATCTTGCAGGCCACAAACCAGCGCTTAGCAGTCGATCATCATAAAACTGTCTTAAATAATTTAAAGTTTCTATCGAAATATGTGGACGGGCATTATCCTGTTGGAAATATCCCTCGTGAATTTCTTTGTCATCTAATGCATTGATGAAACCTTGCAAAATATGGCAGTAAAATGCAGAGTTGATAGTTTCCTCAAAAAAAATAGGACCATAAATTCTACGTCTGGAAATTGCAACCCAGACACCATTTTTTGCAGGGTGCAATGTATCTTCAACATATTCATGGGGGTTTTCAGTGGCCCAAGTTCAATAATTCTGGCTATTCACATAGCCTGACAAGTGAAACAATGCTTCATCTGTGAAAAATGTTAAATTAAATTTATTGTTATTATGAATATTCAAATTATTATTGAACCAATTACAATAGCGCATGTGGGCTTCATAATCCGTCGGATATAATTGGGGTAAAACCTGTACTTTATAATGTTTTAGATGTAATTTCTTTAAAGCACGTTGGCAAGAACCATATGAAATACCTATAAAATGAATTTTAAATTTAAATTGTTAATGACTATTTTTAATTACCAGTTTGAGCAGATAATTTCCTTAGTGACTTATGAGGACTAACATCCAAATGTTCTTGTATATTTTCCAATGCATCTGGAGTTATAACGGACCTAGGTCTGCCACTTGGTTTATCATGACAAATGCATTGTTTCCTGTAGAATCGATTTATTAGTCGTCCTTTATGCACCAAAAAATTGTGGTAATCAAAATCAATATCCGGAAATTCTTCTTGAAACTGTTCAATACACGACTGTAATGAATTGATCCACATGCCGGCTTCATCTTTGTAAGCACTTCTAAAATGCGCCATCAAAATAAACGCATCGTGTTGAGGTGTAAAAGCCATGATTTTGTTCTGATAAAACAGTTTTGAAATATGATAACGTGTAAAATTTAAAAAATGGAAAGAAATGAGACGTTATAATAAAAGCACTTGTGACAGTTAACGACAGATTAACGATTTGTAAAATGTTACTAGATACATGTCATATGTTCGCGTAGCCAACATAAATCATTTGAAATTTTACGGCGTTGCCACGGTTCGTCACACCATATATGGATCACCCGTTATATTGATTACCAAAGAACGGATGATCCTATATCTCACGCTCAGAAATAAATCATGATCATTACGAATTTCATAGTAACATATACAGAGTACGAAGTTTCACTTGCTTATAAAGTATCTATTTATGATGCTATACAAAATGTAATTGCAGATTAGAAGAGTATTGTTTCAATTATAAATAAAACTATTAAATAAATTATTTTAAATTCGAAAACTAGTATTTCAGAGTGCATAGATGTTATTTCAACATATTATATGAACTGTGATGAAGCAACGCTGAGCGTTTATCAGTTTATCAGTCTTTCATAAATATTTTAAACCCACAGATTTAACAGATGTGTTAACTGTGTGTACAAAATTACATGTAATAATTTGACTTAACATATCAACTGAAGACTTACCATTACAAATGATAAATAATTATTTGCCCTTTTTCGTGTTTTTTCTTTGCATTTCATAAGAAATTGGTCAAAATGGTTCGTATAATTATTCGCCAACTAATGGATATATGTTTCTCAAACAGCATTTGCAATTATCGAGTTTCTCTATACTATATCAATAATCTATTATTCTACATCAAGAAACTTTTTTTTTATTTTTCTTTAATATTTTGAGCATAAAATATCAAAATCAATATCATAGGCTTTCATTCACTATAATTTAGGTATCTACTTAGATATTTATATCCAACATAGAAAGCAGTTTTATGGTAATCTTTTTTGAATATAAACTGTAATTATGCATTGCGAAAAATTAACTTTATTCCTTTTGTTTATGAATTTCAGCATCACGAATTGTACCATCCTCGGGTGTAATTTCAATAGCAAAACAGGTGCTACAGACATGCAAATATTTCCCTAACTGTGGTAATCCTCACTGTACATTTTATCACCCAAGACCTTGTAAATTTGGTAAATTTTGTAAGAACCAATCGGAATGTAATTTCTCACACTCATATGTTCCCAAGAACACGAACCTAACATGGAGAAACGAGTTTAAACTATAACCTACGATCACCGTCACCGTTTGCCGTATGAGTTTCTTTTCGTATTTTTTATTAATTTTTAATTTATTTAGTATGGAGAAAGAATCAGTAGAAAAGAATAAAATGTAAATAAACCAACAATATATCATATTAGGCTTGTTTTATTATACCACTAAAAAATTAGCGTTTTATTTTAATAAAATAAAATGATAGTGTACAATTCTTTCCTTTCTATTAAATAAGTAAACACCATTTCTAAATTATACAATGTTCTTGCATCTGAAAATTAATCAAATCTAAAAATACATACAAGAAATCGGTTGTTTATTATTCCTTTTCTGTACCTCTAATGCCCTTACCATAATTTAGTTTGTTATACTTGTAAAGATGCTACTTACCACAATCACTACGTAGTAGACAAAGGTTCACCAAGCTATATCGAATTATTTTCAAATAGAACTTAGTAGTTATAACCAAAATATTTTAAGTTGATGTTTCAATATAAGCATGGCATTCATATACAGTAAATTTATAAACAGATTATTCCTATCGGTTCTGATTAAGTATCTAGTTTGAATTTGAGCGGAAAATTTGTGCTGTAGAATTCTCCAAAATACTGTCAATCACTTGATGTTATACCAAAACTTTTACATGAAGTATCCACACAGTACGATAAATTCTGCCAGTATACTTTATGCAATTAATAAAAATTGAAAGTTATAGCTTCAACATACTTTTTTTGAGTCAAAATTTTAGAAATACCATTATGTATTTTTTCATACAATGTTATTACATGAATAAGAAAAACTACTTGTCAGTTTAAAATATAAACAATTAAAATATTTAGAAGAATTTCTGCACAAAAATAAGATCGAACCAGAGAAAATAAAGGAATATGTGATATTAACAAACCTTTGCATGTCCCAAAACTGTTTTCAATTTGAAAAGAAGTTCTATGAACAAAAACAGGGAACTGCAATGGGCAATTGTCTTTCTCCATTCATAGCGAACTTATTCATGCGTAATTTTGAAATTGAATTAAAATATAAGGCTAAATATTTTCCAAGAATCTGGATTAGGTATGTAGATGATATTTTCGCGGTTTTCAATACACATAAATGCAACTTAATAGGCCCCGGGATGTGAAATGTGTGTCCCAGTCTTACACCTAATAATTCATCACGTCTGATTTTAAAAGTTAGGGAATATATCGAAATACTGTATCGCGGTTTTTATTGCATTGAGGCGAATGGGCTGTGATCCCGAGACGCCATACAAAAAAAAATGCAACTTGGAAGATTTCATCAAATTCAAAATTTCCGACGATTAAATTTACAGTAGAAAAAAAACAATGACACGTTGCCTTTTTTGGACACCTTAGTTAATACGAATAATCTTAAAATAGAAATTGATATTTTCCAAAAAGAAACCAATGTCAATAGATTCATCACGGCGGACTCAAATCATAGCATACAACAAATGATGGCTTTGTTCAGTTTTCTTATCAATCGCTTGCTTAATTTTCCACTACTAAAAGTAAGATACGAAAAAGAATTGAACTTTATTAAGAATATCGCGATACAATGGTTTTGATTCGGAGGTAATCAATGGATTAATTAGGAAGGCTAACATAAGAAAAACAATCCGGGATACCACATGTCTGTCACCTCAAAGTAATCAGGACAAGCAGTTTGCATGTTTACCTTTTCACCGTTTGACGAAAAATTAAGTGTTTTTAAAGAGCGTGGTTTTCAAGTCACATTTCGGTCCATTAACTCCATAAAATCCCATTTAGAAAATGCAAAAGTCGAGGACAACAAGAAATCTGGAATTTACGGCGTTAAATGTCTAGATTGTAGTAAACAATACATCGGCCAAACAAAACGATCAATAGAAACCCGGTATAAAGAACATATCACGCATATAAAATTCAACCGGCCGGAAAAATCTGGTTTAGCAAAATTGTTTGCATTTGATTAAGAACGTGTATAATTACCGCGAATTAGATACGTATGAAAGCATGTACATTTTGAATAATAAAGGCCGTGCGTTGAACACTGACTTTGGACCTAATAACTCGTCTTTCTTCGGTCTGCTAAATGACAGAAAAGGGACAGTGCAATAAATCACATGTAGGTATTTGGCTCGTATGTCTTCTGTTCCTTTTTTAATGTCGTTCATCTTAGTTTAAGTAAAACAATTTTTAAAACTCATGAAACGAATATGCAGTGAACGTTTTGGCTTTCAGCTGTACGGAATTTGTTTTCGTTCGGGTATTTTTACCGTAGTTTTCCAGGTACGACACTGTTAAATTATCTGCTGATAATGACAACTTAGTTGTCGAAATACGTATACAGAATACTAAAATTAATGTGGCAAGGGGTTATATATAAACCTTCAGTGATCAAGTACAGTACATTGGGGCTTTGATACAATTAACAATAAAATACTCGTGTACAGCTTCATATCTTAATGGTAAAGTTACACTTATCATAAAGTAACAACTCTGTTAAATCATACGAAACACAAATTTGACATATTTGAAAAAACTAATATAATACCCTGTTAACTATTGTTATGCACAAGAACATTTGAAACCTATAAATGACACTTTAAACCCAGCTATGTTCTTGTTCACTCCAAGGGTATTGATTTGGCAATATGTTTTTGTTAATATAACATTTAAAGCCGTTTAATTTAATTAAAGAAAATTCATTTTATTTTCATAAAATATTTATTGAAAAGTTGTAATAATTTACATAATTATTTGTTTTACTTTTGAAAACTATGTATATATATTATATAAGATATTCAAAAAGAAATCGCGATGATTCTTAATAACATAAGTAACATAATTTTATATTCTTATTATGATTGTTGATATACAACACCAACTATTTAAAATAACATCACCAGTTACAATCAGTAACTAGAGCGTGTCTTTAGACAACACACTCCCGACGAACACGTATCTTACAAGGGAATAAGGATAAAATAAAACAACGCGCCATAAGGACACTCAACAGAATCATTTCGCAGCACATACATAGGTCTCTTATACAAAAAAAAAAAAAGAAACAAGAATATTTAAAAACAAATTAACTGAATCTAAGATTCGTATCACTCCGCTTATATCCGTACAAAAGAGGATCAATTTTTGTCAAATTGTCAGTAAGTAGTTAAATTTAGGGAAGGTATAATACAAGACCTAGAAAACTATTTCTAACTGTTCTTTGTTTTAATTTTTTTAGTGCATGTTTTATTTTGTGTTAATTCACAGTGTCGGTGATTGTTTGCCTCCAGGTAGCATGGAAAGGAATTTTCAAAATTTTAACTCGCGTTGTTGGTAAATTCTGAAGTAATAACTTTTGCAAGTTTGGTAGTGGTAATATCTCAACTTGAGGAGGTTCTGCAGTTTGCGGCGCTTGATCATTTAAATCACCCAAAAATGGTACCGGCTTTAAAACAGGAATACTATCACCATTACCAGGAGGTTTCTTTTCTTTTTTGTCTTTCTTTTCGGAATCTTCACATTGATCAACGAAGAGTTCTGTTACACGCAACAGTTCTAGAGTTACACCCCAAACAAAATGGGATAGTGTGCTTTGAAGCCTCAAAACACCACCTAAAACCATGTGATTTGTAGTGGCACTCTGTGATATGTATGTCGGTATAATCAGTAACTTTCTGATATTGGTGCAAGCACCCAATGCTTTGTCAAAGCCAGATTTTATATCAAAATTAACCAATTCTAGCTGTTCTAATTTGGGCATATTCTTTACCGCTTCTAGGATTTCAAATGTGTAACAAGTTCCCTGGCCCTTTTCCAAACGTAATTTTTCCAATTTTTCCAATTTAGTCAAAATACTAGAACCAAAAGTATTTGGGAAATCTGTACATTCACCTAAATCCAATGACTCTAAGTTGTTGAGATCCTCTATAACTTCAATATTAAGTTTATTCAGGTCTTTAATCGATGTTAAAGATAAATGTTTTAAATGCTTCAATTCTTTTAAAGCGGCGAGATCTGAAGTTAATGTCAATCCAGCTGTTGACTTTAGTCTTAACTCCTGTAAATTAACGACGTTTGCAAATGGGTTTAAAGACATACTTTCACATTTAATAGTGACAGCATTTATCACTTCTAATTTTGGATTGCTTGTAGCTAATTGCTCCACAACAATTGCCGGACATCGACAAAGCTCAATTTTTCTTAAAGAATCCACTTTATTAATAGCACTTGAAAATGAAGGCCATAAATCATCTCCTCCGTTTGGTAAAAGCATCTTGCGTAAATCTAAATTGACCGTTCCGTGTTTCTGCAATGTATCTGCCAATCCTTCGAAAGAGTGAATTTGAGAATTTTTCATTCTGACTGTTCGCCAAAGTAATTGATGATTCGCTACATCTCTCCACATTGTACAAACACATCCCGCTCGTAGAAGATCTTGCACTTTCAGGTATTGAAAAACGTATAATAACGTTCCATATCCGTACGCCAAATTTTGGAGGTAATTTTCCATAAATTTGGAATCCATATTGGTGACTGTTGTTTTGTTATCTTCTGCAGTAGTAGGCGCAGACTTTGCTTTAGTAGCAGATCTGCTAGCTCTTGATGATGATCGCCTGAAATAAGACAAAAAGTAAATTTAATACATATAATATACTTTAAGAAATATAAATAATTTTGATATATATTTCCTAAAAATCAAACACTTCATCAACTTTACATAAAATAATGCAAATACATATTTTTGTAGATACTGCTGCAATTTTCCAAGTATTACCATATTAACAGAGAAGTAATGACGAAATTTTGTTATGGACTTTAATGAAATCATATATCAATAGCTAATAACTATGTACATATACATATAGGAATGAAAATAAAGTTTATCACCAAAACTATGCAAGCAAATTTTCTTCAAAAACTGAAATGAAAATTAACCATTATCATAATGCAAAAGCAAACCGAAGCATAAATAGGTATTGCTAATGCGATGCAAAATTTATTTAATGAACTGAGGATTTTAAATTAAAAATGTCTCCATTAATAATGCTTACCGTTAATACTAGATAAAAAAAATTCAATTTTCAAAAAATTGACAATTAAAAAAGAGCAAACTTTTTCAGTTTAAATATTATTGAAAACCTCAATGAGATAAAAATTTCATTGAAACATACCTCAAAGAGATCGAATATAATAATCAATGTATTGGAAAAGAAAATATATCTGTTATTAACGAACCGGGATTTTCAGGATATACAGGGATGATTCGGGAAAGAAATTAATCCTGTAAATAATAAACAAAATTACAAACTTCGAACTCGACAATAAAAGGAGGAACTCACTCTTGATCACTTGTTGAATCTTGATCTTCAGTAGATTTTGTAACATCTTCTTTTGGAGACATTTCCGCCTCTTCCTTTTCGTTATTCTCAGTATCAGCTTGATCATCAATAGGGACATCTTCAAGTACTGGCATACTTTCAGTTTCATCTTTTTGAGGTTGAGTTTCGACCGTATCAAGTTCCATAGGAACGGAGGGTGGGGTATCAATATCCATTGGCTCAGGGAAATTATCAGTGTGATTAGGTATAGGAGATTGTGGCTCTATTTTTATATCTTCAGTACTTAATCGGGGTGAAGGTGGTATTTTAGCAGCTTCGGCAATTATTTCATCAACACTATCGTTGCCAACATTTAACACATCAGGAGTAGTTACAAAATCTTCAGATTTATTGTTTACAGAAGCCACTGTTGGGGAAACTGATAAAATATTATGTTTAGGAACAATTAAGTATTTTTTATTTCCTAGAAATTCCACAAATTGTGGTCTAGGCGGAGAATGAGTTTCACCTTCAGTGATTCGCGTTTTATCGCTAGCAACTTGAATCGTAGAACTAGGGGGAAACCAAGTCGTTACAGAACCGACTAGACTTTTTTGTTCCGTATTTTGTTCTGGTAAGTTATTAACTTTGACAAATTTCGGAACTGTTGTCAACCCAGGTCTAGGTGTAAGTTTTGGCAGTTCTGGTTTTGGTACAGGAGGTAAAAGTTTAACAACAGGAGGTGTGATTGTGGCGTCTTGAGGTTTAGGAATCCGTTGCAATTTTGGCGGTATGGAAACGATGGAAGAGGAAGTAGACGACGTCGCAGCCGCCGACTTGATCGTACTAATCGGTGTAAGTGGCGGGGGTGGGAGCAATGCTTGAATTGAGTCGACACTTGGTTGCTGACGCAGCTGACAGTTCTGCGGAATACAAACAGGAATTACTTACTTTTTAAGTTCTGCTGCTGCGAGAAATGAGTCTTTTGCGATTCTTCCTATTTGAAAGATTTTACTTTCAGACACTCTATTTATACCAGTTGCGTTAACAGTAATTCGCAAAGTATTCACATATATAAAATCTGGAGTAGACTTGCATAAAATACTGTTTATTTAATAAGTTATCTTCAAATATGTATTTCCACAAGAAAATTCAAAAATGAAACATATTTTTATAAAAATATGAATAAGTTCATGAGTTTATTCCTATTAAATAGTAGGGTACTTATAAAAATATCTAACTCAATCATATAAAATTTATATCGCCATTAAAAGCCATCTACTAGAAAGTAATATATCCCCTTGCCTATCATCTGACAATTTCTATGTCTAAAATAAACGTAATTTTCAAGTTAACAAATGCTGCAAGATACGCAACTATGTGTACAGTAACTTACT
Organism: Dermolepida albohirtum; assembly: GCA_031893035.1. Classification (NCBI taxonomy): domain Eukaryota; kingdom Metazoa; phylum Arthropoda; class Insecta; order Coleoptera; family Scarabaeidae; genus Dermolepida; species Dermolepida albohirtum. Next base: position 12,380 of record JAVIWB010000984.1, on the reverse strand, counting down.
TCCTTAATTCAACTAAGTCTTAACAAAATTTCACAAAGAGGTTGTTTACTTCACACCAAATTAAATGCTATAAACGAATATTTAATACTATAGACGATTATTAATTATCCAAATGCTATACCAAAACAAAATATACAAATTTAGCAAAACAAATAGCAGACAGTATTAAAAAGTTACCTATTCGAAAACAATTGCCTAAACTGATATTAAAGCTCAAGCAACAGTAAAAATTAGAAAATAATGTGTTTTTTTTTTATTTAATACTTACACACATACTTATAAACATTATTACATAATATATCGTGACAAGAAATATTTTGAAATTGCCACTAAAAGAATATTTGTATTTTAATTGAATATTTATTGTCTCGTTCAATCTCCTACTTCTATTTTTACTGTAACAAGATATAATTTTGTTTTTTCATTTATTTTCAAATTATCATGTTTTATCTTTTCTAAGCGCATCTTACTAGAAAACAGTCAGTAATCTATCCTTAACTATAATTGATTTTTTCATATTTTGTTTATGAAATTATTTAGAACTTTATTTAAATACAAGGTGATATGAACATATGAAATAATCATTTTGATAACAGCATAGCATCAACAAAATTACTATACAGGAGGAAATAATTATGACAATGATTAAAAACATATAACTATTAAACTAACTTTATAATTACAAGTCATAGAGTGAAATTTACAGTTAGTACATATTATTATCCTATTTTTAACATGCAAACTAAAATAGATACTTGTTAATAAACAAATTGGGAACTAGAATTACGAACACTAGATTATTTTTACATTTTGAAGATTTATAATGTTTTAATAAATACAGTTAGTATCATTAGAATGGGTTTATAATGGCCTGATAACTGGCGTTTAAAATAATAAGTACATTCCATATTTCTATGTATCTAATATCCATATTATGTCAGACTATAAAATTAGAAATACTTTTAATAAGCTATATGTATATGTAGCTCAATTTGAGATGATCATATAGCTTTGCGAAATTAAGAAAAAACGTTTTACCGATATGTAAATCGCAAAAAAACCCATTTCGATCAACACATCTAAACTACTTAAGTCCTACATATCTGAAAGTTTGTGTGGTGATAATACCTTGCAGACATATGCTTCTACAGAAGCCAACGGCGAAAGACCGACACACTCATTGTGGTACAGACAAAGACAATATCGGCATTGCAGTGAAGGTATTGGCTTCCAAACATTTTCACATCGTATGGAGCATGGTTGTTGTTTCTCCTCATTCTCACTTAAACTGCAAGACGGTAACATGTAGGAAAAGAAAAAGAGGGAACAAAGATGGAAATTTTGGGTATTCGAAAGGTTACTTATATTTTAAATAATTTTTAATGGCATCGCTCATTTGGCATTTTCCAATACAATGGTTATTAAATTTAATTTTTAATAAAAAATTACTCATAATTAGTGAAGATTGGTTTGTACTTAAATGTTCATAATAATTACTAGCTAATATGTTGATTTTATTATTTAGAAGTGGTAACAAAAAAGTTTCGAAATTAAATATTAAAACCTACTATGGATATCAAACTTTAAATTTGCAATATTAAACTATCAATTGACAACTTGACACATTTAAATATTTATTTACATGCATTGTCAATTAATTATCTATAATTAATGATTACTTAATAGCACTTGTCAATTTTTGTTTTCAACTTATATAATATATATATATATATATATATATATATATATATATATATATATATATATTAGTAAGGACTGTATGATCGACTGTACTCTTTAATATCTTAAACGTAACTATTATCAAGTGTATCGGTCTGTTGAACAAAGATCTAAACAATTTTAGTTTTTATTCAACAGATCGATACACCTGATAATACACCCTCATTTTTAAATTCAATGGTTTAGTAAAATTATGTTTTGCTCAAACAACTTTTACATAAAGAAAATAAAAATGCATATAATATAATATACAAAATTTATGTTGTATGTATTGTGTAAGAATTATAAAAAAATCTAAAGTAACATCTTTGGAAAAAATGTGGTGAATAATCGATATCATATAAACACAATTTAGTTAGGTGACATGTGAACAATCAATAATTATTATCTTTGAATCATACATTTATTAATTTCATTTGTTTACACTACTGGTTTCTCATTCATAGCCTCGATAAGTGACACAAAAAAGTTGAAGCCAATGCAACAGAGAAGAAACATATTTGTTCTACATAAAATTTGCGAGAAAACATAATAAAACCATAAACACACAATAAACAAATTCCTTCAAATAAAAATCTAAAAATAGATGAAGCATGGAAGCAGATTTAAAAAATAAAGAAAAGAATCTTTCCATAAATGAATAAAATTATATTAGTGAAAATTTATTCATAAATATGAAAACTGTTGCTAGATAGACACAACTTTAAATTTATTGACAAGGGGGTTTAAAGAGAACGGCACAAAAGTACAAACAGACATTAAATCAAGTTAAAATGTAGACAAAGCCTATGTAAACATTTGTAAATTAGATAATATCTAAAAACTGAATTAGGAAAAACTGCAAATTCCTGCAGGACAGGATATTAAAATACAGCATGTGAATTGTGAAGTTCCTAAATATTTCAGCAAATACATCAGTCTCCTGACTTCAATATTTGGTGTATATATCGCATTAATATTTACTCACATGTTATATGCCAGTGACAAATACTTTAAATTCTATCTTTAAAAAAGACCATTAATAGAATTTTACTATACAATTATCTTAAGAGTTACTTATTTATGCCAACTTGATTCAATAAAGCATTTATTTTCAAAGATGGTAATATTTATAATTCCACTTTCCGAAACTGCATACAGCGAACTATTTTAAGTAAAACAATATATAATTGGCTTTTCAATAATTTATGTTAAAAATGAGCAAGTAAATAGTTTGTTAAACCGTTACAAGTTGATGAAATGAAAACACAACATATCCATTTTTCCGTCCCATTTCCAAATTTTGAAATAATTCCTTGTAAGTGTTATGCCTTGATATACAATTATTTACCTTAATTATAGTGTAAACAAAAATTCTTCAATATTCTTAGACATTTTACTAATTTTTCCCAATATATTTTTATATGCTTAGTACCTTGAATTTTTTTCAATATTTCCTGCATCGGACTCCAAAGACAGTTAAATCATCTTCATTAATTTCAAATTTAGTATCGATTACTAAACATAGACCTACTATTATTACATATATATTACAAAATTGCTTTTATTTTGTGATTTTTTCCTTCAATTATATTTGAAAGCAAAAAATGCATACCTTTTTGTTAAAACATATTTAAAAATTAGCTTAACAAAAATTATGACATAAAAATACAAACCTCAACATTTTCATTCCTATAAAAATGCCCGTGAAAAAAAATTTTGTGAACCACGAAATATCAACAAAAAAAAAAACGAAAAATACTCACTTATTGCCCCATTTGGTCGTAGTTGTTTTCGTTTTTGCTGTTGGACTACTCCAATTCGGAGGATATGTGCCGACTTCCATTTCCGCGTCATTTTCCTTCGCTTTCTTCTCTATTTTACTTTTGGACGTTGGTGTTTTATTTGGTAGTTTGACCTATTAAAATTTTACAAATTAAAAATAAAATATATCTGTTATAGTCAGTTTTATACAAAACCATTATTTTCATAATAATTGTTGAATTATGTTTAATAATGACAGTTGTTAATATATAAGCCTACTTTTCAATTTAAGCATACTTTTTTAATAACGCGGGAATTTCAAAAAGAAAGAAATTTTGAATATTAGATTATTAATGTACAAAAATAATACAAAAAGTAAGATATTAGAAACAGAAATACGAATATTCAATTTTTTTAATTTGCAGTAACGCGACTTTGTTTTGATATTACGAATTAGAAAATTAAAAACAAATATATTTTGTCAAATTTTAAATGTTTTTTAAATAGTATGTAACTAGGATCTGGAGTGAGCATTTAAGCCCGCAAATAAAGTTTATTCCCGATTAAATCGTGTTAGTCCCCTGATATATAGGCTATTTTTTGCACTTCATAGAACAAAAATTAAAAACCACTATATTTTTTGAAATGGTCATATTGTCAAAGCTAAGTTTTATGAATTTTATTTTCAAAATCTGACATTACCATAGCAATGATTAAATAAATTGAAAATCAGTAGTCAGTATTATAAGCATTAAGACGCAAAAAGCATATAAAATGGATGAGTTTAATATTGAAAAATTGCTGCGGAGGCTATTAATGAACTGTTATTTTGTAGTCTTTTAAAATTTATAAAGTATTATCAAAACTATAATATACCGTGAATATATTTTATAATGCAACATGCACATACATACACTAGTTGCTAGAGTAACGTAATAATGAAATGACAGCAATGTATTTTAGCGTGTATTTTATTTTGCAACATAGGATGTCAAAATAAGTTACTCTATTTTTGAGGTATGTATAGTGTAGAAGAAAAACTGTTATTAGTGAACTGGTATAACTCGAATATGAGTTTGAGGAGAGTAGCAGATTTGTTTCAAATTACATATCCTGACCGTCCAAGACCGAGTCCAACTACAATAAGTATGTTAGTACAGAAGTATAAAAATAATGGACGCATCGTTCCTAATCATAAAAAAAAAGAATAGGCCAAGATATGTTATTACTGACGCCAAAAGAGATGAAATTCTACAAACAATCGAAAATAATAATATGCTCTCCACAAGAGCTTTAGCACAAACTACAAATGTAAGCAAATCTTCCGTGCATAAACTACTAAAACGAGAACATTTTAAGTCGTATCATTTTCAAAACCATCAGGAACTAATTGCGAATGATGCAGAAAGAAGAAGTAACTTTTGTGAAATCATGTTGGATAAGCTTCATAATGATGATACTTTACTACGCAGAATTTGCTTTACAGATGAAGCAACATTTTATGTAAATGGTGAAGTAAATTCACAGAACTGCCGCTACTGGAGTAGACAAAATTTGCATAGATATCATATCACAAGGACTCAGCGGCCATAGAAAGTCAATGTTTGGACTGGGTTGATTGAACACCATATTGTAGGACCGTTTTTTATTGAGGGTACTCTTACAGGAGAAAAATATTTAGAATTGCTTGAGTACAGAGTTATGCCAGCCCTCCACGCTTTAAATATTGATGGTGAGATTTGGTACCAGCATGATGGCGCGCCGGCACATAATTCTCATATGGTTAGAACATTTTTCAACCAAAGATTTCCAAACCGTTGGATTGGCCGTGGAGGAGGAGTAGAATGGTCCGCATGGTCACCAGACCTGTCTCCAAACGATTTCTTTCTTTGGTCAAAATCAGAAATAAATGGAGAACCTCTAAACAATATTGACCAATTAAAAAATAGAATACGAGTTGCTGCAAGAGAAATAACTCCAGAGCAGATACAAAATACAATAAATGAATTCTACAATCGCTTAGGATACTGTCTGGCCGTCAATGGTGACATTTTTGAAAATTTGTTAAATTAGTTTTTAAATTTTGTTCAACTACTGTATTTCACATCCTATGTTGCAAAATAAAATACACGCTAAAATACATTGCTGTCATTTCATTATTACGTTACTCTAGCAACTAGTGTATGTACGTATGTGCATGTTGCAGTATAAAATATATTCACGGTATATATATAATATAAAAAAATGATATAAGATCACACCAATAAAAATGTATTTATAACATATTTTAACGAAAAAAAGTAGAACCGTGTGTTTCTATCTTATAAGCAAGCCTTTCCATAATTAAATTAATGGTACTTATTTAAAATAATATTGATATATTCAAATATTCGAAACTAAAAGCTTTTCTTTAAAAAAAAAATTAATATAAGTCCAAGAAACCAAAAGTTCTTACTGTTAAACAAGTTGAGTAATAGTTAATTCAAGTTCCACAACATAAAATTTTAATAATTAAGATTAGTAATTTATATAGTAATAGATTCATTCTGGGTATTATTTTGATAATTTAATTTTAAGCTAGCACTGATCAGCAGGAGCATGCATAAAATTTAAAAAACAATGTTGACCAATATTTATCATAAAAAAGTTCTGGGAATAACCCAGTTGATTTTATAAAGCTATGCAAAAATTACATAGCTGTATGATAAGTTGATACAAAACACTTGTGATGTGATTTTTTTGTTCAATACCAAAACTATAGATGTGCAACACAAGTTACTATAAAAAAAAATTTGGAAAATTACCTCAAAGAATTGCAATCTACTTGAAAACATTGTTTTCGACTCACTTTGGCGTCTTTGCTAACTCATCCTGGGAAAACTGTTTATTTTAAAAAAAACAAGGCGAACGGAAGTTCTCGTCATGTTTGAGGTATGTTGAAAACTCAATAAATAACAAAAAAATATATAGCAAAAAGATCAAAGAATAATGGTTTTTTATACATTTTCTAATTTTAATAACTGAAATGCAGTAAATATATCCGTAATGTTAATCAAAAGTATATATGATTACTGTTGATTTTCATTAATTAAAATGTTTGTTTACAAGTTCTACACTTATTTTTTAACTGAGTAGTACTTGAAGGATTAAATTATTTTTAATCCCTGGTGATTAGAAATGTCACTTCAGTTCCTGAAATGAGAGATTAAAAACAACACCTAACCTATGAAGGTCACAAAATATATAATAGATGTGCTCGGCTATTCATTCCAACTGATTCTTAAAGTTCTATACTTTGCCACAGAATTCATCGAAGTTTGAGGAATACTTCAAAAGCTTAATATTTCTAACCTAACTTTTAGATGTTTTTTTTTTTGATAACATATTAAATAGCATCGCTATTTCGATTAAATCTCAAAATTGAAATATGTATTTTGATCATTTAAAGGTAGGGAAATTATTCATATATTTGTTTATCAAGAATATTAGGTTAATGTTTGATAGACTTTTAAACCTGTTCAGTGCATTTGAATATTAACTACCTCCTTTTATTTAAAACTACTCCTCCAATTACTTTGTTTTAATTGTGATCGACTGCAGAACAAAAAAAAAAGAATATACCTAATACATTCTAAAAGATTTATGTCCAAATAAATAACTTGACATATTACTTAGCTCATATTAGATTTTATTAAAAATTAACATAATATGTACATAAACTCTACTACTTTATTTTTGTGAAGGTCGTTCATAATATTGATTTTAAATTATATATTTTCCCAATTTAATGGTGTGTTTCTTGATTATTTTCTGTTACACTAAAAAAGCGTAATCAAACATAAAAAAACTACTTAACAAATAAAATTTAAACAAAAAGAGTTAAAATAAAAAACCGATAAGATTGACAGATTTACAATGGCAAATTAAATATATAAATATTTCAGACTGTAACTAGAAGATGACCTACATAATTTGTAGAGTAAGTTGCCAATACTGTGGGGTACCCTCCATTACTAGGATTTGGTTCTACATGTGGGTTTAAAAAAACAGGAGCCTTTTTTATTTTACAACAAAGTTCAATACGGAAACAGTTTAGATTCCTTGTATCATTCAGCTCAAAATACTGTTTATTATTATGTAATATTGTTACCATGTCATTCAGAATGACACATTTAAAGATAACAAAACACCCATAACCCATTGCTTGGCAATCTATCATGATATAAACAAGAATATTTTAAGTTCCTTAAAAAAATCTGTTCATTGATTTTTATATTGTAAAATATGCCTCTAAAAAGAACATAAAATAAGAAAGTCTTTAATAAATTACACAAACTTGTGTCGACATGTGATTGTGTAAATATTAAATAAATCAATATAAAATAATTACAAAATTATACACATCGCAAAAGCATCCTATTGAAATGAAGAAGTAGCACTTATCACTTCCTTACAATATCCCTTATACCAAATATGATGTTTGGTTTATCTTATCTAAACATACATACATACATTTACACCAAATAAGGATACAGATAAAGTCAGTGATATTTTTTTTGTATATCATTTTAAAAAAAAAATATATATATATATATATATATATATATATATATATATATAAAATCTGCTACCTACTTATGTTTTAGAGTCATATTTGGTGCTATTCAATAGCTATTGATTACAAGTATTCTGTTACTTCCCCTCAAATTTATATGTACCTTAAGTTTAGGCGAAACGCTGATTTTGTGACTTAAGGTTAAAATTACCATTTGGTGTTAAAATGTATATTAAATGAACAAAATGGTACTACAACTGCCCTAGAATATTTAGTATAAATATTTGCTGCTTGGACGACTAGTTCATTTCCATTTGCATTTTCTAGGAGTATGTAATATTCAAGTCGAGTGTTACATTTTCTTTCTACAATGAACTTAAGAATATGTCTGTTTTATTCACAGAAATTCAAATAAACATGAAGTTTATTAAAATAAACAATTGACAAACAAATGAAATTTAATGTCCTACTAATACTAAAAAACCACTAGCTAAATATCTTCACAAATTTTTAAAATTTGAAGTGCCGACCCATCTACCTAAAAGTATTTTATTGAAACGTCAACACTATTCTGTAAAAAGTGATACTTTACTCATATTTAAATAGTATAATACTTTTTCCAAAATATTGTCATTATTGTTAATGATTACATGTTTTGAAACATCTTCGTTGTTCTGAAGTCGATGTAAATCGTTTTTTATTCCACTGACTAGGAAAGATCGGAAAATTGTGTTTCATATTTAATTTGAAATCATTTTAATAGCTACTGTAAGTTTTAATAATCAAAAAGTGTTTTGGTTTTCTCAAAATATAAATTTAAATTAGGAAGATTTCTAATAAATATTATTAATATTTTTAAATATTCGTACAATATAAAGAAGTACGTTGTGTATCATTAACTTTTTTAGGATTTGATCATATTTAGCAATCAAACATACAATATACTTCCAACTTATCTTAGTACACTCCACTAAAATACAAAGCTATATTTTACCTTAAAACTGCTTGGAGTTTTGGGTGTGCTTTTAGTTTTTGGGGTCTCTGGAGTAGGTGGAGCTACAGGTGCGGCCGGTGGTGGTGGTGGTGGTTTTGGGCTTGACACCTTAGGTGTTCTCGTAGAAGATTTTGGTGTATAATCTTTGTATCCTCCACTACCAGATTTTACTTTAGCATCACGAATAATTTCTTTTTCTGGATCATCTAAACCAAGCGGTTCTTTATAAAACGTGAAGTCTTCTAAGGACAGTTCTTTATTTTTTAAATTTTCTGATACTTCACGCATGGATCTTACTTTTTTCCCACTAGGCGTATAATAATAAATATCACCATTTCGTTTCAATGTATTGTCAGTAGTGGCCCTATATACAAGTTCTCTTCTCCAACCATATTGAAAGGGTTTCAAAAAATTGGGATTGCTCAGATCAACTGGAACTTTTTGTCTTTTGGGTGGAGGTGCTGATGGACTACTAGTTGAATTCCGAACTGCCTTTAAAGAACTGTCTGTAGAATCATTTATTGTGTTTTCTTTTTCAGTACTGTTTGAATCCTGCACTTCCCCATTTTCAAATCTTTTGGACTTCTCTAATTTAGGAGATGTTATCATAATATCACTATAGCGTTTATTGGGAATTCTTGCACGTTTACCCTTTCCTAAGGTCTGTTTTGGTGGCAATGTTATGTCATCCTTTTTTGCTTCCAATGGTTCTGTTACTTCAGTTGGTTCTACTAAAAGACAATAAATAAAAGTCAAGTATTTTAAATTTAAATTCTTGTAATCTAAAATAGTGATGAGAGTATTTAGAAATTTAGTATACTTAACATGCATACATTATTCGTTGCCTAAAATAGTATAAAGGATATATTTCCATTAATAGTAATTGGTGTAATAAAAGCAAACTCTAATTAATGAGTTAAAAAAAAAGGACTTTTTAATACTCATATAAGAAAAGGTTATGCCATAAGTTTAATAGTGAGATTTATTTGAACTAATTTGCATATTCTTTAACCCTGCAAATAAGAGAAATATGTTTATAAACAATGATTTGTTATAATCAATGCAATATTTAATTATAATAATTACAGAATATATAGTTTTCTTGTAGTGGCATCATTGACATTGTCTCAGTAATAATGCAATTTTATCTTGCTTTATTTAATTATGTTTTATACAAGTCATATTATTTTATAATATGAGCACCTACAAAAAATAAAAACCAATTTAAATGGTGACTTTGAACAATATATAAAATGTAATGTTGTAGTAATTCACATATTGTTAATGTACTACAACTTCTATTATATACTGTTTTACTCATGTTCATGTAATATAACCTTAAATACATCAAAATTTTAATTGACATAAATATATACCAAAATACTTTATAAAGACTTTGAAACCAAACAATACCTTTTATTTCTATTTGCTTTTCAGGCTCAATTATCTCTTTAGTTTCCTTTTCAGGTACTTCTTCACCACCGCTTGAGTCCGATTTCATTTCACTTGCTTTTCTTTTACGGTTTTGTGTGGGTTTATTTTCATTCGCCGTCCCTTCCTCTGTTTGTTTATCATTAGCTGGTGCCTCCTGTTCATCTGCACCACCATCTTTGTTGCCGTTTAGATTTGGCGCCGTTTCTGTAGATTCTGTTTGTGTTGGACTTTTACTACTTGTAGACTTGGATCTATTTTTACGCTTACTAGGTTGCGTAGATTCCATATTGTTTATAAGTCATGCAATTCGATGTACATAACTATTGATATCAAGCGTTGCAAAGGAATTGCATCAAAATTACAGTCTCTAACGGCGTACTAACATGCGTCATTCCATCAGAATACAAATAAAAGTAAATTCAATATTTCTTGCACATAAGATTATTGCTATTACGTTTTGTATAAAATAATGTAGCCTTGGCATCCAAACACTGGATATAATTAACAAACTTTTCAATAATTATCAACACTACTAAAATTTAGACAAATATAATGTAAACGATGAAATCGCTTCACAACAGCGTTTGGCAGAGGGCGCTATCTGTATTTGAATTTTGGAAAAAGTATCACGCCGGGAAATACAAACTATTCACATGTTTTTTTTATGAAATTCGATTAATTCTCGTCTTTTATCATTTGTTAAGAACTTCCGTTTATAATATTATACATTGCATTTATATTATAAAAAATCCATGAAACTAGCATTAAACTGTATGTTAACATATGAGAAGATTATCTTCATAATATTTAGAATCCTGTGCAAATGTTATAAATGATGAGCCTTCAAAGATATTTATCTATTTATTATATATAATATGTATATCTAATATATATATATATATATATATATATATATATATATATATATATATATATATATATATATATATATATATATATATATATATATATATATATATATATATATATATATATATATATATATATATATATATATATATATATATATATATATATATATATATATATATATATATATATATATATATATATATATATATATATATATATATATATATATGTTGACCTGTAATTTCAGCTTTGTAAGTAGTAAAACATTATATCTTAATAAATTATGAACAAAATACTAGATTCATACAATTTTTTTCAGAGATGTGCCCTCTTTTATTCAAAAGATTTACCATAATATTGAAATACGTCTGGCATCGCTGCCATATTTATAGCATACGCCTTTGTAACGTGGAATATGTTCGGAAAATTATGAAATATGTATATATAAACGCGATTTTTCGTCCGTACATTACAAATACTTAAATGTTTTCTCTGCTTTCAACTAATTAGAAAGGGTTCTTAATATAACCGTGTCATTTACTGGGAATCACGAAAATCGAAATTATTCCTCGATCTTGACATTGAAAATTAATAACAATAAATACGCTTGACGTTATCAAGTGGTCCGCCACTGATTTGAATAACTCAAGATGAGTGTTCAAACCTTTATTATAATCTTTCGTCTTTAACTACTCAAGCTTTGAACCTAGAATTGAGATATTCGTTATTAGTTCACCCAACAAACGAATTATAAGTTATTTTGTAAATATAATACTTTTATTATTGTGGTAAATTAGAATTTATATTAAGTTAATAATTAAAAATTAAAATAATTATTTGTCATAATATATAAGGGATCATACAAGAATAAATGGTTTTGTAAACCAGAAGAATATAATAAGTATATTACTAATTTAAAATAAGAAAAATATATTCGGTCATCTCTGATAAAATATCTAAACTTTTATTGTTGCCTTTCTGTAAATACTTCCTCAAGGTTGGTTTGAAGCCAAAATAAATAGAAAACACAAATATACAAAC